>CAUHTR010007759.1:0-72339 GCA_959609185.1 Schmidtea polychroa
GAAGTTTTATGATGAAGAAATTTTTAAATTGAAAATTTTAAAAATTAAATTTTAGATTAATTTTTAAAAAAGAAATAAGAAGATATTTTAATGAAAAATATCTTCGTAGAAAATTTGTTTAAATAAGAAAGTTTAAAGAAGATATAATTTGATATTGATATTTACTGAAATAAAATTTATGGAAACAAAACTGATTTTAATGTTTTACAGGATGAACCTCCTAATATGGTGGCAGCGGTAAACACGGACGCAATCACCGAAAGATTGCTACCAAAGGTATTCTGCCAAGGTGACGACTTGGAAAAGTTCATTAAAAGATGCGAAATTTATTTCGACGCCAAGGGAATCACGCAGAAGAAAGATCAGGAAAGATTAACATCTTGCATGATTGATGAGGATCTCTTGGAAGTGTACGCCAAAACACTGAAAAAAGCCGAAGGCTAGGTTGCGATTGGCATTCGATCGCGAAAGAGATGTTTTAAAGGATCTACAAAACTTGTTGAATTACAAGCGGAAGGGTGAAGAAATAGAAACGTATTTTAAAAAGGTGGAGGACCTTGTTGATAGGTTGTTTGAAAATAAAGAATTTACCAAAGAGAAATTAACAGCAAGGATGTTAATAGTATGTGCGGAGAATAAAGAAGTTGAGAAAGAAGTGATACTACGGAAGATAAAAAGCACAGAAGAAATAAAGGAAACACTAACTCTGATGGACAAAGTAGACAAGCAAAGAGATCAGATAAACAGTATGAAAAGTTACGCCAGGGTGGTCTATCAGGAACCACAGGGACGAGTACAATACAAGAAGAAAGAACAGAGAGAAGAAAGTATCCGAAGAGAAATGCCAGAATGCTGGTTATGCCACAAAATAGGACACACGAAAATTGATTGTCCAATAAAAGGTAAAATAGAATGCTGGACATGTCATAGAAGCGGACATATAAGTAGAAACTGTCCAGATAAAAAAGCTCCAAGATGTTTTGGGTGTGAGAAAGAAGGTCATATAAGAAGATTGTGTCAGGAAATACGTTGTGAAAGATGTAGCAGAAATGGTCATAGATCCGAGGAGTGTTATACAAAGATGAGGTACGGGAGAGCGACGGAGAGACAAAGATTCACAGGAAACAGATACAGTCGGATAAATGGTATCGAGGAAGAAGAAGAAAGGGAATCGTGTGTAGAGACAAATGAAGATAATTTTAGGAAGACGTACCCAAACAACAGAGAGCCATATTCTAACAGAAAATTTGATGGGATATCCTCAAGGGGCAGAAAAGTGGGAGAATGTTGGAAGGGTAAGCGAGAAAGTATACAGGTTCCTAAAGAGAGAAATGTTTGAAGAGGAAGTGGAAAGAATTGGAACCATTGAAACGGAGCAGGTTGTTGAAATTTTGTATAACAGAATGCAAGGAAGGCCTAGTATAACAGTAAGGATGAATGGGGAAAATTTCGACTGTTTATTAGACACTGGTGCAAGAATCAATGTAATGAGTGTGAACTGTTTTAACAAGCTACGAGGACAACAATTGACGAAAAGTGACGATAAGTTACGATGCGCAAACGAGAGTACGATCGAGACAATAGGAAAAACGAAGGTGCAAGTAACCATTGGAAATGTTTCGAAGGAATTTATATTCATTGTGGCGGAGAAAGTGACACCAGACGTGATTGGAGGAATCGAATTACAAGAAACATTTGGATTTAGACTGTTAAAAATTAAAGATATCGAGGCTAGTGAAAAAGACAAGAACTATATTTGTAACATTGAAGCAAAATTTGGCAGAAAAATAAAGGATGAAGAACAATTGATACGAGCGTTGGAACAGTTAAAGATCAATGAAAATAGCAAATTAAAGGAAATTATAACAAACAATGGAAACGTGTTTATGGCAGATAAATGGGATGTAGGTCGCACACATTTGGTAAAACACAAGATAGTTACAAGAGGTGAGCCGATAAACATAAAACCATATTGCCAACCACTAAATTTGGAATCAAAGATTGAAGAAGCAATACAAAATTTGTACGAAAATGGAATTATACGGAAATGTAACTCTCCATGGAATACACCGCTAATATGTGTATGGAAAAAAGAGAAAAAGAATATTATACTATGCTTGGACTTTAGACAGCTGAACGCGGTAACAGAGAGGCAGGCATTTCCAATGCCAAACATAGACGAAATGTTGGATTTGTTAGGAGGATCCCTCTTTTTCAGCTCAATCGATCTAGGTAATGCATATTACCAAGTGGAACTAGAAGAAGAATCACAGGAGAAAACAGCTTTCTCAACAAAGAACGGACAATATTGTTTCAACAGAATGCCGTTTGGAATTGCAGCAGCACCAGGTACGTTCCAAGAAATGATGACAAAAGTATAAGGCAAAATAAAGGGAGCAATGGTGTATTTGGACGACATCTTGATTTATTCAAGCTGTAAAGAGAAATACTATACAATACTCGGAGAAGTGTTAAAGGCGATTGAGGAAGCAGGCCTAAGGATTAATCCAGAAAAATGCAAATAATAAAGGAAGAAATCAGATTCTTAGGACACATATTCAGCAAGGAAGGAGTACAGACAGATCCATCTAAAATTCAGGCCATACAGAACTTTGGGAAGCCTAATTGCGTAAAGAAACTCCGAAGCTTTTTAGGTATTTGCAATTATTATAGAAGATTCATCAGTGATTATGCAAAGAAGGCAAGGATGTTAGAACAATTATATAGCGGACCAAGTAACAAAAAATTAGAATGGAGTGAAGGAACGAATAGCGTGTTTGAGGGATTGAAATTAGCACTCACGACAGCGCCAATCTTATGTTTTCCGGATCTGAAAAAGGAGTTTATTTTAGATACCGACGCTAGTTTCGATACCATTGGAGCAGTACTTTAACAAAGAGATAAAGATGGAAAGGAAAGAGTAATTGCGTATGGATCACACTCGATGACGAGCCACGAGAAAGGATATTGTATTACAAGAAAGGAACTATTGGCGGTATATTATTTTTGCATTCATTTTAAGCACTATCTCTACGGAAGAAGATTCACGCTCAGGACAGACCACAAGGCAATCACGTTTATGATGACAACCAAGAAGCCGATTACTTCACAATTCCAAACATGGATCAATTATTTGAGCAGTTTAGATATAAGAGTAGAATACAGAAAGGGTATTAATACATTAAGGGCTCATACATTAAGGGTACCAAAATGCAGACATGGTGTCGAGAACTAAATGTGACAAGGGAAAACTGGTACGGGTCCAAAGAAATACCGATAAAGGAAGAACTAGAAGAACAAACAAGGAGAAAATTCAATGTAGGAGAAGAAGTGTTAGTAAAAGTAGAAACACGCCACAAAGGCCAGGACAGGTATGAAGGTCCGTACAAAGTGATAGAGAAAGTGCATGACAGACGATACATCTTAAGAAATGAAGACGGAAAAAGGATCGAAAGAAATGTGGAAAAACTTAAAAATTTCTTAAGAAGGGGGATATGAGGAAGTTTTATGATGAAGAAATTTTTAAATTGAAAATTTTAAAAATTAAATTTTAGATTAATTTTTAAAAAAGAAATAAGAAGATATTTTAATTAAAAATATCTTCGTAAAAAATTTGTTTAAATAAGAAAGTTTAAAGAAGATATAATTTGATATTGATATTTACTGAAATAAAATTTATGGAAACAAAAACTGATTTTAATGTTTTACAGGATGAACCTCCTAATAATTATTATTATTTTAATTTTTACTCCTAAAAGTTCTTAATTTTTTATTTACTTGAATTTAAGTTAATTAGAGTTGGTTATATTTAAAAAGTTTTAAAAATTAAAATTATCTTTAAAAACTTGCAAATTTTACATCAAAGTCAACAACAGATCAGACTGGCGACTTCATTGATTTCTTCTTTGGTGTTAATTATTGGATATTTATCCATTATAAGAATCGCCTCTTTAAATCTAAGATATTTTTGAATGTTGTCACTGGCTAAGATTTTAATTGAAATATTTTTGTTTCCTTCTTTAGTTGATATTAATGGAGATGTTTGTTTACCGAAGACTTTCCAGTAGAATCTCTAGATATTCAACAATTAACACCAACAATTAATATCCAACTTTTAAAATAGTTTTAGTTTTTAAAACTTTTAAATATAAACAATTATAATTTGATTAAATTTAAGTAAATAAAGTTAAAGATTATTAAGGGTAAAATATAAATACAATTTTATTTAAGTTGTAAATTGTATTTAAAAGTTTTTGTTAAAAAGAAATTTTTTATATATTGTGAATTTTGAAATTTTTATTTGACTTCATTTGAGTTTAAATTTAAAAGTCTTTTTATTTATTTCATTTAATCAAAAATTTAGGCTCATGAAAAGAAAGAAACGAATTAAAAAGGAAAACCAAAATAACATTTGAAAATTGAAACAGCTAAAAACTGAGATATTGAAAAGAACTATCAAATAATGGAACATTTTTTCATTTATTACTTATTTTACAGCCTAAGGTCTGAATTAGCATTTAATTGAGTAACATTTAATTTATGCTGCTACCTAGAAATCATCATTTAAAATAATAATAATAATAATAATAATAACAATAATAATAATAATAATAATAATAAGGGCTGTAAGATTAAAATAGGTATGTCTGATTTTAAAATTTTATTAAAAAACTTCGATAATTATTGGGAACGTGTGATTTGTGAGGCGTTGTTGATAAAATCATTGAATCCGAAAATTAATGTGCAGAATGCTGTAAATACTTGTGTGTTGAGTGTTTTTAAATAAGCTTTTGTGTATTGTATGTATTGATTGTTGTGTTAAATTAAATAATTGATAAAAAATTTTTAAATTTTAAATTATTAAATTAAATTTTAAATGTTAAAGTTTTTAAAAAATAATATTTTTATAAAATAAAAAAAAAAAAAAAAAAAAATTTATATATAATTAAATTTGTTTAAAATCCTTTATTTAATGAGTATTATATCCCACCTGATGATGACAGGAAAACTGTCGAAATTAATCGTGAAAAAAATGTTTGATTGGCGTTATCTTTTAATTAAATCATTGCCATGTATGTTTAACTATTTATTCAATAATAATAATAATAATTATTATTATTATTATTATTATTATTATTATTATTATTTTAAAATTAATATTTTTGAAGTCCATGCTATTTTTGCAAATTCAATGAAATAAATTAGTGTAAAAATCACTTGAATCTCAGAAGATTATTATCACGTAATTGACAGTTCGCATTTCCATTGGGCTTTAGATTGAAATGATTTGTAGAGTCGGGTTCATCAATGGTGGAATTGCTTTGAAGGGACATCTGAAGTGATTGTTAACCGGGATTTATTTTTAAAGTATTATAAACAATTCTAAAAATATATTATAAAATACTAATTAATTAACAATAACAATTATGTAATAATTAAACTTAAAATTTCATTAGTTATATTTTCTTAATTTTTTAATAATTTTTAGATAAGCATGTTTAGTATGTTTTCATAAAATATAATTTTAATAGATTATTGACACTTTCCAATTAAATCATGTTAACAATTCCTTCATAAATTTGTGTAGTGTTTTCGGATCTGATGCAATTCCAAATTATTATTGCCTTTTCTTAATTTAAAATGCCATTGTAAGTTTAGATTCGTCTTCTAAATAAAATATGTATTTTCCAGATCTTTTGACGAAAAATATTTTGATCGATTCAAAGCATTTAAGCATAGGGAAAACTGTGGAAAAAATGGTAGAAAATCTTCTTTTCAGACTGTCTGCCATTAATGTGCGCTTTTAGCATATGTTAGAGTTGATGGTGAAATATAAAATATACAATTATTGATCTGACTCCAAACGAGCTTTATCTGGTAACCATAAATGCGAATTCTAGGCAATAAAGAGACAAATGACACCAATTATTCAAGATCAAAACTCATCGTTATCGAGTGCTTATTTTAAAACTTCATAAAGAATAGCACTTTTGATAACAATTTTTAATACACGACTACTCAGATATTGCTGCTAAACTGATAATTGGTAAAAACAATCTACCAGCCTTTTCACTTTAACTCAGATGCTTTAACACTCTTTATCAGTAATTCAATCTAAACTACTCATAAATTTATTAGACAAGCCTCTTTTCCTTTAGTTTTTTATTATTTGATTTTTCTCTAATTCAAATTTATAACTTCTTCAATTTTAATTCTACGCTTCTATTTCAAATTCTTAGTTTCGACCTCTGTCTGATTCAATTTGTGTTTCAGTCTTTTATAGGTTGTTATTTGCTGGCACTTAGAGATAGTGCAATGATGTTATCGTTTTTTTATTTTTGTTAGCTGTCAAGATATTCAATTTTATTTGGTTTTTTTCCTCTTTCATTTTTCCGACTTTTCCATTGTTCCATTCATTATTTCGACCAAGCTGTACTTATTAATTTAAAACAACTTTGTCGTATTTCATTATTTAATTTTATTTATTTTGTAATTTTCTTCTTATACCTGTTTTTCATAATTTTGAAACGATACATGTCCATTTCATATATCCCCCCCAATCATTTTATTCATTTAATAACTACTTAATTTTATTTTTAAGATGCCATCAGAACAGTTGGAGTAAAACAAACTAAAACAAACAAAAATATTATTAAGCTGACCAGTGGTAGATATTCTGATTGGTGACATGCAACAACGTACATGCAACAACGTATATCGAATGTTCAAAAAAGTGGTGTGAATTAAAATTGCGGATGCAAAAGAACTGCACAATAGATAAAGAGCTTCAAACATATTATGAAATGGAAATAAAACGATGGCGTGGTATTATTGAAAGAATGTTAGCTATTGTTCAATTTTTATCTGGTCAGCATTTAGCATTTCGCGGCCCATCGACAGAGTTATACCATCCAAATAATGGAAATTTCATGAAAGCTGTAGAAATGTTAGCTAGATTTGATCTGATAATAACAGAGCATGTAAGAAATGTACAAACTGCAAAACAAAAAAAGTCATGCCATATTATTTGGGAATCCATTTTCAAAACGAAATCATTGAATTATTAGCAGCAGCTGTAACAAAGAAATTATCAAACATTATAAAATATTCAAAATATTTTTATATTATACTTGATTGCAAGTCAGATTTAAGCCGTGTCGAACAAATCACGTTTGTTGTTCGGTGAGTGAATTTGACGCAAAATAAAGCAACAGTCAAAGAGTATTTTCTTGGTTTTTTTTCCATTAGCTGATACGACTGGTGAAGGTTTATTTAACTTCCTTAATAACGAATTGTTGCCTAAATTTAGCTTGGATGTACAAAATGTTCGTGGTCAAGGCTATGATAATGGATCCAACATGAGAGGTAAAAATATAGGACTTCAAAAAAGAATTTTAAATATTAATCCCAGAGCAACTTTAGCACCATGTGCAGGACATAACTTAAATTTAGTTCTTAATGAAGCTGTTAACATTAATAATGAAACTGTTGAATTTTTCGATATTGTTCAGGAATTATTTAATTTTTTTTCTGGAATTTTAACTTTAATGGAATATGTTAAAAATCAAAATTAAAAATTTAACTTTAAAACACTTAAGTTTTACTAGATGGTCAAGTCGTATTAACACTATAAGACCCTTGCACCAAAATATTAAAGAAATTTCTGAAAGTTTAATTAATTTAAGAGATGATCAAAGTAGAGATATAAGCACAAGAAATACGGCAAATTCGTTATCTGGAAAATTAAAGTCATTTAAAATTTTATGTTCGTTAATTAACTGGCAAGTTATACTCTCAAAAATTGACGTCGTTAGCAAAATGCTACAAAATTCCAACATTGACATTAATGAATGCAGTAAAGCGTTGGGTAATTTAAAAAGATTTTTAAATGAGAAACGAAACGATGCCAGTTTAAATGAATATATAAGTGAAGCTACAAACCTTGCACAAGTTATTGATGTAGAAAATGAATTTCCACAAACCCGTTTAAGACCTCGTCAATTTTTATATGAATCATGTGATGAGTTTGTAGAACATCCTAAACAGAACTTTAAAATTAATTTTTATTTTCGTATTATAGATTGAGCGAATAATTGTGTAGAGGAAAGATTTACGTTATTAGATCAATGTAATAATATCTATGTTTTTTTGTATTCTTCCAACCAATAGATTCAGATATTTAAAAAAAATGTTGCTTGGATTTGGAAGTTTTTTTACAAATAAATGTTGTCGTAAATAAATAAAAACTTTTTCTTCAATCATTTTTATTAGGTCTTCATATTCTATATTCAATTCCATTAGGGTTAATTTTTACAAGATAATAATCCCCATCGGGTGATCAGCACATCAGCAAATTCTAATCAAAAAATTAAATTACTAGGGGCACCAATATTGTTTTTGCACCTGAGCAACGCAGGAACGGCACTATATATATATATATATATATATATATATGAATTGTTTTTTATTTTCTTCGAGTATCTTTTCTTTAAAATAATCATGATATTTCTCAAATTTTATTTGTGGGATAATTATATGCATTGCTGTTGGTTCGATTTGATTGGTTGCAAAAACATTATTGATTGATTGGGAATCCCTTTGTAATGATTGGTGAATGAAAATCGATCTAAGGGAGAAATTTTGATGAATTAAACTGATTGTTTACAAAATTGATTATTGAGCTTAGTTCTTTTATCTGAATGAAATTGTGAATTAAAAATTAATTTAACATAATTTAAAATTTTAAATAGCTAGGACCTAACATAAATAATAAAGGTCTAATTTAAAAATAAAATATAAAAAAATATAATATAAAATATAAAATATAATAAAATATTAATTTTAAATAAAATTGATAAAGTATGTCGCATAAAATGAATATTGAATATTTATAATATGAAATATGTAAACCAAAAATATTAAGAAATTTGAGTGATAAACTATCAAAAGAAAGACCTCGGTAAACCAGGATTTTTTGTTTTTCTAAATCTTTGAGATTTCCTATCTAAAACAATTTCGACTTAGAAATATTTGAAATATAGCAGTTTAACTCCATGGATTTGTTTTGTTCGCATTGTTTCGGAAAGGAGGAATATTTTCCTAAAGTCCTTTGTAAAAGTGCTGATCCCTTACTCAGTCAGAGAACAATTCAATTAGTCTGAGATGTGTTACAGAATATGCAAATAGTTCAATTCAGTAATTCACATTGTAGAGCAACCAAGTGTGACTCGATTTATTTTTCTCCGTTAAATGGTTTCTTTTTCATTTTCACTTAAATTATATTCAATGATCCGAATCTCGAGGCCGTTTGCTATATATGTATTTTTTAAAATTATTATTATTATTATTATTATTATTATTATTATTATTATTATTATTATTATTATTATTATTATTATTATTATTATTATTATTATTATTATTATTATTATTATTATTATTATTATTATTATTATTATTATTATTATTATTATTATTATTATTATTATTATTATTATTATTATTATGTGATTATGTTTGGATATTTAATTTCCATGACCTTCATATCATGTTACGTAAACCTATCTAACTAATTTATATGAATGCTTGCATGTTTGATTAATTATCTCTGTCCTGAAATTATAATATTGTTTATTATTAATCCAATTGATACGTAATAATAAGTTTAGCACTTTCCTAGTTTTATTTTGGCATCAATTGTTTGATGTAGATCACATTTTTGACATAGGGATTGAAATATTTTGCAACATAATAATGTTACATTTTAAAGATACAAAATATTTATGAATACAAATAATTTTATTTTGAAAGATTTTACTATCAAGTTTAAAGATAACAGTTCAGTTTAGAAAAATTATAAAAACCCTAATTTGCAAGTTACAAGTTGCTTTTTAAAACCTGTCCTACATAGAGTACGTGTTATACATTATTAGCCACAGAGCTACGGGTATTAATTGAATTCATAAGAACAAATTATACTAACACGTTTATTATTAAAATAAAAATATTATTAAAACAAATTATAACATTAATTTGTTTGAGGAGTTTCTAAAAAATAATAATTAATGTATAAGTAAGGATTTCAAAATATAATCAAACATGCACAACATCATACCATTATTTTAATACAAATTACAAAACACCTAACATTCCCCTTTTCTAAAATCTTTAACCACTCAATATTTCTCGTGACGGAACTTCCATTTTCCAATTTTATTTCATAACTTCGATCATGAATCTTTTTAGTAATCCCACCTGGACATATGTATCTGTTATCACCTTTATTTCGAACATTTACTTTGATCAATACGCAATCTCCAATTAAAAATCCCGATTTGTTGTCTGATTGATTTTTTCTTCTTACACAATCTCTGAGAACTATTCAATATAAATCTTTTTTCCAAACTCTATTTTAGCTGGAGTCTTCCTAATAGTTTTTTGAAAATTTGAATTCACCATAAACTGAACTAAGGGAAGAACATGATTTATGTCTTTTATCTTTGAGTGTTATCTAAATTGCATCTCTAATTGTACAGAATTGTCCTCAATTTGTCTAGTTGCTGAATGATGATATGGAGTTGAATAATTAATTTCAATATTGTGGAATTCTGCAAAATCTTTCATTAGCTTTGATTCAAATGATTTACCTCTGTCACAGTTTATTATCCTTGGTGCTCCAAACTTCATTATCCACTCTTCTTTCAGTAATCTTACCACTATTTTTTCATCTTGTGATTTCACCGCCTGTAAAGAAATAAACTTACTGTGATGATCTATAATCCCAAGAATATATCTTTCTCCTCTCATTTAAAGTTGTAATGGACCACAAAAATCTACATAGATTGTTTCAAATAATTTCGAATCACTTTTGCAAATTATTTCTTCTTTTGTTTTAGTTGTATAAAACCTTTCTTTTCTGACAGTTTTCACAGGCTTGTACACAGATGTGAGCTATGGAATTTTTAACAAGGGACTCGCTCTTTTTTTCCTCGAGAATCGTATGAACTAATACCCTAGTAATGTATCACTGACAATAAAAACAAAATAATGTTAATTAAATGGTTAATTTTACACAAAAATCGTCTCTTTACAAATGTATGTAATGAAAATGGTTTCAAGGTATTATATTTTCTTTTTGAAAAAATAGTTACCAAGAAGAACAAGGGCTCGAAAATCATAGAATAATTTAACAAAGGGCTCGCACGAGCCCCCGCGAGCCTCCTATAACTCATCACTGCTTGTACAATATTACGAATATATTGCTCCAAATCATTCATATCAAAATTGTTTGATACATACATTTTTATTTTTTCAGCACCCGCATGACAGGGCTTTTATGATATTCTATGATGAATTTGGACTTGTTTTCTTCTTGAATCCAAATTTTATTATTATTTGTCATAATTACTCTACTGACATATTTAAAAAATGTTTTATCTGGCATCATACTAATATTTTCTTTTATATTTTCAATTTCTTTCGAGTTCTTTTGCCATATATTTTCAATATTATTAGTCATCAGTGTCAACAATCTTGTTTTTAATTTACCTATTTTATGATTCCCATGAATCATTTGACATTGAACACATGTTTCACATTCTTTCCTAGATAAAGCGTCGGCATTATTGTGGTTATCACCTTTTCTGTATAGAATCTCCATGTCCAGACCACTAAGATAGTTAGTCCAAGTTTGAAATTGTTGGGTAATAGCTTTCTTTGTCTTAATCATAAATGTAATGGGTTTGTGATCCGTCCTCAAAATAAACTTTTTACCATATAGATAATGCTTGAAATGAACATTAAAATAAAATATAGATAGTAATTCCTTTCTTGTTATACAATAACCCAACTCGTGTTTATTCATAGTTTGGGATTCATATGCGATTACTCTTTCTTTATTTCAATCTTTTTGAGACAGAACAGCACTGATGCGGTCAAAACTTGCACCTGTATCCAAAATCTATGGCTTAGAAAATTCTGGGAACTTCAATACAGGTGTAGATGTTAATTTCATTTTTAACAGATAACTGACAAATTTTCGGACACTTCCAACCATGAAGAGACTCTGTCATTGGAAAGTTCAACGACTAGAATAAAGAGATTAAGGCGTATACACTTCTAAATTTACAGAACTTATTTCAGATCAAATATTTTTCAATAAATAAATAGTGCAGCAATGAATTAATTATTTGTTTGAATTGTGGTTTTATAAATAATACTCCCTCTGTCCAAAAATGATAGTCCAGTTTGACTTTTTTGGCAATTTCTTTTATACGTAACAGTGATACTTAAAATGCAGTTTTGTTATTTGTTCAATCAATAAAATAAAATTATTTAATGTGTTTTTATTGTAAAAGGTTTTACAAAACCGATCAATTTTTTATATTCTCTATTGACAATCATTTTGGGAAAAAGGCTAAAATGCAAATGGACTATCATTTTTGGACAGAGGGAGTAATAATAACAATGATAATAATAATAATAATAATAATAATAATAATAATAATAATAATAATAATAATAATAATAATAATAATAATAATAATAATTATTATTATTATTATTATTATTATTATTATTATTATTATTACTATTATTATTATTATTATTATTATTATTATTATTATTATTATTATTATTATTATTATTATTATTATTATTATCATTATTATCATTATTATTATTATTATTATTATTATTATTATTATTATTATTATTATTATTATTATTATTATTATTATTACTATTATTATTATTATTATTATTATTATTATTATTATTATTATTATTATTATTATTATTATTATTATTATTATTATTATTATTATTATTATTATTATTATTATTATTATTATTATTATTATTATTATTATTATTATTATTATTATTATTATTATTATTATTAATGTTAATTAATGTTAAAATCTTTTTAATTTATTTCATAGTTGAGGTTTTAATTAAATACAATGTCAATTGAAAAGAAATCAATGGTGAAAATTGATATATAGTATTTTGTCCAAAAGAATCTTTTGAAATATGCAAATGAAGGAGTGGTGTGATGATTAATATCAAGTAAAATCGCAATCAAGAAAATAAACATAAAAATAAGTTATCTTAATAAAATATATATTCCCTAGTAAATTTCCAACCAAATATACGAATGAAAGAACAGGAAAATTCTAGCTAATTAATTGTATCATAAATTTGCCCAGTCCTTTCACAAAAGCAATACACGGAAGCTCAAATCAAATTGAATTTGACAATCATGAATTAGTACAACAATTTCTTTTTATTATTTTCTATATTCTCTGACACTTCTTTCTCAATTACGCGACGAAATACCAAAAAAAGAAAAAAAGCCTTTTCTTTTTCGATTTTAGTTTCATTAAATATGGATAATTCAAGAAATAGCTTCAAAATAAAAAATATAAAATAAATGATCATCCAGTAAAAATTGAATTACTAAAATCCAGCCTCAGGGAATGTTTTTAGACATTGAAATTTAGACAGTGGACTTCCTCAATTGAATTCATCCATTCCTTTTCGTTTTCATCTGTGAATTGCATATTACGAAAAAAAATGAATTTACTGAAATATTCTACTCGGGAATATTCTGAGAATTTCTGAGAATTTGATTTGACAAAGATATTAATTCATTTAGACAACCATTCAATATATTCTTTATTGTCCATGATTTTTATCTCAGCCATCAAATAGCTGTAAATGGAAATTTCCTCATTGATAAATTCAACTGGGTTTGGGATTTTATTGAAATTAGGTCCGTAATCTTTGTTTGTTTGAATATTTCATTTTTACTTTCAGAAAAATGAGATGAATAAATATTATGTCAAAAAATAAAACTTATATAATTTCGAAATATATTGACCACTCAAAATTTTATTAATTATAACAAATATTTTTTTACAAAAAAAAATGCTCAACATGGAGCATGCAATTCCTACTGCAATCACAACAAAGAAGGATGAAAACAAAATTATTGTCAAACGTACGTATTTGTCCATCAGTCTTTTGTTGTAAATGACATCTTCGGAATTTTCTTTCGCAGTAACTGATTTGTCATCAACGCATCGGATAATATTTTCCGGCTTTGCAAATTTGAACTTGCAGTAAATATCGCATTCAAATTGAGGTTTTGAATAACTCAGTTCATTTAGGTCAAGAAAACCAGTCATTTGCATTGAATGGGACATTGCTGAATAGAGGAGACATGCATCTTATTTGAGGCGATGAACCTGTCCTGTTGGAAATATTTTCATTTCCTAGATTATATTGTTTAGGACTGTAAATTAAAATTAAAATTTAAATAAAATTTAGGATAATAATTCAAATAGAAAGTAAGCGAAGAAAAAAGACAAATAAAAGCGGGATTGCGCACAGAATCAATAGTAAAGGAAAGTGTGATGGAAACAGTATTAGAAAATGCCAAAAGCAATTACGAAAGGCAAGAATCCGGAAATCCGAGAAAAATCAATAAATGGAAAAATCATCGAAATCGAATGGGAAAAACGGGACAGGTATAGATTAGCTAATGGTCAACAAGATGATGATTATGGATTTATCAGAAAATGGTTAGGAAGGGTCGAAAAACATTCAAATGTGTGAAAACAGAAAACGTTAATTAATTAATTAATTGGCTATTGGAAAACCCGAGCTAATGGGAAACCCGAGCCATTGGAGAACCCGAGAGATAAAGGAAACCCGAGCTGGGTAAACAAGAAGAAAAGCAAACAGAAGGAAGATTTGGGCCCATTAGCTTGACACAATGATTAATGGAAAAAGAGCAAGGAGAAGATAGCGCACGTAGTAAGACCGGAAGAGCCATTAATTATCTGGATTCGTTGGACCATTATGGGTGACAGCCGAAGCAAATACATGGGAGCAAATGTCAAACGAAAGATTGGCTCGGCAATAACCATTTGTCATCCTGATTTCGAGGAGTATATAAGGAAAGGGAAAATCAGAGAAAATCGGCATTTTGCCTCAGCTAAGGTTCGAAGAAACAGAGCGTAGGAAAAGGCGGAAACGAATTAGGGAAAGTAGGGAAAAGAAGAAATAGAATTAGGAAAGGTGAAAAGGGAATCAAATCAAACAGAAACCGAGGAAAACGTGGGCTAAGAATATCCAAAGGAATAAAAGGTGAATATTATTTGTTTGCAAAGCATCAACGCCGAGCGGAGAATCGTATAAAACTTTGAGTAGTAATTGTAAAGTTGTGATAATAAATTGTGAACCTGTTGTTTCAATATACGTTGGGTCATTCATTGTTTTGATTTAAAGAACACTAGGAGTCAGAGAGAACCGACTTGAAATAATCTAAAACCCAACAATATAAACAAATGACTTTTACAATGTGTAAAAGTCATGTTAACTATATACTATTTATATACACCGTAAAATAAAATACATTTAAATTACTGCTTTCATTCCAATAAAAATAGATAAATAAAAATTCTTCTGATAACAATGCTGATATTATAATTCCAAATTTTAATTTTAATTTTTAATGATTTTGATTAATTGCAGAAGTCTAGTAGAATGCCATGCACATGATGATACAATATTTTGGCGGAGTGCTGGATATTGCTTAGAGCACATTCTTTTAGCAGACCTTCTGTTTGAATTTGGTCAATTCCAAGTTTATTACAAACATCATAAGTTGAAGAGGAACTGAACCTAACGCACCAATAATGCAAGTCAGAAGCTCTACTTTATAGTCAGGTTTAGCAGCTTGTATTTCTTTCTGAAGTGAGCTATATTTTTCAATATTAACCTTATCAGTCAGATCAAAGTGAGATAACGAGTCAATCGGACATTTTATATCAATCATGAAGATTCTTTTTCTTTCTGTGTCCGTAATAAGTAAATCAACACGCTCTTTGGAATTAAGAACAAGAGAACAGGAATGATCAATAACTACAATAAGATCTGGACGTTTTAGATGATTAGTTATTATTTTTATGCAATCGTTGTGTCTATTTAATGCAAGTGCTTGGTGAACTTTGCATGATTGAATGGCATGAGACATGGTTTCATCTTCTTTCAGACAGCGCCTGCAAAGTCTAGCTTCTGCTTTTCTATTAGGCTTTGCATTAATTTTCAGAGTATTCGTTCGCACTCGATGAATAAAATTCCATGAGAATTCTGAAAGGCTGCTTTTAAAGATGGCTTTATTAATATCAGGTGATAATTTGATAGCTGCTGCAATCATATCACTTTTATTACTTTGTTCCCACTTTTGAAAGTAAGATTCATGCAATGTAGAGTGCAAGATATTTGAAATTGATCGACGAAACTTTGTTGTTAGGATTATCGTTCCATGAAGTTTTGTTGTGATATATAGATAAACTTGGCCTTTGATGACTTGAAAAGAAATAATATTGAATGTTCTCTTTCAAAAAAGATTATGGATGTTCGTACTCTTTGAAATCGTGTTTTCTTTCCACCGTGGTTAGTTTTAGATTCGGCTCCATTTAACCAGTTTAAACTTTCTTCAAGTGTCGGATCTTTTAATGCAAGTCGAGGACCTGTTACAAATTTGAGAGAGTTAATATTGATTGTACGAGAATAATCGCAATAAGAAGTAAAGAGTCGGAAAACAATGAGACAAGTTCAGATCTAATAAAATCAATGGGGTTTGAGTGGGTCCCAAGAAGAAAATATTTAAAAAAAACTAAAATTAATTAAAAATTAATTATCGACAAGAAAACGAGTCAATGGAAAACGCAAACAGTGTGAGAAAAACCAAGTAATCAAATAATTTATTTAATTAAGTTGCACCAAATTGGGGATCAAAGAAAACCCGAGAGAAAAGAGAGCCCGGTTGTAAATTAAATTAGGGCAAAATTATCATAAAAATAAAATAATTGTCCGAAAACCTAAAAGCTCCGAATTGAAAATAAATTAGTTGAGAATTGAGAACCCCGGAGAAAAAGATGCCCAAACTAACAAAATCAATTTGATTCGAAAAGAATTTAATTATACGATGAATATAAAAAGAACAGCCAAGTCAACAGAATTGCCAGCTGGTCGAAAAAAGGAACTTGGTAAATTCAAAAGTAATTGGAAGCGATTTTAAACTATCGATTTTAAATCAAATTGAGTCTTAGCGTAACAGAAAGAGATTAAAAGCAATATTGAAAATTGTTTAGAATAAAGTGTTATTAAAAGTGGTGCAAAGTGAAATTTGTTTTTTTTCTATATGGCACAGTAGGCCACTACTTTAAATCAATCTGAGCTTCAATGATGTTTCTATAATTTCCAGTTAAAAAAATCACGAGACCGCAATACACTATACAAAAACCTACAGGCCAAAATACCTTTTACTATAATGACCTTCAAATTGACTTAACTTAATGGCCCTCTGCTCCAAATTGAAAAGTCTGAAACCAAAATATCCCCTCGAACACACACACACACATCATGGTGTAATATTCACATTAACCCTTTCATTCGGGAATTAATTCTGTGGGTAAATTAATTATCTAGACCATCAAACCTAGTAAGGGGACTCAAATTATGCAAAAAAATAAAAAAATAATTTAATTATTAAAATGTACTAGAACAAATTTCAATTTTCTTAAAAAGTACTTCTCACATTATATTTTCGAAAAGGTACAACAGATATTCAGCACACAAAACTGTGTACAATATATTGTACACTCCCTATAAAAGGGTTAATATTTGTTGATCTAGATTCTAGATCGTGGGTTATGTAATTAATTAATCAATCCGAAATAGCTTGTTAACCAGCAAACTTGAGGCCAAGACTCCCATAATAATTCTACTAATATTTGTTAAATTGTTTCGATCATCATATCAAAGCATATATTATTTGAAAAAATATAAATTAGTAATTGACCTTTGAAGGAGCATTTATATTTCATCAAGTTCACAAATTAAATTTCCTTCTTTAAAAATACATTTCCTATTGATGTATTCACTGTAATTTGAACACTCTTAGTTAATTTGTTATAGCCTAGGTGCAGTCATAACATATTTTATGTAATTATTAGGATCTTAATTATTAAACAACTCAGAATTACAAGGAATTTGATTCTAACAGTCAGAAAAATTTGTCAAATAATTTCCATCATCAATTAAAAACTGAAATTACGAAAAAATTGTCAAAATAAAAACTATTATTTTAAAATCGACCAATTAGAATTAAATTTCAAAATTTTCCAAATCAACGACATAATTCAAAAAATTACGAATAGCTAGTGAAGTGGATCTTCAGATTTATTTCAAATGGTATTTTTGATAACTTAAAACAGGCAATCTCGAATGAAAATTACTGCGAAAAAATAAAAATCATCATGAATTAATAAAGATTATATAATGTTGAAATTAAAACATTCAAATATAGCTCTATGAAAATTAATTCAACATATAAAACTGATTTCCTTTCAAAAATAAAAGCCATTAGTTATTCATAATCACCAAGGTCACATTTGAGTAAAGATTAATCCAGATAAACACCACATTAATAAAGCTTCAAATCAAAGTAGCAAAAATCGACAATACAATCCGCACGGACTCAGATCATTAGTGTGTAAAATGGAAATAACGACAACAGGCTGACAAATTTAAAAGAAATTTCCAATTTCATTTCGATTGGCTGATTGCATTGCTTTATGAAATGTCAATGTTCCTATTTTATTTTCTTTCTCAGTCCACACATACAAACACAGAATTATATATAAATACATATTTTTGTAAGCATAACCAATTACTGATCCCACACAGTCATTACAAACACGTTGGCTAACTTCACTAACAGTAGCACACAGACACCAAATTGGGGGATTTACAAATGGTTACGATTACATGCAACATTGAGATCAATTTCGATGGACATACATCTGCATGCCAAGCAGGATTGGTATTCATGATTCAACGTACCAAACCAAGGTAATCTAAAATCAGGACAACTCAATCATTGTCTAAATTGAAATAATTAACTTCCTATTATCAATTGATTCACAAATTTATTTAAACAAGAGTATTTTTCAATTTTAAAACAATTTACAAATAACCAATCACTTCTAATGAAAGAATTTCTCGTTTCAATTCATTTTCTCAAAACTTGCCAATGATTCTCGAATTAATAATTTGTAAAAATGGATTTTTTCCTGCTTAGTATTTACTGCTTGACAAACTATGTCGTTTACGGTAAGTTTGTTATTAATATTGTTATTATTACTTTATTTCAATCCAATAATAAACAGTAAAATTTTTGATTTAAAATTTATAATAAATTTAATGTAAAAATCAAATTGATGAAATATAAACAGCCATTTTACATTTCAATTTTACTGTCAAATTTGAACTACGTTAACGTGATTTTCGTTTTTTGTTATTTCTGTATATTTCAATCAGTTGTCAATGTAAAATTTCATTTCGGTACGAAATGAATTTGTTTGGAATTAGGCATAATTAAAATTTTAAACATGAAAATTTGTCAATTTCAAAAAGAAATTCTTTTTAGGATTTTTTATAATCACCGTCGAAGTTGACAAAGTTTGATGGGATTGAATCTGTATTAATTTTAACTATCCGAATAAGCATGGTTGTAGCAATTTATTTTAGTTTAGTTCTAAATTTCGTTCGATGCAAATTTTAATGAAGAAATAAAAGTCACAAATAAATTTGAATTGTTTTACCGTTCTGGAAATTAGTAATTCTTAATTATTTTGAATTTAAGTTATTTTATCTTATTTATTTACAATTTTTTCTAAAATGTTTGGTCGGTAATTGTCATTGTTAAATTGATAAAATGTTTAGATAACTATTGCTTTATTTAATTATCAAATATGCAATAAATTTAATTGGGCAATATCTAATTTTGATAGTAACTTTTAAAATTTATTTCTATATATGTTCACAAAATCCTTCAAATACAACGATAATTTTATAGAATTTTTGTGTACTAATTAGTGTGTACCTGTTTCTGTGTTTTGAGATGACATTCTAATAGCAGACATTAACGATTGCAATTCTTAAAGAATTTGTTTTTCACTAATATCTTCTATTTGATACTGATAAATAAAGTTCACCAACTATCGTAAAGTAGAAATTACAATTTTAGTTGTTAAAAAATGTCAGAGGCTCAGTTAATCTAAGAATAAGGTCGGTTGGAGTCCTAGCAGTTTGCCATTATTTTTCAGCGACGTATCAGGTCCCAAGGCAAAATTTATTTTAAGGCCTTCTTGAAGCTGAACATTTTTGAACGAATAAAACATGTTAAGATTTGAACGAGTTTTAATAAATATAAAGAATATCTTTATAAAAAATAAAATACAATTTTAAAATAATATTTTTCTATTTTTTAAACTAAGAAATTTTTATAGTTTCTTTAATCTTTTAAGAGATAAAATTTGGTATAGTGATCTGTAATATTCATTTTTTCAGCTTCATTAATTTCAATCGCTAAAAGAGCTAAATCGCTTAGTCGTGATTGACCAATTGCATTTGTGTTATGATCATTTAGAACTTTTACTCTTAATATTTAGCAAATTTCTCATGGCATTCGTAGCATGTTTTTGTCGAATTTATGGGTAACTCTTAGAATATGTTGATTGAGTTATTTTAGATAAATTTAATTGTGCTTTTGACAATTAGTAAATACAATTTTTTATATGGGTATGAGCCTCTACGGGTCCTCTAAGTATTGATAGTCTTTGCTACCCTATTGGTACACCGTTGTTATTAAGTCTCAAAACCTGTTTTTTATAATCCAGTGAGTCTTATATGACCTAGAATACGGAACATATTATGAAGTTTCTTCGAAAAAATGCAACTTCTGAGCTTTGTCGTTTATCCTTATGTTGTTTGGATTATTCTTTTTCTCTAATGTTCAGAATCTTTGGTTTTGTTCTATCACTACGTTTACTTTAGTACTTTCAACACATCAAACTCTTCTTTACATGAATTTACAGTTACACGGTTTTAAAAAATTTATTTGACCTAATAATATTTCAAAGTCATTGTCTTATAATTATGTACGTTACCTTGCGTAGTTTAGAATAAATTGCAGTCTTCGGTATCGTCAAAATTTACATTTTACCACACTAGGTAGCACTGTTCATTGCTTGAAGAGACTTCTTAAATAAGAATAAGGTTCAATAATTTTATGGCTTATATGCAAATAAAATAAAATTAAAAATTAATATTTATAATAAAAACAAGTTCAATTGACGAATAGGTCCTATCCCTGTATACAAATCCTGTTTAACATGCTTCCTCAATCAAAAGCTGTTTCATAAAATAGAGTTTAAAAATGTTACTTCAAAATCAAAATATATGATGTCTGGAAACAATTACACTTTTGTCTAATTATAAATCCAATTTATCAAAGAAAAAGGTACGATAAAAGAATCAAATTTAAAGTCTTGAAAATCGGCAATTTCATGATGATCAAATATGATGGAAAGTAAAGTAGAAATAAATATAAAGGTCCATTTAAAACTATAAAGTCAGAGGCCAGTGGACCTATTTTTTAACTTATAGAAACAAAAGAGATTGCTAGAAAAACCTATATGATATAAAATGAATTCCAAAACCTTTAACGATGTTTCGGTAGAAAAGCGTAATATAAAAACTCAGTAAAATTTGATGAAAATCACCGATTATACTCATCACACATCTAGAAATCCTGCTTCAATCTATTTGAATATGTATAATTATTTAAAATAATTTTATTTAAATTTCTATAAATAATGACAATTTTTATAATAAATAAAATGTGAAAATTTTCAATTAAACAATAATGAGGATGTACTACATGTATGACAATTTCAGCACGACAACAAAGATACAAAAATATAAATATAAATGTAATGCATTAATTAGTGAATCTCTTAAAAGATGAAGATTTGAATTGAAAATTCGTGACAAAATGTTATCATTGTTCTACAAGTGCAATTATAAAGTAATTAATAAAACTAATACAATAAACAGTCAAAAACACATCCCAAAAATAAGAAAATATTTAACAATAAATATTTATGAATTCTTTTCATAACTATTTTACTGTGAACCATCTGGAAATTCGTTGGAAGGGAGAGCGCACAATGTCTCAATTCATTTTAGTGCAAGAGTCATAAATTCACAATTAAATTCAGTTCTGAAACTTTAATTTCATGCACTGGCACTCTTTTGTTGACAAGAAAAATGAATGAAAAACAAACAAATACTATATTTTATGTGAATAGTTTTATTTGCATTCAACCCCCGATTTTTGATTTCTAAAATTTATAAACGAAAAAGAGTAGTAAAGAAAATAATTCTTATTATTAATGCGGTTAACATTAAAGAACTTGGTTCACGTAAAATGTTTTCCATTTCGAAACATTTCCTATTTCTTATTTGTTGAAAACCATAGAAAGTTTATGTGGTTTTCCATCCATTTCGGTATTTAGAAAATTTTATTCAATTTTCTTTTAATTTTCAAGAAAATACCTTCAAAAATTCTTATAAATAATTAGTAATATGTTCTTTTAGAATATATTTCTTTTATTTCATTGATTAAATACTTTTACTTTTATATTTTATTCATTTTCATTCTGAACAAAGATCAGAAATTTAATTCATTTTAACACAAATTTTACCAAGTCGAAAATACATAGATGAAATTTTTGATCTTTTTACAAAATAAAAATAAATGAGATATCATTAAAAGATAAAATAGATAGATGACCAAAAAAATAAAAAAAATTTACTGATATTTTATTTTTTAATCCAATTAAACCAATTATTATTGATACATGAATTTTTCTAATATGAATTAATTATTTAATAAGGAATCCATTCAAATTGTTTTAATTCAATATATTATTTTATGTAACCATTTCTGGGGCCTATAGTTTTGAGGCACTTAAAACCTAAGATTAAGGGACAGAAATTATAAAGTATTAATGATTGTTCAGTGGCATTTGATATTTATTCAATATTAAAAGAATTTAAGCAAAGCTTTTCGTACTTTTCATCAGCAAATACAGTTAAAATATGCATTATTTTGTAATTTATAGAATTAATGTAATTTAGAGTCTCTAGCTCATTTAGGCTGTCGCATATAGTTTGTAGTTAATTCCAGGACACTAAATGATCTTTGCTAACAGGCAATGTGCTGGGCAATATTTTTCATATACCGATGTCAATAATTTCTTTCAATAATTCTTCTCGTTTCGTGTTTAGTTTAAAATTGAATTTATAAAGAAGCTTTAGCAGTATGAATTCGTCTATAATTTCATCACTTCATTTTCATATTTCTTTTTGGTTTAATTTGTTTATTTTGAAACTATGTTCATTTGATCTATTTAGTTGCACATACAAAAAATTATTGAAAATCTTAATGAATTGAATTATAATTCTATCACTTCTGAAATGTTTTCTGAAGCAAACATTTTACATTGTGTTGTTATTTTGATAATATGTTAGATAAATTGAGGCTCAACAAAAGTTTTGGAGGGAGAAAGTGCATATGGATGGGGATAAATAAGTGATTAGATGACCAATATGACATCAGATTTTTGTGATTTTGAATACTTGTAATTTTATTGGCAATAAGAATTTATATTGATTTATATATAAATGACTATTATTATTTGACATCTATTCTAACAATAATGTTTTATTAATTCAAATTTATCATTATTATTATTATTATTATTATTATTACTAGGGGCTCTGCCCCTGTTCGCTTCGCTCACCAACCCCGTTAGAACGTGGGGTAGAACATAAACATTTTATAAACATTTTAAAATAAAGATTACTTGATTGCATTAATATAAAAAAACTACTACAAGTGACGAATTATGACATTTTTATGTGTGATTTTTAACATAAAAATTTAATTATTTATCATTAAAATGATTTAATTTTGTCAAATGTTGTATTTCAAGATTCTTAAAAAATAGTAATTATTAAATTTAAACAAATGAAAACTTACTTTATTAATTAAAAATTAATTAATTTAATTTTTAATTTTATTGATCAATTACAAAATATGAGTCCATGATACTTTAAATGTTTTTTAAATTGATCATATTAATCTTAGCTAAAATTAAAGCAATAAAAATTAACTTTAGGTGCAAAAGAGGGGCCAAAACATTTGAAATAAAAATAATAATTTATCAATCATATAGATGCGTAATGATTATTGAATCAGGATTTTTGTATAAGTAGTGCCAAATTTGACAGTAAGATCAGGCCCACAAAAAATCCATAAGAAACACTTAAGCGTAAATAAACATAGTGTCGAGGATACCTAAATAATAATTCATAAAGAAATAAATGAAATTACCTGGGGGAAGATCGCCATGACAAACGGGACGATCTGTAGAGACTCAGAAAAGAAAACGAAAGTGAAAAGAAATCAAAAACGAGAAAGAGAAAGGAAATAAAAGTTATCAAACAGGAAAATAAAAATCAAGGTCAGTACTAATTAATTAGTATAAAAAGGAAAAGGAATTTTGAAATCAGGGAAAAAGGAAAACAACAATATGCTTATCTCGACAGCTTGCCGGTGATAATAGAATTGATGGGAGAAGGCGGTCGAACAAGAAAGGAAAAAGGGAAAAACAACTTGACAGCTGTCAGAGATAAAAATGGGACAGTCGGGAAAGCAGGAGATGGAAAGTGGAAAAACACTCAATTATCTGGAGTGCCACAAGAGAAGCGAACTATATAAAGGAAAACTGGTGAACAGATTGAGAAGAAATTGAGAGTAAATTTAGACAAATTTGGAGCGAAAAGTAGAACGGAAACAGAACGAAGTTGAGAGCAAAACGAGACGAAATTAGAGGCAAAAAGTAGAGTAAAATTAGAGACGACAGAGTAAAAAGGGGAATCAAAACAGAGTGAAAAGAGAAGTGACAAGAATCCTTTATAAAATTGAATATAAAGTAAAAGTGGAGTAAATAAATTGTGTGGTCAAAGCAAATAGAACAATCGATCAATATATTCTGTAATTGAGTAGTTGACGGCAAGCGATTATTGTTGTGGTTACAGAAAGGGCTATTCTTCACGTATTGTCGAAATAAGCTCTGTGTGATAAATTGGTTTATAGTTAATTGGTTGTAATTGAAATTTGTACTATTACGTGTGGATATTAATAAAGCTTATTGTGTTCGAGAGTGTTGAATTGCGAATTAATAAACACGTTTTGGAGCCAGATTAAAGATTTGAATTTACAAATATTGACACCAACTATATAATCCAACAATAGCAAAGCTTATTCAGAACCTAAGAAACCAAATATATCGCTATGAAAATACATGTTGAAATTTATTAGTAACTGTGTAAAATGTTAACAAAATGGGGTAAATTTATTAATAAATTTTTTATCAGTTATCATTTATTAAAGATCGTTAAGTTGAGAGTTCAAAATATCAACAAATAGAAATATATTAAGTAATATTGCATAAATATTAATGCAACCAAATCCTCCCTACTCCTTTTTTATGTTAATTTTGAAAAAGATACAAATAAATATTAAGGATTTGATTGGTTTAATATTTCCATAGATATGTAGAAAAAGAACACTGATTGTATTTAATATTTTACTAATATGTTATTACAGAGATAGTGTATAATAATAATTTTAATATTATTATTAATAATAATAATGATAATAATAATAATAATAATAATAATAATAATAATAACAATAATAATAATAGTAATAATAATAATAATAATAATAATAATAATAATAATAATAATAATAATAATAATAATAATAATAATAATAATAATAATAATAATAATAATAATAATAATAATAATAATAAATAGTTTAATCCGATGGTTAAATAATTTTATTCCATTCACAAATTTTGCATATTTCTTACAATAATGATTTCAGTAA
Source organism: Schmidtea polychroa (assembly GCA_959609185.1). Taxonomy (NCBI): domain Eukaryota; kingdom Metazoa; phylum Platyhelminthes; order Tricladida; family Dugesiidae; genus Schmidtea; species Schmidtea polychroa. The sequence continues at coordinate 25,889 of CAUHTR010007759.1, forward strand.
ATTCATTTTTACATAATGATTATTTGTAGATCTAATTGAATGTAAATTAAATTTATTTACCTAACTATATAAACTTGAAGCTGTGAAAAGGTAATATAAAATCAATTATTAATACAGGAAATTGTTTCTGTCTTGTATTGAATGAATCAATTAAGTTCATTGATTCATTATGTAATTAACAACTGTTTGTTTGTTTAAATTTTGTCAGAAAATTAGTAAATTACTATTGAAATTACTAATTTTATAGTATTAAATTTTAAGTTTTTTGTCAATTAACCTTTGGGAACTGAGTTGGAAGTACCCATATTCACTGAAATAACTTAATTATAAATAAATAAGTTATGAAGAATATTTTATATATAGGTAAAAAAATTAATTTTTAAAAATCAATAATAATAATGAACAAAATTAATAAGTGTTAAATAAAATTAATAAAATTTTCAATCTAATAAAATTGTTTTCTTTTTAATTTGTATAAATTAGAAGTCAGTTAATAAATATATAAAATAAAGCTCAATCCATTTATCCCAGAGGAATGAATGATAATTTGAAGGAAATTGCTATATTAATAATTAGTATGAAATCGACGATATAATATTTTTAAAATATATAATCAAAATAGTTTAAATTATGGCTCTACTGACACAATTGTCAAAATATTTGTTTAAATGAGGTGATAGTAATGACATTTGAAAAACAATGACCAAAGCCTAAAGAGATGAATTAATAAATATAATTATGTAACAATGAAAATATTTTATTTTTATTAATTAAGGTTTTTTTATGATGTCTTTATTATTTATTCTAAATTTTCATTTTTTGACATTTATATATCGAAGAGCTTAAACTTATTTTGCTTTTTCAATCAAGACTTGACAGCTTAATACTTTTTTAAAGATGGACGAAATTGTCTCATTATAATTTACATTGAATAATTATATTATTTCCATCTTTTTGTATTGAATAATTCACATCGGCATTTTTCTATAAACATTATTTTCGAATAAATAACACTGACATGATGGTTATATATTGGTGAAATGAGAATTGTGAGTTAATAGTGTAGTAATGACTCAATGATTGCGCAATAGTCACGTATAATTATATAATAATGGAATAATAATTACATAACACCAGAGTTGAAACATATTAAAGATATTATTTTCAAGTGAAATTGTAATCTCTAAAAAAATATTTTATTTTACCAGAAAAAAAGCTTTCATGTTTCCAAATATGAATAATCATTTATGAACACATGTTTCTAAACACCTTTCCATACATTGCCATTAAAGCATGAATGAAATCATTCGAAAAATATACAATTTAATATTACATCGAACATTCACAAATTTTAAGGCTCGAGAACCGTAAATATATTTTAGGTGATAAATCCTGATTATAATCTAGATTCAGATCCCAAGAATAAATTCTTCTTCAATGCAATATTGTGATTAGAATTAACTTTTATAGCTTAAATTTGTTAATAATTCTAACAAATTGTAAACGAAAATTTTACCTTTATTCATTAACGCTTACTTTATTGTGTATCACGTCATTTCAAAAGTCTTACAATTAAAAAAAATCATAAATAGTTTATAAATTTCAACATTTTAATGGTTACGTAACCATTTTCAATTTTGGTTTTAATCCATGACGATGTCATATTTTAAATATGATTTCTGTTTAAAATATTTGTGGCCACGATATTTGGAAATTTTACTTTTCATATAGTTCAAGAGCCTTCAATTTTCAACGTCATTTAAAACATCCATCACCCCCTTTAATAGTAATGCCTGTTTAAATTAAATAATAAATTTCAAATGTCCCGGTTTTTCTGACATTTTTTTTCTCAACAACTCTCTCTTTATTAATATATTGTAAGAATATTAAAAATATAAGTAAAAACCAATTAAAATAAATACGGCCCACTTAAATAACTTTCAATCATGTTTATTATTTTTATTAATATTATTTTATTGCTATAAAATACATAAAAAAAAATTGAAAATCAATGTTCTTAAAATTCTATACTTGAGCTCTAAGATAAAAATTTTTAATTAAGACTTTATATGAAAAATAATGATAAATCTTCCAATGTCACAGTTAATCTCTATAATTTGAAAATTATTAGAAAATTACAGACAAAAATAATATATGACAACTCTTAGTCACATATGGTCACTATGGTAATAATTTTCCTTCTCTTTCTTTCCGTAACTCCATTTAATATTTTAAATCAAGCATTTCTCTAGAATTACTATTGAACTGGAATGATTTAGATAGTTAAATGAATGGACCAATTCCATATTATTAATATTTCAGTTCAGTAATTTTATAACTAAAGGCGAACGCTCACCTTGATAATTTTCATACTGATTTACATATTAATACTTAAATCTATAATAATAATAATAATAATAATAATAATAATAATAATAATAATAATAATAATAATAATAATAATAATAATAATAATAATAATAATAATAATAATAATAATAATAATAATAATAATAATAATAATAATAATAATAATAATAATAATAATAATAATAATAATAATAATAATAATAATAATAATAATAATAATAATAATAATAATAATAAAGTGATGATTTCTTGGTAGCAGCATTAATTAAATTTTAAACAATTAAATAATAATTTAAGCCTTTTGCTGCGAATAATATATTTAATACAAATGAAAAAATTTTCGACTATTTTTTTCGCAGCAAAAGGCTTAAATAATCGAATGAGCTTACAAACAATTTCCTTGTTTCGACTAATTTTATTAGTGCACAGAGGTTAATATGATTTTTCGTACGCCATGTTTGAAAGTTTACAGATTTTCTGCGACCAAGGTATAAAGCAAGCAATTTGATATTCAGCTTACCAGATAAAGTATATAATGAAGTTTATTCAACAATTTTGTATACTTACCTGGCATGAAGGGAACTTTTCACGTTCCTGCATAGTACTGATGAGAGCCCAAATCTCCAAACTAGTCTACTATTGGAACCTGCACGAGTATCACAAACAAAGCTTACGTTGTTTATTTTAATAATAATAATAATAATAATAATAATAATAATAATAATAATAATAATAATAATAATAATAATAATAATAATAATAATAATAATAATAATAATAATAATAATAATAATAATAGCAAAAAATAGAAATTATAGCGATCAATAATCTATTATTCGGATATATTATTATCGGTGCTAAATTGATTTGGTTTCATCAATCAATAGGAATCAGAAACGAGTTACTAAAGGAATTAATATCAGTAGTTAAAATTAATATGAAAAATAGAAATAATTTGCAAATCGTCTCTGATATTGAAATAAAATTTAGATTGCTCTTAACAAGTTGATGCTTATTTCTACAATAATTTTGAATACAAATTTACCAAGTCTTATAATCTAGACTATTCTATTTTTACTTTAAAAGTTATTCCCAGAGGAACGAAATTGTCTCTGAACGATTTTGATCGATAAGGTAACTAATTATTTGGGGATAAGTGATTGTGCAAATGATGAACACCAACACTTGTTTTGTTGAAATGTTTTTTTACACTAGTTAGGCTGGGATTAATGGTGAAACCTTTTCATAAAATTAAGAATCACTTAGTGTAAAACTACTGAAAAAGATTTATATTATAATTTATTTTCCATATGGTTTTGTTCAAAATTTAATTTAAACGTTACAAAGTTTATCTGTTTCAAAAACACGGTTAATATAAATGTGAGCTTAAATATTTTTAATATTTGTTAAACGTATACATTCTTAGTGCAACAAAAATATTGTTTTAATTTAAATTTATTTCTTTTTTAGAAATTTATCTAAATTTGTAAACTTAGAGATTGAAAAGTATCGGCTGAACTGATTTAATAATAACAAGTATATAGAAATCCCTTCGAATGACCGTCGTATTTGTTGGAAAATAAACTCATATAATTTGTAATTTTTATAAATTTATTTTTCATTATTACATATATTATATACATTATATAACAAGTTTTCTTGTATAATCAAATTAACTGTCTGTATGTAGTAACAAATTAAAGACAAATAAGACATTTAACTTTTGTAAAGTATCCCTTATATTCTGTAATAACAATTTGTCATACATTAAAATACATACCGTAAAATCATAACATAATCATTGTCATAATCTGTGGGACGTTCACAAAGACAAACATTGGCATGTATAGATAGATATAAATATATAGATATAAAATAGTAATAAATTAACGTATGGATATACGTTTTACAATATAAGTCTCACCAAAGATTTTAGGCTACACATTATTACAAATATAGGACATAATTCTAAAATGGGCTACTTTTCAAATTTATATTTTTCAAAAAAAGCATAATATAGTAAATTTATATTTATTGTTTCCTAAAGGAAAATAAATTATTTTCTAATAAATTAATTAAATTTGAATTTTCTCCATTCAATTTATTAGTATTTGAAATAGATTCACGAACAAAACATTTCAATTATCGCTATTCCATTCCAGCTCATTTCATTTTCACTAATTCAAAATCAAAGAATTAATGTTGACCATTTGAAATCCAAGATTTTCAAACTAGAATATCCGGAGTTCGATTTGACATGAATGCATGCAATTCAAATCAAATATAAACTTTTTATTAAATAAATAAATAAATATGAAAACATCCATTATTTATTCAAAAATGATTCAAAAATAATTAATAATAATAATAATAATAATAATAATAATAATAATAATAATAATAATAATAATAATAATAATAATAATAATAATAATAATAATAATAATAAAAATAATTGGTATTTTATTCAGCGTTAGATTGTGATATTATCTACTATAGTGATAAAATCGGAGTAAATAATCGGAGAATGTTTCAGTCACCTAATTTTCCTCAAAAATATCCTCCAAATATTCGTTGTAAATACCAATTTGTGGCCAAATCACAAGAGAAAGTTGTGATTAATTTTGAACATTTTAATATTGAAGGTCTCCTACCTGGGTTAGTGAAATCTGATTTGTTTATTTAATTATTTATTAAAAACAATGTTATTATTAATTTAATGATAACATTAGTGGTAACCGGGAAAAAAATGCATATGAATTCATTATCTCACTGCATTTATCCAACATATATGTTGATATAGTCCGACCCACTTGAAGGTCATATTAAGTGAAAGGAAATAAAATATGTTTTACTACAATATCTGGTTGCTACTGCTGTGTAAGAAAATGAACGGATGAAAAATAAGGTGAAATACTTACCAAGACTTAAAAATTATGTTTGATTTTGATTAATTTGTAAGAAGCATAAAAATATTGGTTTAATTTAGTATCAAATGGAGCAATTAATTCCCAATTACAATTTATAGATTGATTGTTATTTTGTTCATATTGTCTGGTAAATTAAACGTTTTAATTACATCAAATTCAAACACTTTCTTGAAGGATTTTTTATTAAGAATAAGAATATAAAAACTTTTTTTTACAACAGAATTCGCTTTCAGCCATTGCTCATTATTACCAGTGATGCTGCAAGACTTTTTTTATAACGATTGAAACTAATACTTTAGAGCTTAGTGATATCTTCAGGTTTATAACTGTCAATTCAAACTTACTTTGTCAATTTGCTTATCTCATTTGTCAATATAAAATTTTACGTCCCATCGTTTCTGTTGTTAGTAGCTTACAGGATATAACATTTCTTTCAGATGTATTTCAAAAGAATTCCGTAAGTTCAAAATGCAGCATTGTCAATATACATCATTTTATTTGTCAATTATCATGAAAATAATTATGGAGAATTAATTGTATTAATAAAGCGAAATTTTAAATTAATTATTCAATTTTAGGAAATACCCGTTATTGATAAAAAATAATTTTTGTACTAAAATTCAATGATTGTTTTATATTAGTTAGGCAACCTTTTTTACTTGAGGTGCACTTCAAACTTAATTAAACTGTTTCAACACAGTTTGTGCATGAGTTCCGATATTTCTTATATTAAACAGCACGAAATAAATATAAATTTTGGCAATGAGAAATTCTTGTTCACTTCCTTTCACTTTAACTTCATTAAAAGCTGTTGAAAATCTATTGAAAAAATGAAAGTGACTTTTGCTACTGTTGAAATAAATTTCATAAACACTCATGTACACAAATAGGCGCCATTGAATTTGAGGATGCGAAACACTTCTTCGCCTTCCACTTTTTGTTTAGTTTAACTGATATTTCTTGTCAATTGAAATTGGGACGAAATTTACACCTGGAAATCCTGTAGAAAATCTTTTAAAAATAACGAATATTATAAAATGTTTTAAATACTGCTAACAACTGAAAATAAAAATCACTTTATTTTTTACTGGATATTATTGACAATTTGTATGAATCTTATGCATAATTCATTAATTGTGAAATATTTTTAAAAACTTTTAAAAATCTTGATATTTGGATTATAACCGACAAATATATTTCAAATATCAATTTATATTCCTATTATACTATAAATATAATTTCATTTCCCCGCAATGCAGTATTTTGGAACCTTAAACGTTTTACTAGTCAATCAATTCTTTTAAACTATTTTAACCATTCATCGCATTCCTTTAATATAAAAACCTTATTAATACAGGTAATTAAATCCTTACATCAGATATCATAGTCATAAAGCGAAAATAAATCTGTACAACTCAATGGGATTCTACATATTATTTAACATATATCATTAGTTAATCTTTTAACAGAAAACTTCCCAAAAACAATAATAATTTCAAATTATTGAATCAAACCATGTTATAAAATCAACGGATTATCTGTTGAATTTGAATCTGATGAATGGATAAATAAGGTACACTAGAGGATTTAATTCCCAATATATAAAATTGTATTATATCGCGGAATTCCGGGCCTCGTAGCCATATGCATTCTTAAAAACTATTTTTGTAAAATGACCAAAAGAGGAAAGAGTAAATATCTAAAATATTCAAATCTGTTATGATTAAATCTCATATTTATAAATATTTGTGTAGTGAGAAGAAATAGTTAGAAATTTCATTTTCATCCATTTATTTTAAATTCTACTAAAATTTGATTTAATTTATCCTATTTCAGATGCAATAAAGATTTCCTAGATTTGTTTATTGAAATGAAATCATTAGAAAGTACACTTTTCAACGCCAAACATCTCGGCAGATTTTGTGGGCACACTCTTGACCATGTTCCCAATTTCGTTGTCAGTCTCCATAACATTATCGTATTGGATTTCTATTCTGACATTAACACCCAACAATCATACAACCAAGATGACCATATGGGCTTACTAGGGTTTAATGGCACTTTCAAATTCATTGAAATTGGTGAGCCACTATAATTTCTCTATATTTATTCAATCAAAACAGTCATGGTTATATCCTAAGCCGATTATCGCCGAAATCTCGTGTACCTTATATATTATTTTGAACTATTGTCTTACAAATATTACATGACGTTCATTTTCAAACACAATATGTGATGATGTTGGTATTATTTTAAGGATTAAATTGCTTTGCCAAATCTTACGAGACCTTCAAGACAAATGATCAGAAAATTATTGTTGTTGATCATTTAACTTATAGCAACTGATATGCCGTATGTGGCTACTAGACAAATGGCTAACACTCTTTGACACAATTGTATTCGAGTATACTTATGAAAAATGTGAAAATAATATTCTATGTAATATTCTGACTGGAAATTAAACATTTATAATTTAAAAAAAATATTTAATATGAAAATAAAAACTGAACCTTGATAAAATGTAATAACAATTTTTAAACCAAAATTTCAAAGTCATAATATTATGTTTTGAATTTGGTAGACACGAAAACATATCGCATGTAGCCTCTTTACACTAAAAATAATGAAAAGAACTGTCAATTTTCAAAAATTTTTAACTGAAAGACCTTACAATCATATATAAGAAAAATAATTTAGTAGTTTAAATTTTAATCTAAAAACTGAATTAACCAATTATAAAAAAAAGTAATTCAATTTCCAATTATCATTTATCTAATAAAATGAATGCTTTAAGTCCAAATATCATATGAAAATATTTGGCATTATAATAATTAATATTTATGAACGGTATGGCCGATTATTTTTTAAGGTGGGGCAAATCCGTTTTTTGTTATATTATCTAAATATTTCCATTTCAATAAATTTAAAAATATTGATAGGCTCCAGCAGTCAACTTTTGTCTGTTTAATAGTTATAGATTATGTAAATTTATTATTTAATAATATTTATTAAAGATGTTTGAAGGAAATGAAAAGTTTGCTATATCCAAATGGCTTGCTCTACTTTAATAATAAACGCTCATATAATATTTTATGATGTTTATTTTGAAGTGTATTTTGAATTTTGTCATTGATGTAGCTGAAAATTGCCTAAATTATTACTTGTTTAATTATTCGGTTGCAATCTACTGCTTATAAAATAAACTTTAAAAGAATTTTATGGTAAAGAATTTCTGTTTTGATTAGTGTTCTACAAATGTCCGGTATTCAGAACTCCCAGTTGGATCTTTTTAGAGGACAAAATGCCAACCAATGAACTTCCAAAGCTGATTTATTATAAAATTGACACGACGACTATTACATTTTACCACAACGGAGATTTTTAATTTGGGTAATTTTGCTCAAAAAGAAACAAGGATGAGATTGAAGAAACTCTATCATATGTCATCGGAATTTGTAAGGAGCATGCTAACTTTCTCGGCTATGCTTTGAAATATTTTCGCAGATCAATTATTAATTACTTCGTGAAACCAAATCATACGAAAATAAATCTTTACAAATCTAATTGGGTCTTTCCTCCTCCGCCTAAAGTTTATATTTCTACATAATAATGTAAAGTAACATCTGTCAATTAGGATGTATAATGAATTACTCAAAATTGATTTTGACGTTTACCTTGTTCATCTTATTCTTCAGCATTTGTTACAATCAAAAGATTTGTCTAACTTAAAATTGTATTGCCGTGTCAACCGTCTCACATTGACCACTTTCTGTTCTGGACAGAATACAGTTAAAGGAGTTGCCTCAGGATGACAATTGTGAATCGTAAATTATCATCAATCATGATATTCAAGAAATTATAAATAAATAAAGATTAATATCAAAAATTAAAAAAAGTTATCGCGTAGTACAATTATTCCGTGCCAGCGAACGCAACCAGAATATAATCAATAATTCTCCCAGAAATTTTCTACAAAATTATGCTATTTATTTTCAAAATTTTTACAATATTTTGCTTTAAAGTGATTACAGATTATTGATAAAGAGATTCATTTGCTGATTAACAGATGAATAAACGTTTTGTCTGATCGAGTTCAATTTTCGAATCTCGGCATGAAATTGAATGTATATTTCCTCATTGAACACTGGGAAATTGGCATGGAAGTTTCTTTTGAGTCTTACAATTAATATTGACATTAGAACTTGTTATAATTTATAGATAACTGGCAACCATTTCATCAATTTGTTGTTTTCTCTAGTCTACTTTATTTATCTTCTACAAGCAGTCTCCGACCTTGAAATTTGGCATATTAATTAACTCTGATCCAATCTACATATATTTCTTTGAGTTTTACTTTCATACTTCAAATTCTTTGATCTGAGTGGGTTAAATTTGGTTATATATATCAATATGGATGAAATTGGAGTTTTTTACAAGCATTTCCTACAAGAACGATTTTATCAAGTGAAAGAAAGGCATAAAACAATCTAAAGTTAGAATAACTATAGCTCTATGTTCAAATGCTAGCGCAACAATTAAAATTACACCTTTTGTTATTGAACTTAGCAATAACCGAAGATGTAACCAAAGACGCAAATTCAAAAGCATGGATGACTACCGATTTGTTTAATTGTTTTATGCAGAATCTTGATGATGAACTGAGAAAATATAAAAAGAAGTTTTATCTACTTCTTGATAATGCTCCAAGTCATAGTTTGAAGAAATAGTCGAAGAACTCAAATGCTCATCTTCAACCTATGGATGTAGGTATAATAAAAAATTTAAAGCATTATTACAGAAAAATGTTAGTAGTTGATTACATGAACTCGCTTGATCAAACAAAAGCCTTTGATGTTAATCTTAAGAAAGCCATATTGACACTCCATGAAGCTTGGAAGATATTGAAAGAAGAAACCATTAAAAATTGTTTCAAAAAGGTTGCAATTTTTCCAGGTCTTCATGGATCATATGCTGAAGAAAACATGTCATCAGATTCCGTTCTTGAGACACACAAGAATGAGCTTGACCAAATAATGGTTGCAGAGGATATGATTCAAACAGAAGAAGTTATTGATGATGATGAAATCATTGCACAGTGTCAAGAAGAATACACTGTTATATATGTTGTAATTAGCGCTGAAGATGGTCAGGTCGATGACAGTTACAACATAAGTCCAAGCAATTTATTCCATGCAATTGAAATTGTCATCAAAGCAAGTTTTTCTTCAAACAGCTCTACTGAAAAAATAATCAATGATACAGTAAAAAATTTAAAAGAAGTCAAAGATGATTTACAGAAATTCATTCAATCATCTACAAAAAACTTTAGATGATTTTTTTTAAATAAATAATTGTTTTTTTCTTAATAATTTCATCATTAATCTGGCGATCATAAAGATTTTAAATTCCTTCATTTATACGAATTAATTCACAATCCGAAAGGAAATCGATTTCTAATTTTTCGAATTAATGAGGATTGACTGTATATGTATATATATGAATATTTGATATGAAATTTAGATACATATGAAAGCAACCCAAAAATTATTGAAAATGCTATTTTGATAAAAATAAAAAATAAAAGAATTGCCGAAAATTCGTGAACATCAAAAACATCGATATATTTACTGATTCATAGTCAAGCTTTTTAATAAATAAAATGGTAAAGAAATCCGTGGTGAAATTGGAAAAAAGAGTTCTTATAAAAAAATTAAAATTGAACAAAATTTTGGTAGCGTTAATTTACTTTTTTTTATTTGTTTGAATTGAAAATATATTAATTAGAAAAATCTTTTAATTATTTATCAGAAACTATTAAAAATTTATTTTTTTTTCAATAATTTTATTTTTGAGATCCGATTTGATCGAACGATATGTCAAATTTTCGATTGATTTGCTTTGCTTTGATTTTGACATGTTTGATCATATGGTTGATAAATTCTATTGAAAAATTATTTTTACTCTATTTTTAATTTTGTTCAAATAAAAAATATTTAAAAATTGTAATTTTTATTAAAATTTATTATTATTATTATTATTATTATTATTATTATTATTATTATTATTATTATTATTATTATTATTATTATTATTATTATTATTATTATTATTAATATTATTATTACTATTATTATTTTTACTAATATTAATATTGTATTTATATTAAACTTTATTTGAAATTTGATTTTTAATGAAAGTGAATTATTTCTAAGTGCTAATATTTGAAACAAATCAATTTAATTATTGATGGCACATTTCTGAGCTAAAAAATTCATTTCCTTGAGCTTATTTCGTTATAATTCAATTTTCAAATTCCCTGCCACTAGATTAATAATTTATTATTATTTTATTTAATATAAATATCTAGAGATCGAAATTTAATTTAGAATTATTTCCAAATGCTTCATTATTTACTTAGTTCCTTTAATTTGTGTCGAGCATTACTAAGTTGACTTTGATTTTGCGCTCATTTTCACATTCGATTTTATAATATAATTATTTTCTCTTGATCGCGTTTTATATTTCAGTAATCTATAATTTTAAAATTAAATATATATAAATCAACGTATATGATTATTTATCCGTTATTTATAATTTCATTTATAATTCCTTCTAGAATCAATCAATAATCTCAGATATCTTTGAATTTTTATAAATTTTCCAATAACATTTAAGAAAAATGAAAATCACCTCTTTCAAATTTTTATTCTAATACTAATTTATTTCGCTATATAATTTTTTATACTTTTAAAAAGTATTTCTAATATTAAAATATATATTGAAAAAGAATTTGTTTAAATAAAAATAAAAGAAAATAAAAGAACTTATACAAATGTATTGCAAACAGACTTTAGAAAAGATATCAAATACTGATTTCAAGAAAGAATATTTAAGAAGCACAAAACACCGATAAAATATATAGATAATAAGAGATTCCCAAAACAGCAACAATATGCAGATCAAAGAAATAATTCAGATAATATACATTTCCAAAAGAGCCAACCAGTAGTTATAATGAAACATACAGTGACGATATTATATTTAAGGATATTTAATGATATTTAAGAAGTAATATAAATAATATATATTTAAAGACTGTATTTTATTAGTGCCTTTATGTATTTTTTTCTAAGTAAATATTTATAAAATGCTAAGTATTATATTAATTATATAAGTAAAAAATAGACTTCATTAGGTATTTAATTATTTTATTATAGGTAATATGTTTAATTTTTATAAGTAAAAAAATACAAAAACTAAGTAAAACAATGAAAAATTCATAAGAATAAACAAAAAGTGACACAATAAAAAAATCCATAAAAATACAAAGACTATTTCACAAAGACTATTATAAAAATATTTGAAATTATTGTTTTAATAAGGCTTTTTTAGCTTTAGTTGGTCTTCCTCTTGGTAGTTTACTTCCAATAGAAGTATTCTTAGCTACTGCCGGTACTTTGCAATATTTAAGTCTGCTTGAAATGCCGACAACATGCTTGCAAATAAATTTTTTTTAAATGCTGGACAATTGCACTGACCGACGGCCCAATTGTCTTTATCGTTTGGTAAATTAATGCGCCAGACAGTAAAAGCTCGCTTCGTAAATTGATCGAATGTTGTCCAGCGTATTTTTTCAACTTTTTCAATGTCTTCTTGAGTTATAGTTGCGTCACTTATAGTAGTTTGAATCATAGTAGTTTGTCGACTGTTCTTGCTTTCTTTAGCCCATTGATAAGACTGTGTTCATAATGCTGTGTCGATTGATTGTTTTTTAATAAACTCCTTCAGACTTCGAGGATATGCTAGTGACCACTTCTTAACAATATCTAAAGCTTGTTTGCTAAATCTAGATAATGGCGTGCGCTCTCTAATAGTTTCTTCGTCTTTAAGAACTCGATTATTTGACTCTAGATTATTGTTAGTACTTGGCGTGAAGGGCATGTATCCTTCATACCAAGTATTGTGTGTCGTAAGCCACATCATATTCATATAGTCTAAAAACTCAGTCGCTTTTTTTGTCTCCATTTTCAAAATGAACTTGGCTTTGTGACAATTGAAGTTGATCTACATCTTCAATTAATTCGTTTTGATCTTCTTTAGCTACTAAAGACTCGATTTTTTTGACACAATTTCTACGCATATGTGCCCAACACATCACAATTTCATTTTTATTAAAAACTTGTGAATAAGCTTACGTATAGCGTTAGAAGCATCAGAAATCAATACACGAGGATTGAATAATGATGCATTTATTTTTTTCAAGCCAATATTGATACTTGAAAAAATAAAATTAAAATCAGCAGTTTTTTCATTGGTACATATACCTAGGCCAAACGAATGAAAATGCCTATCTAAATCGGTTGTACCAATGATTAAAATTGGATAGCCCTGCCAAACCAGTTTATAAGTTGCATCAGCATTTAAAATTGTTGATGCTGAGGCTAGCTTAAGTAATCTTATTGTACTTATAAAAAATCTAAATTTAGAGCCGTGGTTTTCTTCATCTTCATCGCTTTCTTCATTACTCTCTTCACACTCATATTCATCGGCATAAGTTATTTTATAATTGACTACAAAGGCTTCATCTTCTAACTCTGGTATAGAAGATGATGATTGAAGCCAATTTTCAAGCTCACCTAAACTTATTACTGGTGGCCCGTAAACTTCATTTCTAATCTTGTTTAATTGATTTCTTAATTGTATAGTAGTAGGAACAGGCTTTATACCTCGTTCATGAAAGATTTCTAACATTCTCTTAGGTTTTATTTTAAGCTTAAACAACTCTTTAATTAGTTCTTTAGCTTCGTTAGATATTGCAGATTTAGACATGTTTTCTTCATGCTTATGCTCAGCTTCTGCCCTAAAAGAATAACTTCGTCTGATCTTGAGTCGTAAAGTAAATGTAATGCAGAATCACATTGCTTGCCTTTAAATTTAACTTGATTGCATCGATAGTAAACTTTTTTACCATCTTCAGTTTTGTTGGAATAAGAGTAACTCCATATCTTCTCTTCTTTAATTGCATTTTTTGCTTCTTCAGCACTTTTAAATACTTTTTCATGAGTCCAAACTTTGGACACCTTTTTGGCTTGTGGTTTCTTTAAACTTGTAACTTCAACATCAGACTCAAGATCAGACTGATAATCTTCAACTTCTGCAAAATTATTAGACATTATAAGTTCAGTATTTGTTTTAATTTTGTTTATAATAAATAAATATTTGGGCTACCGCTTTATTGAAAGTTTGAAATAATTGTCGAAAAAAAATAAGATCTAAGAACATCTTAGAAAAAATTAAGATTTATTGATGGATTTTATTAATTGACATATCGTTTTTTTTTATTTTACTTATAACTTGTTTTCTTGACTTGCATTTATTTATTTTACATAGTTTTTAATTAATTACTTAGCGAATGTATTAAATATCTAGAATTAATTAATTAACATAGAAGTGTTTTACTCTACTGATACTGTGTATTTATCTACATAGAAAGTGTTTATATATAACCAGCAAGAACATGATAGAACATTAGAACAATTTTTCAACACAGTTCAACATACAAGACTTAGAATAAATCCAGAGAAATTTCTTCTTTATAAAAATGAGTTAATATTCTTAGGGTATACAATTAGTAAAAAAGTTATTAAAACAATTTCAAATTACACAAACCAACTTTTGATATTCTATATAAAGCAATAGTTTGCAACCTATTAGTCGCGAGTTGGAGGTTGCTTGAGATCTTCTGAAAATTAAGTTTTAAATAACAAAAACTTAATTTGTAAGTTCTATTATAAAAACTATTTTCCGAAATATATAATTTTTACACTTTTCTTTCATCAAATTTAAAAAATTCTTTTGAATATAAAACGACGCTTTAATCATTAAAATATAGTAGCCATTGGAGGTAAATTGGTAAAATATTTTATATATGCATCAATTTGGAGGTGATTTAGAAGATAATGATAATATCTTGGAGTCATATTTAATATAATTCTATAATTCTATGTGAATAATTTTTACCAATTCTTCAAGAATCAAGACTGAATTGTTTCCATCTTTCTCTATAATTGACAGCTCATCTTCTATAGTAATTGGTCAAACCTTAAAATGTTTTTATTCAACTTAATGATAATTTAATATATGTTATTCAATTTTAGTTATTTTATATAGCGTTACAAACTTAGTTCAGACTTCGCAAAATTAGCTTACAAAAATTTAGATATATTCGTTAGGTAATGATGATGACAAATTTGTTAAATACATAAAAAATTATGTAGACGCTTTCAATATTCCAGAATCGTTTCTAGAATAGCTTTTACCGATTTTTTAATGAGAAGATAAAATCAGAATTGGCATCAGAAAGCGATTATAAAGAAGAATTCAATTTTATTTTAGATAAGCTTCAGGTAAATTATAAAGTAAGAACTAGACATTATCCCCACGTATGGAATTATTTCGGCTATCATAGGACTATCACGAAGTAAAAATAGCAGTGTCAAAATTTGAAAACGTAGATAAAATTTCAATTTCGACAGTTTTATTTATCAGAGGTTTATCCTATTTAGGATATCGGTTTGTACTAGAACAATTTAAATTAAAATCTGTAAGTAGAAGCGATATTCATAGTAAAGTTAGTAAAATTAGTGAGTTTGAGACAATTAGAGATTGATAACAAAAAAATATTCACTGGAGTATCATTAGAATTTGAAGAATTAATTAAAGAAATTCAAAATTTTGATTTAGAAAGTACTAAATTTTTAGAAGCCATAAACTTGGAAGAATGAAATATCAAATTAGAGAAAATTATCAAAGTTTTAATCTAGAAATTTGTTATAGATCTTTAAAAAAAGAAAAATATGAACTAATATCTATTCTATTGCGCTAATAAAGATATATTCAGTA
The DNA here is from genome assembly GCA_959609185.1 of Schmidtea polychroa. NCBI lineage: Eukaryota > Metazoa > Platyhelminthes > Tricladida > Dugesiidae > Schmidtea > Schmidtea polychroa. The sequence continues at coordinate 42,091 of CAUHTR010007759.1, forward strand.
CAGGGCCAACCGATTTGATCAAATGTGAATATTTGAAGCACAAAATTGAAACAAAAGTACTGAAACCAACATATGTGCCAATTGAATTGCAAGAAGATTTAAAAACATGATTGAACGACTTTTGGAAGCTAAGGTCTTTAATTCAAGCGATTGAAACCGATATTGAAAGTTTCAATACAGCTAATCTAGTAATATATTAATGGCAAGATTGTAAATCATTTTATTCTTAGAATATTGGTTATAAAGTCAAACTTTATGTTTTAAAGCGCAGAAATCATTTATCCAAAACATAATTTATAAATAATTAATGTATTTATTTTACCTTAATTTCCTCTGTCGACAAAAGACCGACAAATAACATGACAGCTTATAAATATGAAACGTGGAAAAAATATTTCAACAGAAACTGAAAATAAAATACTGACTTATTTTTTATTCAGTCAATTATTGTCAAGTTACGATTTATTTTTAAGAAACTGATTTTTTGAATATAAATTACTTTTCTAGTTATAATTTAATTAACTAGAAATCATGAAGTAATTTTAATTTTATCTTTTATCCTTTAAAATGTTAACTTCCTTAAGTATTAATCAAAGAGCTGTACAAAGATATAATTGGGCTCGTACCAAATAAGAATTTAGTCTTCCCATATTTCGTATTACCCAACAAAACTGAAGGCCTTCTAATGAGGAGAGTTTCTGAAAATTGTTTTACATTATAATCAGTAAACATTTATACCAGTTTTTTATTAACATTAATGTGTAAATCTCTGATTTCGTGATTTAAATACAAAAAAAGAATTTTGATATAGATTCATGAATTTATAACTTTACTGTATAATTCATATCTGAATATCATTATTTTTTTTTGTTCATCTTTGATCTATTTTTATTGAAATTTTAATTTTGTTTATATATGTATATAAAAACTTGGATTCCTACAAAACAAAAGCAGAAACATTATATAATGTATATTTTGTAGCAAAATAATAATTACTAAAAGTATAATTACGGATAATATATATTAAAAAATAAGTATCTATTTTTTCAATTTACATTTAACGTTTTGTAAAGCAAATAGGACAACGATAAGAAAGAAAATAGTGAAATAAAAATAGAAATTCAATTTGAAATAAAATAGATGTCTAAATTTATTAAAAGATATGAAATAAAATATAGTTACTGATTATGGAACGACAGTTTTGTCTGCAAATCAATTAATTAAAATTTAGTCGTAAAGATATTTTTTCTTCAAAACAGTGTTAAATGAAATTATGAGGGAAATTTATCAAATTTCAAAAAATTTAAATTATTATTATTATTATTATTATTATTATTATTATTATTATTATTATTATTATTATTATTATTATTATTATTATTATTATTATTATTATTATTATTATTATTATTATTATTATTATTATTATTATTATTAATCAAAGAAAGTAGGCAAAGTTTTAATAATTGAAAATCTCCAACTAAGTATATAAAAATATAGCATTGCTATATATTTCGACCGTTTAACAGTCTTCTTCAGGCGAGAATGAATCTGAGATACAAACACATCCAAACGAGCTTCTCAATAAAGTAACAAGATTGTGGATGATTTCATTGCTGTATTGTTAAATAAAGATACAGTAGGTTTAGACCAATAGAATTATATTGGTCAAATTGTATTTAATTTATCAAAACTTGAAATATGTAAATTACACTATGTTGAATTACAGAAATAGAGATCGATTAAATTGTATAATTGATATTGTAGCAGGCGAAACAGACTCTTTCTTTCTCGAAGTTAAAAATTGAAAGTTAATTGTTCTTTTACTTGAAATGATCAATAAGAATCTATTGGATACTTCAAATAATGATTTGATTCATCCATTATACAGTAATAAATTATATTTCGTTATTTGAAAATTCAAAGGATAAGAGTAAGGGTATCGGTTACAAAAAGTGGATATTTCCCTGTCAAAAATTTATTTGTTTATTAGGTAAAATGAATACGACAAAAGCAAAAGATGTAACATTGAAAGATATATACAAAACATCAGTCTTATCTGGATTGTTACAATGAATTATAAATGCATATGGTGTCACAATTTTAAATATGTTCCAGTCATTCACAGTTCTATAGTTTTCAAACAACTTAAGTCGCCCTTACAAACAATAATAATAAAAGGTTTAGGCTGAGAAAGAATGAAAGTCTTATAGGGTCATGATATAACAAGATATAACCAGTATATGATAGCAAAAAGCAGTAAATTTGTAGAATAATAGTCATACTTGTGATTATCATTGTTATTGTCATAAAAGTTTATAATGTATGATGTATATAAATGTATATTCTCATATACTTGTTGTTTCTATTCTTTATTGTTATATTCATTATTTTAAATAAGAATCATGGTATATTGTATATATTGTATATGGTATATAGTAATAATATAGTAATAATATAGTAATAATAGTAGTAATAATAATAATAATAATAATAATAATAATAATAATAATAATAATAATAATAATAATAATAATAATAATAATAATAATAATAAAGTAATAACAGGTATATATTGATAATAATAATAAAAGAAATAAATAAATTAAAATTAATTGTAAATAAAGATAAATAATTAAATAAGAGTAATTAAAAATTAATAAAATTTAAAAATAATAATTAAACATTTATAGAAAATAAAATGAATTTAAATAAATTTAAATTTAAAATTAAAAAAAATACCATTCGTCAATTCTTATCTTCCTGAAAATGAAATATTTATTATATTCTATTATTTAGTAAGGAGTAAGAGGTCAGGGTATTTAAATGTTTCGTAGGTTTGTTATTACTATTATTATTATTATTATTATTATTATTATTATTATTATTATTATTATTATTATTATTATTATTATTATTATTATTATTATTATTATTACTGTCATTATTATAGTTTTATTATTTAGCCCCCATTAACTCAACTAAGGAGCAAAAGGAAAGTTGTCACTTTTACATAGATTCAAAAAAAGAAGAAGGGTATATAACCTCTCCAACATATCCTGGTATTTATCCCAGTCATTTAAACTGCTCATATCTGCTGGTTGGTAATAACAAAGAACGGATACGTCTTTTATTTCGTGATCTAGACTTAAATCATCAAAATGAAGAGTATGTTATTTATAATTTTTTCTAAAATATATCCATTTTTATATTTGGACTTAGTAATAGAATTTGGTAAGAATATTAAAAGATTATCAATGGTATGTGATATATCTTTTTTTCCGAAAATTTGAGCTAATTTGAGTATTATACAATTTATACTACGGCTATTCAATTAGTGGCCATGGATAAGGTTGCCAACTGTTGAGTACAGAAAAAAGAGAACATTTTTATTATCTATATAAATTTCAAAAATCAAATCATCTAACTTTAATTAACAACAAATAATTTCTTACTTTTTTTACTAAATCAGTACACAGAGAAAATTACACCTAATTCCGAAATATAAAAGTTTCTATAGTCTAAAAAAATCGATAAAATTATAGTATAGACAGGGCCGTTTTATCCAGTAGGCACAGTAGACACTGTGCCTAGGGCCTACAAACAAAATTAAATTACAATTTTTTATCATTTTGTCGTAATGTTGTTGATTGATTAAAAATAAAAAATAAACAAAAAACATTAACAAGAAACCAAAATTAAAATTGCAAATTCACTATTAATCTCATTTAGTTAAGTTGGGTTGCTCAACTCGTGTTCCGCGAAAAAAATGACATTTTATCTTTAAATTTGCATTTAAGATACATTTCATCAAAAACCTCAATTAATTTTTTTATAAGATGATTCAATAAGAAAGCCGTTACACAGATATATAAACATACAAATATAAAAGGGTTTTTATTGCTTGTTATTGATGTGCGTGGTATTTTCTTTGCTTATAAGAAGACATTGATTACGTTTACGACAGATTTATAGTAATTTGTGATTGGTCACACATTATGAGCAAGTATTTTTCGTCAGTGTTCTGCGTAAAAAAATCATGTGGATGGTGTTCCGCGCTTTTAAATTAATTGAGAACCACTACTTTACAGTCTACACAGTAGACTAAATTATATTAACTTTGGGGCTACAAATGCTGCAATACAGATATCCAAATTTCAAAAAGTGCCTAGCGCCTACGATGACATTAAAACAGGGCCTGAGTATAGGAACACCCAAACTTACATGTGGGAAAAAATTTATGTTTCAAAAATTAAAAGTCTTTATATAGAAATTGAGAAAGTTGCAGGAAATTAATTTTATATACAAACACAGCACACAAAATAAAAAATACATGTGATTTGATTTGTAACGTGTGATATTTGCAAACCTCACCTGTGTAGGCAACACTAGATTGACTAGATAAAATTTCCACATGCCTTTTATTTTTACACACAATATAAATTGTGTTGTTAATTTACTTTTCAAATTTAAAGAGGAATTTTATCATTTGTGCATTATTAATTAATTATTAATTAGTAAAATTTAGAAACAGGACATTTATATAAATAATAAAAAAAGAAAGAGAACAAAATATATTTTTAAATAGACATGTTCTCTTTAAAACAGACCTGTTGGCAACCCTAGCGGTGGACATATACCAACATTTTGATGATTTTTTAAATCTATGTTTTTGAATTATTAGAATTATAATTGTTTGAATTTCATATCTATAGTATATTTTGTTAAAATGTGCTTGTTAAGTTATAATCTCTTAATTCTACTTTAACAGAAAAGAATATATAAATATTTAACTAGGAAACATTTTTCAATCAATATATTTTGTTTAAATTTATTTTGTTTAAATTTATTAAACTGTTGTAAATATATACGCTTTAAGAATAAATGTTTGATAATATCTTCAGTGATTTGTTTTTAAGTCACAAGCCCAAGCTGAAACAAGTTACGATTTTGTAAATTCTTACATGTTTTATAGTTTAATTTTATAGGGTAATTTCATCTATTCAGTTCACATTTTGTGAATTCAATCTTTCAAGGGTTAGTTGAGTTATCACTTCTGTGAGTGATTGGGACGGCACTGAATTTTTATTTGCTAAATCCAAAGCAGTTGCAGTTGATTTTGATAGCTCATTTAAACAGGACTTTAATACTAAAAATTCTTTCATGCCATAATTTAGTTTTTCCCTTGTTTTTCTATCTTTAAATTATTCTTTTTATATTGGTTTTCAGACAATTTTTTTCTTTTCTCTTCCATAATTTACTAAAAATATTAAATAAAAATTTGCATTCCCTATAATAATAACATAATCATTTTCAATGGTGTACTTGTTTATATGGAAATCTCAAAATTTTATTTACAGAAATTATTGAAAAAAATGGGTGCAAATATTTTCGAAAACTCTATTTTGAACTATTGAGGAAATGGAGACATAATTTCGTAAGATTTTAATAAATTTTAATCTAATAAATTATTTTAAATCGAAATAAATCATAATTGAAACGTTGTATAAAAGTAATAATTCATGAAAACGGGTGTAATAAATAGCTATATTTGCTATAAAAAACAATAATTCTCTTATCCGATTGTTATACAAAATTAGTTAGATAATTATATTCTGCCGTTTTGTAATATTATTTAAACACAACAGTAATTTACTTTTTAAACACTAAAACTGAATTAGTATGCATAGAAAAATATTATACTAATACGGATATAGGATTTATCTAACTTACTGATTTATAAATAGCATAGCCATTTGGCAACCCTCGAGACAAAACAGCATTGCAATCAAATATTGTCAAAAATTGTTAGCTAAAACAAGAACTATCAACAAGTAACACGTCTAATTGTCGCTTGTGATAATTTCTGCCTCAACTTTTGGGAGAGGCAAAGTTTTATATAAGAAACAAAAATAATAGCTTCGCACTGTCAGATCAAAAGTTTTTGTGTGAGCCAGCAACAATGATGCACCTGCACCAAAAACATAAATTGAAGCACTTAGGCAAAGAGTGCAATACATCATAAATCGTATACATCAATATTGAAATAAGATATATCGATATAGAAAATGTTTCATAAAGATTTTTATTTAATGGTTTAAATTGTATTTCGATTTCGCTGCTTTATACCGCCATCTTACGATGCCACCTGATTCTGCATCATAGCATGGCACAGGCCTGATTCTGACTTCGTTTCAATTTTTATAAATTTATCAGATTTGTATTTAATTTTAATTTTAAAATAAAAATTAATTAAAATGAAGTTTGATATTCAATTCAAATTTTAATGATAGATTAAAACTCATTAATACCAAGTAAAATGTTCAATTTCATATGGGATCAAACCTAGTGACTTAGCAATTATACCTCATGATTTTATAAACAATGTATTTATACACTTGATAGGAACGATACAGCATTGTACTATTCAATGCGATATAATCGCGAGTGGTCAGATTCGGTGGTCTCATTGCAAAGTCGATAAGTTTAATACCGGATGAGATCAAATTTTTGTTCATTGTACCCATTAGAGCTAAATTGTCTTTCAGGTTTTTCAACATTTAAACGAAATAAATCTGAGTTTATACAAATCAAAGAAAATTTGAAACTAACTTTACAAGTTGTAGAATAAAGTCTTACTTGCAAATAAATTTTTTCCATGAAAACCATATTAAAATTTTTAAAACACGTAAACTTCTGATATATATTGATAGTTTTATACTATATATATATATATTGATTAATTGAATGTTTAAAATTAATTTTATTTGGGCGAACAATTCGTTACAATATGAAAATATTATCACAATTTCCTCTACGAACTATTTGTATATAATGACGCCAAATATAAAATATTAGCAGTAGTAAGGGTTGCATTATCCAATAACAACATTTCTATATATATATATATATATATATATATATATATATATATATATATATATATATATATATATATATATATATATATATATATATATATATATATATATATATATATATATATATATATATATATATATATATATATATATATATATATATATATATATATATATATATATATATATATATATATATATATATAACTTGCGAATCAGCAGATGTGCGTGTATGTTTTTCTATGCTACAAACTGATAACAATAACATTTATTAATAAAAATAATAATGCATCGCTATTGAAATAAATTTTAATTCATTCATTGAAATTCTGTGAAATCTAAATAATAAATTTTGTTTATCTATTTCTAATTTTCATTTAAGTTTTTATATTATCATTTTCAATTTGGCTTCGACTTATTTTTTTAATTAACAATTTAAATTATTTATTGACTTGTATTGATTTAGTTCTTTTCAATAATGACGCCAGAGTTTTAATATCATCGACGAAATCTCTAAGCTCCTGATAGATTACCAATAGTCTAATGAAATATCATCTGTGGCAGAGGATATATTTAAGCATAATGTATATTATTATTATTATTATTATTATTATTATTATTATTATTATTATTATTATTATTATTATTATTATTATTATTATTATTATTATTATTATTATTATTATTATTATTATTATTATTATTATTATTACTATTATTATTATTATTATTATTATTATTATTATTATTAATAATAGTATTTTAATATTAATAGTGTTGTTATATTTTAAATAACCCTAAATTTTGACCCTTAAATGATTTGAAATCGACCTTAGATCCTTGACATTTGATATATTACGTAATTAATAAATCATATATGGGGTAAGGGTCCTGATAATATTTAACGCATGACAAATAATATTAATAATGCATGGTTTCTTAGCCGTTAATTTCAAAGAACATAAAATTCATTTTAATTTAGAAGGATATTCATTTCTAAAGATTACAATATTAGTTAGCTTTCATGATAAATGTTAAAAAATATTTTATTTTATAATAATAATAATTTATAATAATAATATTAATAGTATAAAGTTTTGATTTTTGGTAGCAGCATTAATTCAATGTTAAACAAATGATAATGTTAATAAAAATCATAAATGTGTAATTATATTCTTTTCGTTTAAGACACTTTTAACATAAAATAATGGACTCTGTTTTCTTCAAATTAGAGTGAGTAAAGTTGGGCATTGTGTAATGCCTCAAATATAAGTGTTCTTGAATTTTATTGACAATCTGAAACAATTTTCAGTCTGTTCTTAATTTGAGCCAAAATTTCTCAAAATATTTTTAATTATAACTTTTAATCAAAAATATTTAGAATTTAAATAACAATATTTTTCAAATTAACTGAAAATACCATAATATATATTCATTATCAAATTATTTATATTTTAAATCCTAATCAGTATTTGGCTTAGTCAATTGAAATTGAAAAGGACTTTTTATAGTTGAAAATTCTTTAATTTTATTAAGTATCTACTTCGCAGCAAAAGGCTTAAATTATCATTTAATAGTTTAACATTTAATTTAATGCTGCTACCAAGAAATCATTACTTTATACTAAACACGATTATACTTATAAGCTTATTAATAACTATATATGTTGAATCCAGTAAAATTTATTAATCATAATAAAATTAATTAAACCCTCAAAATATATGTAATTAATACATTTTAAATGTTTATTTTTTGGTTGAATGATTTTATCATCAAAGCCTTCACAATACTTCCCAATAGTTTTGAAACCCTTAGATAAAACTTAAAATTTATCTAAAAGTTTCAAAAAAAAGAGTATGACAAATATTTTTGTTCTTCAGAAATCGTGACACAAATACACGAAAGAAGCTGTGAAATAAAATTATGCATTGGGAGAACGTCTATAAGAAACATTGAATGACTAAGGCCATTTAAACAAGAGAGATGTGAAAATGTGATTAATTAAAGTCATTAATAATATAAAACGATGGTTTCCTGTTAGCAGCATTAATTTACAAAATTAATCCGTAAAAACCATGTTGTACTTTTGCTGCAAGTTTTAAGTTTATTCAAAACCAAAAATGAGAATTTGCGACTATGAAATAGTCTTCTTCAATCTTCTTAACCAATTATGTTCTAAATTTAAAAGTTTTCATGTCTTCCTTGATTTAAATTCATTCAATTTTAGATCTTTTTTGATTTATTATCTTCTAATGCATTAAAAATTTCTGCAAATTCCTACTCGTTAAATTTATGTCTGAAAATATGGTTTGCTAAATTTTCTATTCTATTGAAAAAATAATTTGCAATTTCATTTACTTGGTAATATTGAAGATAATATTCAGTCACTGATTAAATTTATATATCCTTTAAAAGCTTTCTTTATTCGATCTACATAACTTCTGTTGCTTCAAATCTTTTCGTAGCATTTGTTGATAAAAACGCTTTCGCAAATTTACTTCTGTATTCTTCTGAAATTGACTTGATCAAAATATTTCTTGCATTCTTGAATAAAAATTCTATTTATGCACCAATTTCATAGTATTTTAAAGGTTTGATAAAATTTGTAATTGTGGTCATTATAGTGCATTTCGTATTATTAGTGTTATAACCAAAAATCAAATTATAACAGAATTTATAAATTCATATATTAATCTTTTCGATAATTACCTTTGATTAATATTTAAACAAATCTCCAGATGATATTATTTCAATGTAATAATGTATAAATTAGGAATTCAACAAATAGAATTAAACAACCATATATATTATATCTTTATTTAAATTATTATTTATTAAATTTTTAATAATATTAATTAATTCAATGAATCACTTTAATTAATTAACTTAATTACATTCTCACAACTTGAAACTAGGAAATACACAAAAAATTAGCTGCTAGAGCTTATTAATATTTGTAAATTTATTGAAATCCATATATTTTTAAATATCTCGTTAAACTTAAAATGGACTCGCCTGATAAACATATACTTTATTAATACCAAAGAAGAATTACGTTTCAAATTTAGAAACCAGCATCATCGACTGTGTCTAAGTAGCAAGAATAAAAGAACACGAAATCAAAACAGCTTGAGATAAAATAACGAAAACAAGACTTTGGTAATCAGAATATTTCTGTTTTAGACACTAAAGTAAAGATTTGTGGAAATAATACCCATTTTTGTGCTTATCTAGCATATACAGAATAAATTACCACATTATCCAGAAAAATATAACGTTTCTTGCAGTTAGATTTGTAAATAATTAATGAGAAAAATGAAATATATTTTTTATATTCAACTTTATGAAATCCAAATTAAATTTTAGTTTAAATAATTTAATAAATTTACAATTATTTTAAAATCCATTATTTTGGTTTTGTAAATAAAACACAATTTAAAGATAATAGCTTTGTGATTTACATTTCAAGTTATTTATAAATTGTTTCACTTTATTGATTTCGATCATACAAATTTTGAACTATTTTATTGTTGGACTAATTAGAAATTTGTTAAAAATTAGAAAAAATTAATAAAAAACAATCATACACAGCCTCAAACGCGTACATCTTTATGTGTCTCTATACCTACAAAAATTATATATACTATTCATTTATTGATAAACTATTTGTGGAATAAGTATTTTAATTCTGGCTCAATTAATTAAAATCTCACTGGAAGAAAAAGTTAAAATTACAAAATTTCGATTTGGAAATTTTCGGGAAAAATTATTATAATTATAGTTGGAATCCAAATAATCAAAGTAGCAGTAAAGCACTTAGAAATTTCTGATGAGAGATGGATTTTGCAATATTGGCATAATTGAGCTGATATTTCTAAATTAATAAAGTCAATCTTGATTGTTGATCAGAAAATATGGAGAATAGGAATGACAAAATTAATTATTCAATTTAATCTTGTACAACTAATATTTTTAATTTTTTAATGACTTCATATAGCTTGACGCTGAAATCGGTATTATTTTCTTTATCTTCTTTTCAGTCATACATTTGAAAACGGCTGTCCCAAAAATTCAGATAAAATATAACATAAAATAGAAATTCATAGTGGAAAAGAAATTATGATAAAGAAAATTCAAAATTGTAATTTTTTTTTGTTGTAATAAAATAACTAAAATAATTTTTGATACTGTTAATAATAATTATTATTAGGATTCTCATCCGTTTCAACATTAATATCTGTTTGCAAATCACTAAATAATTCCATAAATTTTATTCAATAAATTTTACTCTGAAAAACTTGTCTTTCTTATTTTTGTTATTTAAACAAATTTCAATTTTCCTTTTAAAATATTTTTCGATAAAAATATTTTTTAAGAATGCTAAATTTCAGTCTTTTTAAAATATTTTTCACTAAAAATATTTTTTTAAATTTAACAAACTTTCTAATTAAATTTTTAAGAATCTATCAACTTCCTTAAGTTTTTTCACGTTTCTTTCAATCTTTTTGCCATTCTGGTTAATTAAGATATATCGTCTGTCATGCACTTTCTCGATTACTTTATATGGTCCCTCATATCTGTCCTGGCTTTTGTTGCGTGTTTCTAGTTTTACTAACACATCTTCTCCTACATTACTGCTCGAATAAATCAGAATGTTATCCAAATTCACCATTGCTCCATTTATTTTGCCTATTACCTTTGTCATCATTTCCTGGAAAGTACCTGGTGCTGCAGCAATTGCGAACGGCATTCTATTGAAACAGTATTGCCCTTTCTTTGTTGAGAATGCTGTTTTCTCTTGCGCTTCTTCGTCTAACTCCACTTGCTAATATGCATTACCAAGATCGATTGAGCTAAAATAAACGGACCCTCCTAACAAATCTAACATCTCGTCTATGTTTGGCATTGAAAATGCCTGCTTCTCTGTTACTGCGTGCAGCTGTCTGAAATCCAAGCATAGCCTAATATCTTTTTTTCTCTTTTTTCCATACGCAGATTAACGGCGTGTTCCATGGGGAGTTGCATTTCCGTAGAATCCCGTTTTCGTACAAATTTTGTATTGCTTCTTCAATTTTTGTTTCCAAATTCAATGGTTGACGATATGGTTTTATGTTTATAGAACTGAAACTCCCATCAACACATTATCAGATTCATTAAAATGGTTAGATGGAACATATGCCCATAAAAGAATAAATTCTGCCAAAAAATCCTGGCTAGATAGAGTAAGAAATGCAATCGCACAACTATACAATGATCATGATATAAAACTATCATTCCTGATACGAAATATCGGCACTGGACGCAACATCAAATCCAGTACTCAAGAAAAACCGGAGGAAGTCTTTCCACCATTTTTAGACGAAGCCTCAAAAAAGCTACATTGGATGATCCGTGAGGCATACTTCCAGAAATGGAAATTGGCAAACTGTCAAGGTCATATCCTTAGGCTACCACAATCAGAATTCACTGAGTGGAAAATGCCGAAAAACCTAAAGGACTTTGAATGGAGATTTCTAATCAAAGCAAGGGCAAACATGTTAGACATCAACATGAAACAATCTAACCAAGGAGGCAGACTTGGAAGCACAAAATGCAGGAACTGCGATAATCCACATGAATCCTCAATCCATGTCCTGAATATGTGCGTCAGAGGAACCAGAATGAGAACAAATAAACACAATGAGGTTCAAAAAGCGCTTGAAGAGATTTTAAAGAAGAAGGAACTCAGTTATGAAGTAGAAAAGAAACCAAAGGAGGCAAAAGAAATGTTAAAACCTGACATTGTAGTCCGATTAAAAGAACATATTATGATCATAGACATAAAATGCCCATTCGATGATATAACAACAATAGAGGCATCAAGAACAAAAAACCAAAACAAATATAGAAAGCTTGCACAAGACATAAACGAAGCAACAAATATATACACAACAGTCGAAACATTCGTAGTATGCTCCCTAGGAACATGGGACAAAAGAAACGGCGACATATTCAGGAAGCTCGGAATCAAATATGAAGAGTATGAGCCAGTAAAGACCAAAATGATCGAAAGAGTGATAAAGGGCTCCAGAAAGACATACGAGAACCACAGAGGATTCTACCAATAACCCAAGAACAAAGTCAGAGAACGGGTGATAGTGCCAGCATCCCTAAAAGAGCACTCTAGAAGATTTACAACACCATATAACAGCATGCCTGTTATATTTTGACTAACATACTAGTTATGTTATGTTATTTTTCATTAATAAATCTTTGTACCCTTATTTTTTTTTAATTTAAAATTTTTTAATTATTATTTTATTTTACTAAAGGAAATTTTAATAAACTAGTAATGTTATTTTTTTAGATTTAAAAATTTTTTTATTAAGTGTTTTTATTTTAATTTTTATTATAGCCTATTAATAAGATGCCTAAACCAACGAAAAATAATCGGAAGCGACAAGCGATTTCTTTGGAAACTAAAATACAAATCTTAGACAGTCTTGAGAGAGGCGTAGGTCCCACATCTGTTGGCAAAGATTATCAAAGCGACTATCAGAACCATAAAAAAGTGAGGATTCCATTCGACGATCAGTAATTTCTGGATCGAACATCAGTTCCAAAGCATCGTCATATAGCCGAAATATTATCTCGGAGAAAATGGAAAAAAGTTTAGTAGTTTGGATAGAGGATTTGCTGCAGAAAATATACCTATAGATGGAAAAATTATAAAGGAAAAGTCCCTTAGAATATACAAACGACTTCGGGAATTGGAACAAGTGTCAATGCAATGAAGACAATGACATTTAATGCAAGTGAAGGATGGCTGACAGAATTCCTAAAAAGGCAAGCATTTCATAATGTAAAAATAAAAGGAGAAGTAGCATCAGCAGATGAAAATGCTGCAAAGAGTTTTCAAGAAAAATTCATAAAAATAATTGAACACGGTGGCTATACGCCAGACCAGGTATTTAATGTCGATGAGACGGGATTATTCTGGAAAAAAATGCCTTCCAGGACCTACATTGCTAAATCAGAAAAATCTGCTGGTGGTTTCAAAGCCGCTAAGGATCGAGTAACGTTTTTATTGTGTAGTAACGCATCTGGAGATAAGATTTTAAAGCTACTGTTAATCAACAGGTCATTAATGCCAAGAGCTTTGAAAGGCAAGAATATTAAACAGCTGCCAGACCATTGGATGGCTAATAGGATGACAGGAGAATTCTTTACAAAATGGTTCCAAGAATGCTTCGTTCCTGAAGTTCAAAAATATATGGAACAAAAGGTTCTTCAATTCAAAGTGCTCTTACTTGTCGATAATAATGTTTCAATCTCTTCGCCTCGTATCTTATAATTCAATAAACTTTCCATATCCTTTATTACGTCTCTTTCGTAATCAAATGCCATTCGTAACATGGCTTGAAATTCTTCTGCTTTTTTAACTGTCTTCGCATATTTCTCCAATAGATCTTCGTCGATCATACATGCAGTCAATCTTTCCTGTTCTTTTTTATTGATGCCTTTAGCATCGAAATAAATCATGCATCTTCTAATGAATTTTTCCAAGTCATCACCTTGACTGAACACCTTTGGCAATAATCTTTCGATAGTCGCGTCGGTAACCGCTGCCACCATATTAGGATTCTCATCCGTTACAACATTAATATCTGTTTGCAAATCACTAAATAATTCCATAAATTTTATTCAATAAATTTTACTCTGAAAAACTTGTCTTTCTTATTTTTGTTATTTAAACAAATTTCAATTTTCCTTTTAAAATATTTTTCGATAAAAATATTTTTTAAGAATGCTAAATTTCAGTCTTCTTTTAAAAAATATTTTTCAATAAAAATATTTTTTTAATTTAACAAAATTTCTAATTAAATTTTTAAGAATCTATCAACTTCCTCATAATTATAATAATAAAAATTATAATATTATTTTTATAATTCGTAATAAGTTTCAGAATCTTCCGGTAATTCAAAATTCAATTGAAATAATAATAATAAAAATTACGATTCAAACCACTTGATATATAATAGTCTGTAAAAATATGGTTCAGGGTAAAAAGTAGAACAAATAATTTATGGAATCAAATGAAACCGGATAAAATTTCAAACTAGTCATGTGTACATCCGACAGTCAAGTCAAGCCAAAATTTATAGTCACAAATAATTGAAGATCAAAATCTAAGACTTCCGGAAATACTGAAAGTTGTTGTAGTCGAGTTTATTGAATAGAACCTGAATGTTTACGTGATATGTAATAATGTAGTTTCCTACTGTCCGTACAACAAAGTGAATTAAGAATAATTAAGACAGGAATTTTCAGATTTAGAGCTAATAAATGAACACTTTGATACCTCTTAAAGACAACAAATTCTGAGAAATAAAAACAAAATTGTATGAAAACAAGGAAAATGCTAGCAGAAATATGGACTAATCGGCAAGCAGCAGCTTTTCGTAAAAAATATATGTCCAACCAGTTTCTTCAAAAGATCAGTTGAACTCCAATGCAAAATTAGTGGAAAATTTCAATTAATAATTAAAAATTATTAAAAACATTAATAAAAATAAATAAAATTAATTAATTAATACAATTAATTAAAACTTTTGCTTTATTTAGTCATATATTTGTAACGAAATATTTTCTAGTTATTACTATTAAGTAAGTAGTACGAGAAAAGGTACCAAAAGATGTGCCAGATATAATAATAATAATAATAATAATAATAATAATAATAATAATAATAATAATAATAATAATAATAATAATAATAATAATAATAATAATAATAATAATAATAATAATAATAATAATAATAATAATAAGAAGAAGAAGAAGAAGAAGAAGAAGAAGAAGAAGACGAAGAAGAAGAAGAAGAAGAAGAAAAAAAAGAAGAAGAAAAAGAAGAAATTTGGCATTTAGACAAATTAACCGATGCGATTACCTTTTCTACTTTTCCAAATATTTAAGAAGAGGTTGAGTAAATACACGCAGACTATAAAAATCTCATCAATGCATTTTAATTTGCAAAGAGAAACTTGAGTTAAAATTTTACAAGGTCCATGTGAAAGATAGCTGAAAATGGAAATTACTGCCCATGGCAAATCTGTATAATTTTACTTTAATTAGTAAACAACAACGAGGTCAGGCCTAAAAAAGTCATAGAAATCAACTGTAGCGTATAATATTTTTGAAAGGACGCTGCAAAAATAATATATACAATATTTTCTTTAGTAATGGGATGATCCTTAAAGATTAAAAACATTAAAGGAACTACAAAATTATTAATGAAATTTTTATCATTATCTAAAAACAATGAAACAATTATTAAAAGCTTCAAAACAAAATATTAATAAGGAAAACCATTAAATATTAAAATAAAGATTATAGTAAAAATTTAAAGTTTTCATTATCCAAATTAATTTTTTGAGAATTTCTTACGAATCATTCAATCAATTTCATTTTTCATTGATATATCGAGATCAGAGAGTGGATTTTCTTAGATAAATTCTAACTCACTCCAACTATTACAATCTAATAATGTTTCTCTCAAAAATTTAATTTTCCAATTTTTCAAGATTTGAAAAAAATTAATTATCATTGATTTTTGATTCATGGAACATGATAAAATTGGTTTTTGTAATCTTGGAAATTTTCTTGAAACTATCTCATAATTACAGTGTATTTTGGCATTTCAATTTCATTTGGAATTTATTAATATTTAATAATAATAATATTAATAATAATAATAATAATAATAATAATAATAATAATAATAATAATAATAATAATAATAATAATAATAATAATACAATAAAATGAATATTTAAGCCTTTTGCTGCAAATAATGTATTTAATGAAAGAATTTTCGACTATACGATAGTCCTTGTCAATAATAATAATAATAATAGTAATAATAATAATAATAATAATAATAATAATAATAATAATAATAAATAAATAATATTTTAAAACAATTAAATGATAATTTAAGCCTTTTTGCTGCGAATAATGCAAATAAAAGATTTTCGACTATAATACTAGCCCTTTTCAATTTCCTGGAATTTAGTTTCTTCTATTTTCAAAATGCTCATTGATCTTCTCTTTTATTTCCTTTTCTTCTCATTACTTCTCATTAGTTAAAATTAAAAATAAACTTTTTTTCTAAAGAATTTAAACTTCTAAAATATTTATTTATTAATTAAATATCCTCTAAAATTCAAATTCAAAGAAAATTTTTATAATTATCTAAAGCTTCTATAATTAGCTCATAGAAACCTTTTTCAATAAATAATATCTTAAAATATTTAGAAAATATAGTTTCTAATAACTATTTATATACGCAATTTACATATTTAAAAAAATGTTTCTATTTTGATTTTTAATCCTAATGATCTTTTAAAAGTATATTTTATCTATTTTTCTATATTATTTTAAATTATTATTTTTTAATTTTTAATTTAATTTTTTAAAAGCTATTCTCTAGTTCAAAAACAACAAATCAAACTGATGATTTCATTGATCTCTTCTTTAAAGCTGATTGTTGGCCGTCTGTTTATGATGCGAATTGCTTCCTTAAATCTGACATTTTTTTGGATGTTTCCATTGGCTAAGAAAAATAGTTATTAGAAACTATATTTTCTAAATATTTAAAGATATTATTTATTGAAATAGGTTTCTATAAGCTTTAAAAAATTTAAAAAATTTTCTTAGTGTTTCGCTTTGAATTTTAAATGATATTTAATTTTAAAAAAATTTTAAATTTTAAATTCTTCAGAAAAAAAGTTAATTTTTATTTTTTAACCAACGAGAAGTAAGAAAAAGGAAATAAAAGAGAAGATCAAAGAGCATTTTGAAAATAGAAGAAGCTAAATTACAGGAAATCGATAAAAACTATCTTATAGTCGAAAAATCTTTCATTCGCTGCAAAAAGCTTAAATTATCATTTAATTGTTTTAAAATATAATTAATGTTGCTACTAAGGAATCATCACTTTTTACTAATAATACTAATAATAATAATAATAATAATAATAATAATAATAATAATAATAATAATAATAATAATAATAATAATAATAATAAAATAATAATAATAAAAATAATAATAATAATAATAATAATAATAATAATAATTATAAAACTGTTAAAATAAAATTATTTACACTTGATCAATTGATGCAGTATGATCTACATGTAGCTCTATCTTCATCATTATCGTTGAGAATCATGCATAATTTATAAAATAATATTTTTCGAAAAATATAGAAAATTCGAGAAAAATTCCTAATTTATTTCCAGAGAGAATATTAATGTATTCAAATAGATGCGTGTATATGTATATTTATATGTGTTGATTTATGCTGGGATAACGAGAGAAATTATTTATGATGATAGTCGATAAAAGTTATGAATAAGGAAAGTGTGAACGAAATCCAGAGGATTCTTATTTTTATGCATCTCTTGAGAGATGGAGATAATGACGATGCGAGTTTGTCAACAGCATTTAGCTTTTTTTCAATTTTATCATCAAGGATCTATACGAAATATATTTTCAATTGAAATTTTACTCAACTCTTAAATATCTGATATAAACTAAACATTTTATAATTATAATATATTTAAGTTTTCCAGATAAAAATACTGTAAAATATTGGTTTTAATTAATTGAATTTAAAGTAATCAGATGTTTTATGACAAAAACCTTTTCTTCATATTTATTTAAACTTTTTTAAATGTAAATAAACAATAGAAAATTGGCATTATATATTTGAAACATATTTATAGATATGTTATATAAGTAAATTTATTGGTAAATATTATATAAAATGACCATTGTCCCACGCTTCATAGGAATTCTATACAGGTATGCCTCGTTTTACGGCGCTTCGCTCATACGATGCTAAAATATTTTTCGGCACTTGTCTCGCTCTTACAGCAACCATGCGCTGTACAGCTTTTAATCAACAAATTTCCCATGCGACTAAAATATGTTATTTTTATTTTATTTGCCCTTCATTACGTATTTTATTTTTAAATTGAAACTGATATTTTTAGCCTAGCGCTATTGTGCAAATAATAAATGATAGTGTAAACAAGTTTTAAGGTGTTTATATATAAAAAGCAAGTGATTCGCATTGTGGCAGTGGTCTGGAACCATACCCGGCGTATTAGCGAGGTATACCTGTACACTTTTATTAGTTGAAACAGTCATAAATCTGTTTTAGTTGCTTTGAAAGAATATTTGTGATTTTGTCCACATTTCAATTATAAGGGCTCGTGACATTTAATAATTTTGTAAAGATAAAACTGCTTCCGTATCTTTAAAATGGTTTTATTATTTCTTTAGCTCATTAAAGTTATTCTTTATCGACATGAAAGTATCTGAAGGACGTCAATATTTTTAATTTATTTCATCAATAAAATATTGCTTTAATTTTGATTAAAAATATCTTAAAATCAGATTTCATCAAAGATTCTGAAACAAGAAATTAAGAATACTTTTAACAGAAACCTTTTTAAATATAAAAATTCTGGGTAATTAGAAAAGTGTTCTTTGCTAAAAATAATCTATGTTGCCGCTTTTTTCATAATTAATTATTAAAATGAATAAATCTTAATACATTTAAATATCGTTTTTTCTACTTGATTTATTTACAATGTACTTGGTACATAAATATATATTTCAAAAATGTTCCTTAGTATGGTAAGATGTTTAACATAATAAAACGATATTACTCGTGTCCTGTGCAAATGCTATGCAAACTATATGTTTATAATTATTCTATTATTCAACAAACTTTTTCTGATGAATAATCTACACAATTAAATGATAATAAATATAGATAATAAATACTCATGTATAACTGCACTCGATAAGTGAAAATTATAAATTTACCTTTTTATTTATAAAATAATTACTTGCATTATAAATATAATTATAAATATTAAAAATAAATTACTGTAATTCGTAATCAAAAATATCGGTAAAATGTAAAATGTCACAAGATGGTAAATGACTTTTGAAAAGATTACGGAAAGAGGTTAAAGGGAAGTAAAAAATGCTTCTGAGTGTAATTGGTAAATTTATTAGTAATCATTATTAATCATTGGATACATTGTATGATACATTTACTTATTACAGCCAATAATCTTTATTTTTTTATATTTATCTGCATTGTTGCTTTGAACTTTAATTTAAACACATTTATCTTCAATCTTAATGCTTAACACTTGCAATAAATTTGTAACTAAAAATATTTTAATATTAAGTTATTGTATATATATATATATATACAACTGATTATTTTTTCCATTAAATTTATTAAACAAAGAGTTTGAAGACTATAAATCAGTAATATATCGATGTTTGTTGATACTCACGAATTTTCGGCTCTGCCTTTCTCAAGTGATTATGTATAATCTCTAGAATATGTATATCTCTATTTATATTTGACAAGTACTTCCCAGCTGCAGGATGGAGGTTGAAACATCCAAAAACTAGGGGATTTACTAAATCGCGAGTTTTAAGTGGAAATTTGTAAATTTAAAAAACCTTAATGATTAATAATAATAATAATGATTAATAATGATTAATAATAAGTCTTGATTAATTTTTTATTGAACAAGAAATATTCCTTTATAGAATGCCTTTTATATCGCGTTATATTTAATTTCCTTTTGTATCAAATATTCAACCAAATTTTATTGTTACAAATAAAAATATACAGAACAATTTGTGTACACTATAATTACAGTTTTTAGATAGATTACTCTACGCTAGTGAGTTATTTCCCATAATAATCAGTGTTTTGTACCTGAGCTATAAAAGACAATTAATAAATTAATCTTTTATTCATTAAATTGAAATATCTGAAATCATGAAATTCCAGTAATTTAAACAACATTTATGTCAGTACCTTTTAAAAAGAGTAGATTCAGATGATTAATTTGAGATTGAATAGTTCCAGATTTAAATTTCTTTAAATTAATACAATTTTAACCGACATTCCGAATTTAACACTTGACCCTATGCAACTGATTAATGTTTTTCGAAATATTNTTCGAAATATTTTATTTAAAATGAAAATTTCATTTTGAATGCAACTCAAAAAATATTCTAATCAATCCCATTATTTCACCCATATCAGATTTATATTATTTTCGCCTTAATTAATTTATTTTCGTGCATTGAACAAATTTTAATGAAATTTTTCGTAATTTCCTTATTTTTCGTCAATTACTTTTCCCGGCTTCTCGATTTAATTGTTATTTAAATGAAATTCGCTGGGAATGGTTAATCAATGGGATTTATCAGGTTTCATCAATTTAGTGCAAATAATTTGTTTTTTCAAATGTGTCAATTTTATTTAGAAACATTTATATTTAAAATTTTCTGTCGAATATTTACCTCTCATAGCAGTCAACCGCTTTTCACTGGAAAATATGGAATCTTGCTCACAAAAGCTTTGTAATACTTGCTTTAGGTCATCGGTGGCAAATTAAATCCATTTATTTTATATTATTTCATATTTCATTATATTGTCAAGTTCCTTGCGAATTATATTATAGAAGATCATTGTCAAACTCGTTTTATACCATGACCATATAAACTATTTTATATTGTCTCCCAGACAGAATGTTATGTGATTATTCAAATATTAAACAGCATACATTATTTTTCAAAACAATGTCATACAATATTAAATAACATCAAATATTTACATAATATTTATTAATAGTTAAACATACATGGTAATGATTTAATTATAATATAACGCCAATCAAACATTCTTTTCACGATATATTTCGACAGTTTTCCTGTCATCATCACGTTGGATATAATAACTATACAAATTAAGGATTTTAAACAAATTTATTAATTATAGATAAAAAAAATTTTTATTTAATAAAAACATTTAATTATTTTTAAAAAATTATAATTAAATTAATGTATTATTTTTTAAAATTTTAGCATTCAAAATTTAATTTAATAATTTAAAAATTTTATTAATTATTTAATTTAATACAACAATCAATACATACAATATACAAAAAAATTTATTTAAAAACACTCAAAACACAAGTATTTACTGCATTCTGCACATTAATTTTCGGATTTAATGACTTCATCAACAACGCCTCTCAAATCACACGTTCCCAATAATTATCGAAATTTTTTAATAAAATTTTAAAATCAGACATACCTATTTTAATCTTACAACCCTTATTGTGCTCACTAATATGGGTCAAAGCCTTCGGTCTATAATGTTCTCGAGTTTGAATACATAGATGACGGGAAGTTTCTCCAATGTATGTGGCATTATACCCATTACATGTAAACTGATAAACGAGATCGAAATACAATTCGAGCGGAGTTTTTGACTTATTAATAAACATATTGCGTTTAAAATTAGTTTAAAATTCTTAATTTGTAAAGTTATTACATCCCACGTGATGATAACAGGAAAACTGTCGAAATATATCGTGAAAAGAATGTTTGATTGGCGTTATCTTATAATAATATTTAATATTATTATTTTTTTTTAAATTAATTGAAAAATCGGTGCTTAATTATTATTACTATTTTTATTCTATCAGATAAAGATGACCATAAAATAAGAATGCTTGGATTTTTTAAATTAGAATAATTTTTTTAAAGTAATCGTTTAAAATAATCTAAAAATAATCTTTTTCCAACGCGAAGATAATTCATAAATTCTAATCTTTTAAAATTCATAATTTTTTTCAAAAACATTGCGAAACTTCTTGTTTTAATATTTTATGTAATTTTTATGGTAGTTTGAGAAAAAATTGTCAAATTCAAATAATTCCAAAAAGAAAAATCGTTTGAATAATTTAAATTTAAGAAATATATACATATATTACTATTTTTCATAGATTTGTTAATTTTTGTAAAATTTAATTTAAAAAAACAATCAAGCTCTTTAATAAATACAATATCAATTGAAAAGAAATCAGTGGTGAAAATTCAAAAATGTTCTTATAATAGTTTTTGTTGTATTTTGAGCGCAACGTATACAACACTGGAATATTCTTCTTTCTGTTTAACATAAATGGCATTGTTTACGTCGTTTCTTTCTGATGAAGTTGAAGGAGCCGTAGAATTTTCGCATTTGTTTCCAATTGAACAGTTTATAAAACTAATTGATTCTTTCAAGTCTTTGTAACGTAAACTGCGATGCTGTCTTCAGTGCAAATTCGGTAAAATTAGTGACTCGATAACTTCTTCCAATAATGTATTTCTTCTGTCGTTCTTTTTTATATCTCAATCTTTATAAATATTTGTGTATATAAAATACGCTGCCAATGCACTGATATCTAAAATATTCATAAAAATTGCAACAGACCATCTGTTTATCTTCCTTTTCAATTAATAAATTTTAGCATTTTGTCCATAAGATCAATGTCTACTTTCGTTTTGTTAAACTCAATTATATATTTCCGGTTTGCGTTTATCTTCTTCCACAATCACATCACTATGGTGCATTGTGGACAATAAAATTACTCCTATTCCTTTTCGTGGTACATATGACGCCAAAGTGAGGTTTTTTGTGAAGCCGAAAATTTTCGAAAATTATTCCCGAGAACGATTTGAGAGAATTTTTTTCGGATTAACAGTTTTATTTTTTCGCAATGTTCTAGTTTTAGTTTGGCCAAACTTTCATATTTAGAGCCAATTGCTTTGAGGTAAAAAAAATTATCGATTGCTATATTTCTATTTGAACCATAATATGGAAGGCATAAATTTTAACAATCTTTTCGCCGAGATCGATAGCACGTTTTTTTACCGTTTTTTCCTATATATGGAATCCTCCTAATGGAAGTCAATTTGCGAATCACTAGATCCAAAATATTTTGATTCCTATTTTTTCTGGTTTTAATGGCAGAAGTTTTTCGAATGGACATTTTCCATCAAAACCAAACAACAATTCGTCTACAGTGAGATTACATGATGGTATGTTAAAATTTTCTCAAATTAATATTTATTCGTTCCCACAAGTCTGTGATAGGTGCAAGTATCATTGGCACGCCTTTCATGTCTTGAATTTTTATCATCGAATCTAATAAATCACAAGTTTCATAATATCTTTTTTGAACATAATCGCTCGAAAATTGTAGGTCCATATTTTTTGCTCTATAATCGGTCAATACTCACATCTGACGAAAATAACTTTCAAATAAATAACACACTAATAAATGCACCTATCTCATTGTTATAGACTGGTTCCACTGTTTTTATATTGCTTTTATGTGTGCACTCCGATAACCTCCTTAATTATTTATATCTGTTATTATGGACAATAAATAACAGGAAAACCAAACGAAAAGCGTCTAACTGAATCCTCAATTGTAGTGCCCAGTGTTAAAAGACTTTGGTTGGTCAAAACTCTAATAATATTATGTGTTAGAGTCCTTCCAGAAGTTTGAGGAAAACAATACCACAACCTATTATCTTTTGCTGGAGTATGAGTGTTGTTATTACCAGGTGCAGCTGGTATTACTTACGTATTGGTAACTCTACGCTATCAGCATTGCTGTGGTAAGAGTTGGACACTTACATGATTAGTATCTTCTGATTCGTCCACTACTGTATTTATAGTCTTCAATCGAATTTTGGATTCTGTTACCAGACGAATTTCTTCATCATTCAAGAAGCGAGACATTTTTAAGGATTATTTCTCTAAAAATAATAAATAACACAATGACGAGTTAATTGTTGATTTAATTAATATTAAATTAATTAATACATAAAATAATTAATACCTGTATACAAAATAACGACAGTTAAAATTTTTAAAAACTGACACAAACACTCTTGGCGAAGGACAAACGACAACTAAACGTTCCCTTATAACGTTCCCTAGAAAAATCCGTGTTATAAGAAACCACGCTGAGAGAAGCTCCATAATAATCTGAACAAGTTGCGCAAAACTGCATAACAAAGGAACATCCTCTTATAGGAGGTTTATCCATAGCTGATTTATTACAAATTAATATTGTCCTGAGGGAACTGTATTTTAAATGTAGTTATGATTAAGCTTAAAGTATATATTCACAAGTCATTTTATTGCCATAACTATAACGGTTTTCATATATGACGGTCGATATGCATGCAACCTGTATGTTATTTATTATATAAAAATTGGTCCCAAAAAATTATAGATATTTAATTAAAAATTTATAATTAAATATCAAGCTCTAAAATTTAATTAATTTTCTATTCAGTTGTATAGAAGACCACGTAACAATATATGATGTGACACTGAAAATTCTCCAATTATCGGTCCAACCGTTTTGCGGCGAAAAACCCAAATTAAAAATCTCTCAACAAGAAACATGTTACTTATTCGATTCCATCACAGGTGATTTTATAAAACGAAGTCGCTTGGAAAGCGGAGACGAAATCAAAATAAACCCGAAACTTTTACAAAAAAAGGGATTTAACGTTGTTTATAGATTTAGTGTTGACTATGTTAAAATTACAAAAGAAATGGAGAAAACCACATAATAGGAACAGGTGAAATTACTATAATTTAAACTTCTTATATAATAAAATATAATATCTTGGTGATAGAGATTTATCATTTTAGCTTGTATTTTAATTCCCTACAAAGTCATGAAAGTATTTTAAAAATATACGATAATATGATATTCTCTTTTTAATATTAATTTTAATTTCTTTTGAATTTAATAAGTAAACTTTTATTTAAACAATACCAAAACAATTTGAAACACATTAACTAAAATATTCACAATTTTTTCATTTCTAATCAACCTATTTTCGACATTTATAAGAACAAATTATGTCTTGAGTAAATCGGCTTGCTTTATGTAACCATTTTATAATATAATCGTTCTATATTTGTTCATTTAATTAATAGATTTTATTTGGTGTGATTTTTGACGCACAATTCATGATTTCTTGATAAATTTCAACAATTTTATTAATAAGAACTCTAATCGGAAATGTAAATCAAAAATATTAATAAAGAATAGTGAATAACTTTACCGGTTATTGAATTTGAGACATTGTAAAATGATGAAGAAGAAAAATTTTCTTTGTTTATAGTTTTGGTGAACCAATCAAATTTATTATATTTCGATAAATTTTATTTATTAAAGTAATGAATGGGCTCAAATAACTAAATTAAGGTTCAAATTTTTAAATTAAAGTAAATAATGGTTCTAAAAAATTAAAATAAAGTAAATTAAGGTCCTAAAAAAATTAAATTAAAGTAATGAATGGGCACAAATAACTAAATTAAGGTTCTAAAAAATTAAATTAATTAAGTTAATTAAGGTCCAAATTTTAAAATTAAGTAATCAATGGTAAAAATTTTTAAATTAAAGTTAAATAAGTAAATTAAAGTAAGATTTTTAAATTTATTAACAAAATAATAGTAGGTGTTTGAGAATTGAAATTTTTTAATGAAAATTTTAATGAAATAATTTTTTAAGTAATTTTAATAGAAATTTATAATGAAATATTTTTCAATGGTAATTTTTAATGGAAATTTTATTGGAATAATTTTCAATGATAATTTTTAAGATAATTTTAATGAAAATTTTTATGAAATATTTTCAAATGAAAATTTCAATGGAATAATAATAATAATAATAATAATAATAATAATAATAATAATAATAATAATAATAATAATAATAATAATAATAATAATAATAATAATATATAATAATATATCAACCAAATACTATACAACACATAAAAATTAACTAAACACATAAAATAACTAGACACATAACAAAACATATAAACATTAACTAAACACATAAAAATGAACTAGACACATAACAAACATAAAAATTTACCAAACAAATAACAAATGTATAGATATAAACTTTTATTTAATAAAATTAGTCCTCATCAGACAAAATAACGTCATCGATATCGATATCATCTTCTCCAACATAATCTCCAAAATCTTCTTCATTAAATTCTTCCTCATCTTCTCCAACATTTTCATCAAATTCTTCTCCAACAATTTCTCCAACATTTTCATCAAATTCTTCTCCAACAATTTCTCCAATATTTAATTCACTTAATCTTACATGCCCATATGCAAGACTAGTATTTTTCCCCACCCAAACCCTTTTGTCATCTTTGTTAGTTAGTGATATTTTTGTGTTTTTAATTGTAAAAATTTGATGATTTTTGCTTGTTATTTTAGTCTGAGGAACCGAAAAAATCTGGTTAGTGTTATAACAATCCAGGTATGACTGATGTTTTATGTCACTACCTTTCAATGTTACACCTTTAGCCTTTTTTGTTTCCTCATCACCCATCAAACTGTAACATTTAGGTCTAAGAAAAACCCATTCCTTATACCCTAGACCTTTACTTTCATCTTTGAACTTTCCAATGACAGAATCAAGGTTCTTACTATATAAGGAATGACAACTATTGTAATTGGAAGTATCTAATAAATTATCTCGAATCATTGCAGGTAAAAGAACCTCAAGTTTACAGTTAATGACTTCGAGGAAAAAAGAGTCTGTATCACCTGCAACGATATTAATTTTACAATTAAACTCATTGCGAAATGATTCTAGATCCTTATATTGTAATTCATACATTCTAAGTTTAGATAGATCAAGTACAGATTGACCAATGTAACTTGGTCTATCTAATTCATAAGTAGTTTGTAGAATATCTAAAGATGTCGCGAAATTATAAGGGAAGATTCCTTTTTCACATACTATAGTGCCAGAAAAAACAGAATTAGTATAAGGCAAAGAATTCAAAGTTTTGACTGCTTTAGCTAAAGAATCATTGACAAATTGATAAGAATCAATGAATCTTAAGCTAATTTTGCCTAAATGCGCAATCAAAGAAATAAATTTTTCAGTCGTTATTGGGATGCAACCTAAAGTCCAATTTTTAAATTTATTTAATCCGTATTTAAGTATATGATGCATATCGTATCCCTTCAAGTTGTGAAATACGATAGCAAAATTTTATTTATTTTCCTATTTATGTTACATGTGCTACAAGCTGCACCCAAGTACTTCCCAGTAAAATGATCGTGATCTCTAACAGGATCAACGATAGATTTCATACAAAGATAACAAACAGATGCACTAACAAATTGACGTTGTTCAATTTTCGTTAATTTAATCATAGGTTTCCTACCCATTTTATAATAAAAGGAAGAACCTTATTTAATGCTATATCCTCTATAGCACTTAAAAAACTCTCGACGCAATCTAACCTATGAACTGTTGATAAGATTTAGATCCGTCAAAGTTATTTACAAGTAAAAGACCAGCAGATATTGGCATGTGTCGTTGGAAATGAACATTATCAGAAGGTAAAATAGCCTCAAAATCGGCATAAACTACAAAAGGAGGAGTTACTGTTTTCGACCAGTCAGTAAACTGCAATAATTTATTTTGAGGGAAGGTGTAAAGAGTTGTTCCTAATTGATTACGTTTACATAATACTTCATGTTTGTCCAGTGCGTGTTTATACCTAAACCCATTCAAACACCGATGGCACCATAATGATTGTATGCGTGTAGGACAACTAGTGTTGATACCACAATTCAGTAACCTATTTAAATTGCTTATAGCTACGTAATGGAAATTGTTTCCTTTATTTAATAGTAGTAAATTAATTATAGTTCCATTTAAAACTTTGGAACGATGTATAATATCTAAATGTGGATGTTTTAATACATAATTATCAGTTAATTGTTTGCTATTATCATATGAAAAAACGTTAATTATTAAGCCTGGATTTTTAGATTCAAATTTCCTAATATCTTTTAATTTCATAGGTAATTCTAACGGGTCGTATACTAAGTCAGATAAATTATAACTAGATGTCCTATTTCTAGCATATCTACTAATCTCATCATATTTTAAAATAGCTAAAATGCTATATAAAAAACATGAATCATCAGTGTTTTTTATATTAATTAAACAATATTTATTTTTTAGATAAGTAGGTGTTTCAATGAAACTCCTACCACTTAATCTACTTAACCTACTTATTTTTGTTATGGTGAAATGTATTTCAGTAATATTTTTTATATTCCAACTGCTTCCTAACTCAGTAATATTAGTAATTTTCTCATTTAATTCCTTAATGCCTTCATCAAAAAATGATGCAGTTAAAGGCTTTGCATAATTTGAGATATTATTAACCTTTATTTCCCCGTCTTTTTCAAATTCGATAGTTATTCCGAATTGAATTTTGACGGAGCCTAATTCGTTAATAATATCTCGTAATTTTTTTATTAGTTGTTCAGGAAATATTATTGCTTTTATATTTAAGTCGCTTGTATTTAAGCTTAATATTTGATGGGTACCTCTTAGATCTTTTTGTATTATTGGAACATTTCCCACCTATTTGTATTATATTTAATCCATCCCAAAGAATCAAAGGAAGTGAATAATCCGACATGGGATTCAACGACAATCCATCATCGGATTCAACAACCAATCCGACCTGGGATTCAACAAAAGGACAATCCAGCTGGGATTCAACAATCTAATCCGATCCCTGGGATTCAAAAGAAGAAGTATCTAATTTAATTTTTTATTTGTATTATTTTTTTCTATAGTTGAGGGATCTTTTAAAAAACACTATCTTTTTTAAAATTAAACCTATCTAAATGATTTTTATGTTTATTATAAAAAACGCTATATGTTACGGGGTCACTAGTCTTACATACGGGACATAGTAAAATTAAGTTTTACTATAATATTTTTTCGTGTAATAATTCTCCATTATAGAATGGCAATTATTATCATGCTCTTTCGGATGAACAATAATTTGGGATAAAGTATACCTATAAAATAAAATTTAATAAAAAAAAATATATTAATTAAATGAAATATTTTAATAAATGTTTACGCAAAAATTTGCAAATTATTATTACAAATTTTATTTACTAAAAAATAAAAATTTACTAAATTAAAAATATTAAACATTTACTTAAATAAAAAATTATATTAAATTTCCTTTAAATTATAAAAAAGTAATCAATACTTACATTGTAAATTTTCATTTCGATTTATTGATACATTGACATAATTTTCTCTTTATTCGTATTACCTAAATTATTAATTAATTAAATCAATAAATTAAAAATTATGTTTACTTTTTCTTTTCAAATTTCCTTTAATCTTCGATTTTAAATTGTCTTCATTAATATTATCTAAATTAATTAATAAATTAATTAATAATTAATTAAAATATATTAAAATTTACCAAATTCCTGAATTTTTTCTCGAACATTCATAACGTTTTCTATTAAAGAATTCATTTTTAAAGGTTAATTATTTGTTAAATGTGAATAATGATTGATTATTGTTTATAGATTATTATTGTTTTA
>CAUHTR010007759.1:72439-106793 GCA_959609185.1 Schmidtea polychroa
TCGATAAATTTTATTTATCAACCAATCAAAATTGAGATTTTTTATACCAAGTATAACTCTTTCCTCTCTGTAAAATAAATTTATACATAATGGTTTATAAGTATCCAGTCTTAAGCCAGGGATTATTTCTGGTTCATACACGCATTTGTTATTATTTAACAAATATTGCCTGTGGATATGGGGTGAATGTGTGATCTTTTCGTAATAGAGGTTGTTTGAATTCTACTTCTCAAAGTAGACCTCTACTCAAGAAAACATAATCGTGATTTAATGGATTAAGATCAGTTGATGTTTTAACTCAGTGTTGTCCAAACTGTGTGCCGTGAAATTTTTTTAAATAAAAGTCAAAAAACCCTGTTTTTCCAAACAACTTAATAAAAGGAAATTGAATTGTGGATATTTTAACAGTTATTTCAAATTTAAATGTTAATCAGTCAATTAAGTGCGAAATTTATTTGTTTATAATCATATTTATATTTCTTACTAGAAATATTGACTATCTAAAATACGTAAGCAGCTTAATTATGTTTATTTAGAATCTTAAATATTAAATAATAATATTTTTTAGTGTAACCATGAAGAGATTTTTAGTTCAAATAAGTAAAGACGCAGGATTTATGAAGACAGCAAAAAAACGGAAATATGATGATGATTACATTAAATATGGTTTCATCGGATTTGAAAAGGATGATTAATTCCAAAATGCATAGTATGTTTTAGCACTCTTGCAAATGAGTCCATGGTCCCAAGCAAACTTGAAAGACATCTTCAACAAAAACATCCAGAATTAAAAGACAAATCAAAAGATTACTTCGAAAGACTGAAAGAAAGTGTGATAAATCAAGTTAAGAAATTTAAAGCTTTCACAACTTTATCTGATAAGGCTCAAATGGCCAGTTGAAAAAATCGCACAAATGCTTGCTAAAAATAAGAAATCACATCTCGATGCCGAGTCAATTATACATCCTGCACTAACAATAGCAGCTGGTATCATGATCGGACCTGAAGCAGCAGAAAAGTTTAAAACAATACCGCTCTCCAAATTTGAGTAAGAAGGCAATTGAAATATTATTACCATTTGGTTCTTCTTATCTCTGTGAACTGGGATTTTCAACTCTTACCACAATTAAATCAAAGAAACGGGAACGTATGGTTAACATTGATCAAGAATTAAGAGTTTGTTTGTCAAAAATTCCACCACATTTGGAACTTATTTGTTTGGAACATCAAGCATATAAATCTCATTAACTATGTTTATGAATTTTTCATTTACTAATTTTTCTAAATTTAAAATTTTTTACATTAAATTTATTTCAAGTAAATAAGTTTTTCATTTCTTATTAGAAGATTAGTAAAAGTGCAATAAAAAATTGCAAATAAAGCAAAAAAAATTTAGGTGTACCGCGAAAATCATTAATTCAGCCAAGTGTGCCGTGGCTCGAAAAAGTTTGGACAACACTGTTTTAACTTATAATGAAGTAAAGTTATGGTTATCTCGACAAAACCCAAAATCAAAGTATAAAATCGATGATTATGTAAGGATATAAAAAATTAGTGCTTCTCCATTCATTAAAAGCTTTGATAGTAATTGGAACGATGAAGTTTTTCAAATTTCAAAAATTAATACCTAACAGAGTCCTGTAATGTATGGCATTAATAATCCCGTATGATTCAAGAACGTTCGAGAACATTCTGAAGGTTTATATTATTTTCGTTTAATAAACGTTTTATAAGCTAAACTAGTTTTTTTATATTTTACGCTTATTTAATATTTATTTTAATCGTTATTTTTGTACAATAATTGACATAAAAATATCCCAGCTGTCCAGAAACAACATTTTTAAAGGAGACTCTGCTGGGCTCTAACAAATCTTCTTGTTGCACATATATATACACATCAAACAACAATCACCACAAATACTATCAATAATAATAACAAATAGAAGAACACAATATGTATTATTTTATATCTCAATTAGTTTGAGTTGAAAAATCTTATTTTTACAGTAACAATTTCATTTTCTTTCCTTTAGAATGTGATATGTGGATTAAGAGTTCAGAAAAAACTTCTGGTATTCTTAAATCACCTGGTTACCCCGTTAGGACACCACAAAATAAATTGTGTACATATTTCCTATATGGCATCCACAATCGAAATAAAATGGAAACTGCTGTTCTCAAATTTCAAACTCTTAACATTCCACCTACACCGGATAACAAGTACTACCCGATGTCAAGGTTAATCACCATATATAATGATTTAGGTGTTCTACGGGATCGCTTTCTATTTATTCTATTCGACCATTTTTTGTCAAATTGGAAATCAGACCCCAAACATTAGTGCTGCCAAACTCGCCTGATAAAATCATTTGTGGAACTGATTACAGGGAAATCAAAGAAATTACATGCAAAGGACCATTGGTTTTGCTTCGTTTAAATACCTCAAACGCATTTAGTTCCGGAATTGGCGGATTTGTAATTTATTATACATTCAAAAGAGGTATTAATAATAATAATAATAATAATAATAATAATAATAATAATAATAATAATAATAATAATAATAATAATAATAATAATAATAATAAAAATAATAATAATAATAATAGAAAGCAAAATGGCGTCATCAATTTAACAATTCATATAGCAAAAAACTTGTAACTTTTGAAAGCCAATATAAAAATAAAATAAATATTCAAACAGCTGAAGTTGAAAATTTCGACAAATATTGATAGTGTAAAATAAAATTTTAACCAATCAAATTAATTGAAATTTAGTTTAATAATTAATAGACATTTGAATTATTGAAAAAAAACAAGAATTTTGTTTATCGTTTCTGATATATCTGACATTTGTTGTTATCTTTTGATTAGAGAAGAAATGGTGATGGCTTGGTTTGTAAATATTCAGATGATGACGAGTAGATAAATATTTGTTGAGGCATTCTAAACTATAGTTCCACGGCTGCCTAGCAGTTGATGTGTCTTTGTAATTCATTACTCCGCCACGCAACCTTCAGCAAGCGAAAACTAAATGATAATTACTTAAAATTTAAAATTTCTAATCAGTACGAGTTGAGACTAATTCTCCTTACTAATCCGGAATCGTAAACATTTGACAGACCAATAAAACAAATTTATGGGTTTTCATAATTTATTTGACATAAACTTGTTAGTTTGGTTGTTTTAATTGAGCAAAAGAGTAATAATTTGTAATTCATTCATCCTGTGATTGTTGGTTGATTTGAAGCAGTTGTGTGGTTTTTCTCATTGAATTTTCATTAATTTTCTTATAAGTATTAGATAGGGAAAATGGAAGCTGGGTTTATAAGAAATATTTTTTAATTAATTTTAATTAATTTGAAAATTACAAAGAACTTTAATTTAAGTCAAAAGTTCTAAAAACATTTTACTTCGTGAATGACCTTCCAATCCAATAAATTTTATTGAAATAAAAATTGACA
Source organism: Schmidtea polychroa (assembly GCA_959609185.1). NCBI lineage: Eukaryota > Metazoa > Platyhelminthes > Tricladida > Dugesiidae > Schmidtea > Schmidtea polychroa. The sequence continues at coordinate 75,903 of CAUHTR010007759.1, forward strand.
TTTTTTATAAATGAAGAGAAATATTAATTGTAACTCATAAAAATAATCCTTTTTAAAATTATTTTGAAATGCTATACATTTTTCAGTTTTATTTTCTGTGAAAATAATTAAATTCTATTAATTTTTATATTTTATCAGGTTTTATATTTTATAATTTTTATCTGGTATTACGCATTGATAATTGCATAAATACAGAAAACCTCTGTTGACCTATCTTCGAACATTGGTCTCAAACTGTTTTGAAAAGTTATTTTGCAATTGTAAAAATTAATTTTTAGCCATACTCACAATTCATTAAAACTTTATTATAATAGAATTTTCCTCTATGTCAGATATAATTATTATTTCTTTATTTTGCCAACGGAAATTGATTAGTAAATTTGTGTTTAGTTTTAATTTATGGGAAAAGAAAGAGGAAATTTTATATATTTCTAATCAACGGTGTTTCCATATTAAAGATTTAACAAGTTGAATATTATCGATAATAAAATTTCAATTATTGATATTTCCATAAAATTTTGGATTTTTATTTCGATTCTTTTTATATACCCCAAAATATGTATATGTCGTAGGCAAATGGTAATTTTAGGAAAATAACATTTGGCTAGGCAAATGTTATGTTTTTAAATTTTAAATTTTATGTTTTTTTATTACATAAAACATAGAGGTAGGTACTTTGAAAAAAGTTAATTATTATGGTTTAATAATACATTATAATGGTTATTTCAATTTTTTTCTTCATATCTTTATAACCTCGAAATTAATAACATTAGAATTATTTGCCCAACAAAGATTTAGCCAAATGGCTTTTGCCTGGGCAAATGCTATTTTCCTAGTCAAATGGAAATGAAATAATAGCTAAAGCTATTTGACCAGGCAAATGGCATTTGCCTAGCCAAATGTTATTTTCCTAAAATTGTCATTTGCCTACGACATATACATAGTTTGAATGATTATAACTTCATTTTTATTCACATATAATTAATATTTAAATTGCAAAAAGAATCTACATATAATGTATTACTTTTCCTCCTACCGCAGATATTCAAAATTATTACCGTTCCGGTCAATACACTGCTAGTGACAATGGTCCATTGATTCACAAACATCAACGAACATTCCATTTAGAGTTGTGGATCATTCTCGTTGATAGCATACACCATGGTTGGAATGTAACTTTTCCATTAACAAAAACTTTAAATGCAATGAACACTTGATTTGTTGATACTAATCTTAAAATTTGTTTGTCTAACAGATTCTTTGAATTTTTCACAATAACTTTCCAGTACTCGTTCTTGATTGATGAAGCTTGTTAATGCACATGGTCTTCCGGAACACTGTCTATGAACATCCTGAACAGTTTCATTCATTTCAAATTTATCTTTGATTCGATTAATTGTAAATCGTGTAAGTGAGTTTGCTCTAAACTCACTGCGATATCTACTTCTGCTACATTTCGATACTTCCAATAGCATTTTAGAAGAAACTTTCTTTTTTTAAAAATTAATCAATTAATTATACCTTGAAAAGAAAGAAAAATCATAAAGTTATGACCCATTAAACAATAATATATATATATCCGAAAACGAAAAAAAATTTATTTATTTCGTCAATTTTCGAACGTCTTCATACAAATTTGATTCATTAATTCGAAACTTCATGTTTCGCAATCGGAAAGCTCTTGTTGGAATTAAATTTCTAATAATTTTTAAAAGTTTCGGATTAATGTTGTTTAAATATTAAGCTTGTTTACAATTTTAATTTATTTAAATTAAATATCCATATGGATAGAAAAAGAACAGAAATTACAATTCATCAAAGGAATAAAATTTGTGCAATAAAGGAGTCGAAGAAAATGTCGCTGAGTGAATTGTTTCAAATTATCAGAAGACAATTAAACCTGGACCTAGGAATTTCTACGTTATCAGAAATTTAAAAAAAATTTTCAAGGTCAAATTTTAAAAGGTCAAACAAAGACAATGACTCATCTTATTATTAGTATTATCATTATTTATTTAATTATTTTTATTATTAATATTATTATTATTATCGGTTATTATTATTAATATTATTATTTTTTCAAGGTCAAGGTTAAATATGTAGGTCAAGGTCAAATTATTATTTTTAAAAATATTATTAGCTATAGATATCACTATTGTCATTAATGATATTAACGCTCGCGGGAAATGTTATTATTAGTATTATTATTATTATTATTATTATTATTATTATTATTATTATTATTATTATTATTATTATTATTATTATTATTATTATTATTATTATTTATAGTTTTGTTATTTATACTCCGAGTTTATCCGACAAGATATTCTGTTCCCAAATGGGTACTACTCACACTCTACAACTCACAAGGGTTTAGGGTTATTATTATTATCATTAATATATACCCTTGTTACATGTTGAGTGTGACAAGTACCCTTGCGACCACTACCCATAGGGGGACAGAATATTTTGTCGGATAAACTCTGACTATATGTAATAAAATTATATATAACAATAATAATAATAATAATAATAATAATAATAATAATAATAATAATAATAATAATAATAATAATAATAATGTCTTTGTTAATTACAATTTCATTGTTTAAATTGGGGTATATAAAATACTCAATTAGTTTGATATATAGTTTTAAAAATTTGAACCATCATAGTCACCTTTGAATTAATGTTGTTTAAATATTTTGATATGATATATATATATATATATATATATATATACTGTATAGTTTTAAAGATTTTGGACCCTACATAAACATTTGAAAGTATGACCTTGAGACTTACATGTCAATTAGCTTCTATTTGATATATATATATATATATTATTAGGTTTTAAAATTTTTGAACCTTGGACCCTTCGAGGGTATGACATCCGAACTCACCATCAAAAGTCCTTTTGAATGATATATAACTTGTAAGGTTTGAAAAACCTTTAAGTTCTAACACCATTTGAAAGTTATTGACCTACCATAAACCTTCGAGGGTATGACCTTTATACTCACCTCTCAAATACCTTTCGAATGAACCATAGCGAGAACTCTGCATAAAAGACATAGCAAAAACCCAAGATGTTTTAAAGGATTTAATGTTACAAGATACTGTAATTACCACGCAAATTCAAAAGCATGGATGACCACCGATTTGTTTAATTGTTTTTTGCAGAATCTACAAAAAACTTTAGATGATTTTTTAAATAAACAATTGCCTTCTTCTTAATAATTTCATCATTAAACTGGCGATTATATAGATTTTAAATTCCTTAATCCATTTATTTAATATATTAAGTAAAATGAATACTTATTATAATCCTCGTCCATAAACATTTGAAATAAATTTTCAGCGGATAATTAATTATTCAATAAATTTACTGAATTGTCCCACTGAGTAAATTCCATTTTTAATTACCTCTATCAATTTTATACATGTTCAAAATATAAATTGACTGATTAAACAGTTAAAATAAAATAAAATAATTTTTGATATTATCTCATTTGTACTTTACAATAAATATTTAAATTCATTTTTCTCTAGGGTTATATTTTAAAAGTTATGTTATTAAAAACGATTATTATTTTTTATAGAAATTATTTTTATGAATAAATTAAATTTTAAATACAATATTAATAGTTAAAAATAATAGAATTAAAAATCAATCGTTTTAGGGTTTTGAATTCTGTAAAATCAGTAATAAAATTTGTTGAAATTTTTGTTACTAAATATGAGGTTATTAATTATTCATATAAATTTATAATTCATAACTTTAAACAAAAATCTTTTTAACCCTTTTATACGGAGTGTACAATATATTGTACACAGTTTTGTGTGCTGAATATCTGTTGTATCTTTTCGAAAATATAATGTGAGAAGTACTTTTTAAGAAAATTGAAATTTGTTCTAGTACATTTTAATAATTTTGGCGCCAAATAGTGACATTTTCAGTATTTTTCAGTTGATGGTCTAGATAATTAATTTACCCACAGAATTAATTCCCGAATGAAAGGGTTAATAACGTATATATTACCATTATTATTTGCAATTTATCATCAATAAATGAATAATTCATTTATAAAAAAATCACTATAACAACCGAAATAAATATAATAAAGCTTTGATGGCGTCAAAATATCAACAAATACACCTTTCAAGTTTGCAATGTATTGTCAATTGTTAGACTTTCCATAAGAATGTAGACTGGACACTTTTAAAATTATTTATAGGATTTATACGGGGATTTTGAATGTATTTAAATAATTTAACTTGTATGTAAGATGTATTTATATAAACTATTCATATTTATAGTATTTATATTTGATTATTTGAATGATGTGGTATGTTGAAATTGAATGTTGAAATTGTTCGAAATATTATTTGGATTTGAATTAATTCCCCAGAAATGAATTAAGAAAATATGTTGTTTAAATAATATATAATTATTCACGGCTTTGAATTTATTAATGTCTAAAATTAAGACGAATCCTAACATGGCGACCACGCCCATGCTTCAGTTTATCAGACCACCAGAAACATTCGAAATCGGCAATGACATAGAAAAATTTATTGAAGAAACAGATAAATTTTTTGAGCTTACTCAGACAGCCGAAGAACGCAGAGGAGTTTTTATCAAAGCGTTTCTATCAATGGAAGCAACGCGAAAGTTCGAGAAAATGGATCCTGAAATTCATTACAAGAAAAGATGCCTTTATGAAACCATCTAACTTGGCAAATGATCTCAACGAAGCCTTATCATTTCGAAGAAGAGGAGAAACAATTAATGAATTTTTTAAAAAAATAGAGAAGCTAGCAAATAATGTAGTCAGGCACAATTTGACAGAAGATATGAAAATATTTTTAATTCAAAATGCTTTCGACGATAGAGAAATCAAGAAAGATTTAAAATTACAAGGACTAAAAACATTCGAAGAAATAAAAAATCGATTGGTCAAATATGATGATATTAAAAAAGAAATTGAAATCGAAAACATTGCTTCGATACAACATGTAAAGAAAAATCATGCTAAAGTAGCGATGTTGAATGAAGGACAAACAAAGAACCAAAGAAAACCATATCATCGTCAAAGTAATTGAAGAATCGAACAAAGTCGGACTATGGGACGACCGGAAACAAATACTCAAAGACCAGGAAATCGAAATGAGTGGGAAAAGACCAGAAATCAAGGACAATTTCGAGAAGGACAACAGTGGCCCGCAAGATATTTTAACGGATCGATTAGAATAAATGTTTATCCAATCCAAGACAATCGCATGCGAAGATGTTGGGCTTGTAGAGAAGAAGGTCATCTAAGATCAGAATGCCCAAATGTCAAATGCAATCATTGTCACAAGAATGGACACTTCAATTACCAGTGTTATGAAGTTAGTCCACAAAGGAAGTTCCAGAGTTCTCGGTACGTGGCTGCTTTCGGAGACGAGTGCGAACGATCAGTGGAAGGAGATGACCCAAACGAATTTGCTCCGACATCTGGGGAAGTGATCGGAGCCATAAATTGAATGTAAGTGATATTTCGAACAATGTTTGCATGGATTTGAATGATTGTGAATGTGTATGTATGATCTGAATGAGAATAAATGTAATTTGAATGTTGATATGTATTTTGATAATAGTTTGAATGAACTTAATTATTATAATATTTAGGATTTATATAATTTAAATGAAAATAAATTAGTTTTTAAACCATATCGCTCTAGTAATGTTAAAAGTTCGAATACTTTTAATATAAAAGTGGAAAAACCTAAAGAATTTATAATTAGTTATAACCATATGGGAGGAAGACCCAGTGTAGAAATTGAAATAAATAAAGAAAAAGCAATGTGTATGCTTGATACAGGGGCAAAGATTAGTGTTTTAGAATACGAGATTTATAAAAGATTTCAAAACGTAACATTGGCGAAATGTGATATTAAAGTGAAATGTGCAAACGGCAGTGGCATAACATTAATGGGAAAGATAAAGATAACTGTAACTGTAGGGGGTATTTCAAAACCAATAGAATTTTATGTTACTCGAAGAGTTGTTCCAAAAATAATTGGAGGGATAAAATTTTTAATGGAATTTAATATATATTTACAAAGAACCTATAGTGAGAAATATGAGATAAGTTATATTGAACAAAAGAAAGAGGATTTTAAAAAAATGGAAAAAGAAGACAAAGAAATCGAGAAAATGATTGAAGAATATGAAACAGTATTTATGAAACATAAATGGGACATTGGTAAAACAGAAATAGTACAACATGAGATAAATACGACAGGACCTCCATTTGTTATTAATCCTAGGCGTCAACCAGTACATCTCTTATCGAAAATAGAAGAAAATATTAAAGAGATGGAAAAGAATGGTATTATAAAGAAATGCGAATCACCCTGGAATTCGCCACTGGTATGCATTAAAAAGAAAGACAAAGATGAGATAAGGATTTGCTTAGACTTTCGAGCATTAAATTTAGTAACAGAGCGACCTATTTTTCCAATACCAAATACAGAAGAAATGATGGACGCTCTTAATGGATCGAGATTTTTCACAACATTGGATTTAGGCAGTGCATATTACCAAGTGGAGTTAACTGAAGATTCAAAAAAGAAAACGACTTTCTCTACAAAGAATGAGCAATATTGCTTCAATCGTATGTCATTTGGCATAGCAGCGGCTCCTGCTACTTTCCAGAAATTAATGAACAAAATGCTTGGATCACTAAATTGGAAAGAAGCTGTAGTGTACCTGAACGCATCCTAATATTTTCAAATACTAAAGAGGAACACATAAAAAGAGTAAAAAATGTAATTAATTCCCCAGAAATGAATTAAGAAAATATGTTGTTTAAATAATATATAATTATTCAGGACTTTGAATTTATTAATGTCTAAAATTAAGACGAATCCTAAAATTGTATATTTAATATTTGGGATGATGTTATTGTTTGTTAAATTTTTTGTATGAAAACAATTTAAAATTTTTAATTTTTAAATTTAAATTAAATTTATTTTTTATATTAATTTAAAAAAAAATTTCATAAATTACCATATTGCGAGATATATGATTACTAGACTTCATAACGATACCTGAAGCGTGCAAAGAAAGAACTGATTGAACTGCAATATACATCATTAGTGCATTAAATGTCTCCAACATAATTTGAGTCATGGATCCTCTGTGAGCTTTGGGAATATCGAAAAGAACTGTTTCATCAGTTATTGAAATCGCGTTGCCGGATGCGATAGATTTAAAATGAACAAAGATATCTTTAGAGCTACTATCATTGACAACACTAATGAATCCGTATTCATTCTTTGAGTTAAACCATGTAACGTATTCATTAAATTCACTTTGATTCATAATAGAAATTGAAAAACATTTAAACAATCGAAAAAACAATCTTAAAATTCCACATAAATAACAGAAACCTTGTTTTTAAAAAATTACAAAATACTTCCTTTTAACCCTTTTTATGCCGCGAGATTTTAGCCGGCAATTTTTGGGCAAAAATAAAATTGATTTAAACCCTTTTTTAATTTATTGAAAGTATATCATAACGACGTATAAAATAAACATATAATATGTCGTAATATACTGTCACTCACATCGAAAAACGCTATTTAATTGTGTATTAAATATCAGGGTCATCACATATATAATTCATAAAAAATAATAAAATCTTGAAAATATATTTGAATAATAATTATACAAATAAACTTAATGCAAACATATAAAAACATAATGCTAGAGTTGTTATATAATTTAAGAAAAATACAAAAATATGATAATAATTAAATATTCTAAAACATATATTTGAAAAAGATAAAATTAAATTTATTGTAGAACTATGTGATCTTATATTAAAGTAAAGGAAAAACAACTAATAATTTTCTACAGTATGGAATGTCTCAAAACAAAGTTCTATACAAAGGGTCACTTTGCATTGATACATTGATTCTCTTCTTATTTTCTTGGACAAACACACGACACACCTCGCTACTACCACAGCTTTTTTCTCGGTTGGAGGTAGTTTTGCCATGAAATGTCCTTCCGTGAGACACGGTGGAAGTTCTTCATTCCTTTTTCTTGATGCAGATTTTAAGGGAACATCGCTTTTATATTCATGCATTCGTTGCGGAATTACTTCCAACTGAAACTCAACTAGTGGCATATGTTTTCCCGATTTCTGACAGTATAATATATGAGCATTCAACAGTGAAATATCCATAAAGTGGAAGAACAATTTTTTATACCACCTCATCGTTTTTCGTGACGAATGCACACTTGATAATATCATATCAGATCTATCGACTGTACCCATGTTTTTATTGTAGTCTTGAACACATTCAGGTTTGATAATTGGCTCATTTTTATAGGTGGTTTTACCTGTTTCTGTAAGAACAGCACAGCGAAGGATTGTAAGCATAGACACATCTCTTTTATCCTTCCAAACTTGTGCTGAAATAGTGTCTGTATGATACGCTTTCATTTCATTTTTTTTAATATGTTCAGTGAATTTTGGTAATCCTTTCCGGCTCTTCCTTACAGTACCACAAACATTTGTTTTATTTTTGTGCAATTTTTGAAATAACAAAGGACTAGTATACCAATTATCAACGTTTGATGTATGCCCCCGATTCAAATATGGATTCCTGAGTGTCATTACTATACTGCCTGAAATACCAAGTTGAGGATGTGTGACATATTCTGTATTTTTTCCCAAATAAACAATACAATTAAGAACATATCCTGTAGCACAGTCACATATAACAAAAAATTTAATACCGAAACGGCTCGCTTTTGAAGGTATGTATTGACGAAATGAAATTCTGCCTTTGAATAACAACAAACTTTTGTCAATACATAAATTCATGAAAATATACATATACTGTTCAAAATGTTTTTTGAAGTGCTCAACCATATATCTAATTTTGAAAATTTAGTCCCATTCTATTTGTTGGGTTTTAGTAGAAAAGTGAAGCATGGGAAGAATAATTTCAAATCTGTTACGAGAATCATGTTTGGGGGAGGCAAGAGTCCAAATCAAATTTTGAGACACTTCCCGTGATCAGATTTTAAAATTTAAAATATATTTATTCTCAGAATTTGATGATCTACAAAAATGAAATTAAAAATTTTGAATAATATTAAAGGGAAAAAAATATCTAGTAGTAGTGAGAAGTGAGCACGCGGGAACAGAGCATTTAGCATAGAAATTTAAATATAGAATGAATTATCAAAGAATTTTCAAATTTATGTATTTTTTTCCAGAATTTTATACTCTGCAAAACTGTAGGATTACAATTTCATATATACGCAAGTGACGCATGTAAAAAGACAATCATGAATTTTCTTTTTACCTTTGATACTCAATATGACTAATGTGGATAATGTAGAGAATTAAAATCTCTTTAAGATTGCAATTTTAGTTTTTCAATTTTTTGTGTTAACTATAGGTCAAAACGCAAGACAAACCTTTCAAAGACTTTTTCGACATGATTAAATTATTCGATTAAATTGTTATCAACAGCAAAGTTGTAGGGAAAATTATTTTCGGTAGAATGTGAGGTACTTCCGTGTTATCTTACCTCCAAAAATTAAATTAAAAAAGAAAACATATAATTATTATATTTATTTTCTAAATCACAGTTACAAACTCAGCAAATGTTTGTAAAGAGTTTGTAAATGGTCATCCAGGTAGCCAGAAAACCACAATGTCGTTGAGAATAGTGTCGAACACATCGGCACTGTTGCTTAGAGCATGTTTGCGCCACATAAACTGATCAAAACACATAATCACATAAATCACAAATAGCCTTAATAAATTCATGTTCAATAATGTTCAATGACGTCATCAATAATGTATTCTCTCATTTTTTATATTGTTATTTTAATTGTATTTTATAATTTAATTTTTAGGGGTAAGATAACACGAATGTTATTTAAACAAAATTAAAAATGTCAATATTAAAATAGTTTTCTTTGTTTTAAAAACAAGTTCTAAATTGGCATTGTATTAATTTCTTTGTAGAAAGGACTTTGAAAAAATTTCAATGGTGACTCATATTTCTTTGTCCTTCAAAATAATGACTCAAACTTATTTGTTTACGCTTTTACCTGTCAACTGATTCCATTTACATCTGTTGACCAGCCATTGACATATATTGTCACATACAACAAATGCATAAAATAATTATTAGCCTTTTAAATAGTCAAAACTTTTTTATAAAAGATCAAATTTGGTTAATAATTTATGTCATGAATTTATTGGTTTCATTTTCAACTAACAAATCTTTACATATTTTTATATATGATGAAGTCTTCATCATGAAGCAATAGACAAATTTGTGTTAGAACTACATGAAATGTTATCTCTTTATCTGATTATTTGAGGTTGGTTTACATTCTTGACGACTTATGACGTTCGAAGTCCAGGCTGAAACAGGAAATCTTTGATGCACTTACATGAAATATAGATGAAAACAAAGTTCATCAAACAACTGCATTTCCTATTTCTCCAGTTACTTTTATCTAGATAATTTTAAGACATAAATTAAAAACTTTAATTTAAAAATCTTTTTTGAAAATTGAAGTAACAAATCATTCAAAATGTCAGTAATGAATGTTTACTATGAAATTTTTAGTAATAATAATTATTAATAAAATTATAATCGTTATACATAATCAAAAAATCAATTTTCCATAAAAAAACATGATCAGAGATATTTTAAAATGATTCGTCAATTGTTCAGCAAATAGGATATCAGCTAATTATTCATCATCTATAAATTGTCTGCTAGGAAATTATCCATGCGTTTTATAACGGAAATTAAATTAATAAAATTAATTAACAAAATAAATATCTCTTTAAATAAACAATTAAAATGAGTTAAATTTTAAAATTAAATTCGAATAATTTCTATTCATATACGCAATAGATGAATAGGAGTAATATTTATGCTTGGGAAATTAATACTTTAATTACTTTTTCATGCAATAATATTAGCGCTGAATAAATCAAGCTGGTAAATATTTTTTCAATAATTGTCGAAATAATTTTTTATTCTTCATTCAATAAAAATTTCAGAAAGGAAACTATTCACTCAGTCTCTATTTACCCACAAAATAATCCTTAGCAAACATTACAATCGTCAAGCTATTTCAATAAACCATCTTCAATTAGTCAATTACTGATTTGTATTAAAATTTGATGATAATAATGATGATGATGATAATAATAATAATAATAATAATAATAATAATAATAATAATAATAATAATAATAATAATAATAATAATAATAATAATAATAATAATAATAATAATAATAATAATAATAATAATAATAAATATAATAATAATAATGTTTATATTATTCAAATGTTAGATATCCGTAAAATAAAATTTTACACCATTACAAGTTAAAAATGCTAAAGGTATACGGATGCACTTGTAAACAGTTTCTGCGTATAGACTATTTTTTTTGTCTCTAGAGGTGAATATGATATTTCATACGCCATATTTACAAGTTTACATATATTTTTTCTGTGAATTAATTAATTTGCAAGTGATGTGATTTCCAGTGTACCAGGAAAAGTATGCAATAGAGTTGAATCAGAAATATTGTATACTTACCTGGCACGAAGTGAAATCTTCGCGTCTCCTGCATAGTACTGATGAAAGCCAAAAGCTCGAAACTAGTCTACTATTGGGATTTGCACTGGGTATCACAAAGCTCGTTATATTATTCAAATGTTAGACATCCGTAAAAAAGAAATTTACACCAATAATAATAATAATAATAAAGTGATGATTACTTGGTAGCAGCATTAATTAAATTTAAAAACAATTAAGTGATAATTTAAGCCTTTTGCAGCGAATAATATATTTTATACAAATGACAAAATTTTTGACTATAAGATAGTCCTTTTCAATTTCATGGGGTTTAGCTTTTTTTTCAAATGCTCTTTGATCTTTTCTTTTATTTTCTATTTCTTACTTCTCATTGGTCAAAAATAAAAATAAGCCTGTTTGTTATGAGAATAGCTTCCTTAAATCTGTCATTTTTTTGGATGTTTCCATTGGCTAAGATTTTGATTGAAATATTTTTTTCCTTTCTTGGTTGACATTATTGTATACCGAGGATTTTCCACTAGGATCTATATGTTCTTTAACTCTTTGATACAAGGTCCTGAGTTTACTTCCGATGTAAACAATAGACAATGTTTTTTTTCGAAAGCACATATCTTTCGGTGTCTGGTAGTTTTGCATTGTGCAATTGTTTCCTTGTTTTGTGTTGTTTGCCAGAGCCTTTCTCAATGTCCAAGATTTATGTGCTATACGAATTGGAAGACCAGTGCGTTTTAGTTCTTTTAGGATCCTGAACTCAAGTATGTCACTGATGAATTGGATATTCAGATAAAAATATTTCTTCATTTTTGCATTATTTGCCTAGATCTTTTATGGGTAGAATTCAATCTTTCAATGTCTTTATCCTGATATTCGTTTCTGTGTAGGATTTAATTGGCCTTTAATTGTCGTTTATAGTTCTCGTTTTCTTCAGTACATCGATTGACTATCCTTTGTTTTTCGTTTTTTATGACGTACACTTTCTGTAAGTATGGAAGCTCTGATCTTTGGTTCATAAATATTTCTTAGCGAGCTGGTTTCTGTTGAACCTGTATGTTGGAATATCTGCTTCTATTTTAATTTTTAAAGCCAGTAGATTGAGGGATCCATGTTCTTCCGGATATTTGATCTCAAACTAAGTTTATTATTACAATAATCGCAATAATTTAATTGTTTTTAAATAATAATAATAAGTATAAAGTGATGATTTCTTGGTTGCAGGATTAATTAAATTTTATTTTTTAAACAACTAAAATGATAATTTAAGCATTTTGCTGCTAATTAATAATAATAATAATAATAATAATAATAATAATAATAATAATAATAATAATAATAATAATAATAATAATAATAATAATAATAATAATAATAATAATAATAATAATAATAATAATAATAATAATAATAATAATAATAATAATAATAATAATAATAATAATAATAATAATAATAATAATAATAATAATAATAATAATAATAATGATAACATAACCCATATTCTTCTGACTAATGGTTTTCCTGGAATTGAAATCTGAATTTATTCATTGATGGGATTTATCTATTGTTATCAGGCAAAACTTAAAATCTTTATTCAATATTTTTGAAAGTAATTGAGATTTAAAAAGTATTCAATAATTAAAATTGCATAAAAACTTAGAAAAATATTTATTAATTGAATAATTGAATAAATTTATAAAATAAATTGTAATACACATGACCAGTGGTATATATTTATTAGAAATACAAATTTTAAATAGATTCTAAATATATTTTAATTCTATAATGATAGTTTGTATCTGAAGTGATATAGTAAATATGAGCTGTCAAATTATTGGGGTACCCTAGGATATTTTTACTATATGGAAATGGTAGTTTTAATTTTTAAGTAACAAATTATCCAAAGTGCAAATTTTGATTTCAACCAGTGACAAAATCTTTCTCACTATAGTTAGAGCCTTCTAGCAAGTGAGAATTACTTTATTTTACATATAAAATTTTGACAATCTTATTAAAAATATTTAAAATTTAACTCAAAATTTTTAATAGGCAAATATAATTAATTATAATAAAATAATAAACTCACATTTTGTGGTATGATTTTGGAAAAATATTTCCGTCATTAGGCAGATCAGTTATTTATTTTGATGGATATATAAATTTACGTAAAATCCTCGTTTTTTTTATTCTAAACTTAATTTTATTAGAAAATATTTTAAAATAATTATTTATTTTTGTTATAAAATACTTGATCTGAAAACAGCAATATTAAATGATTTTATTGTGCTTAGATTACGGTATTGAGGGCAAAATGGTCGAACCCGGAGTTTGTCATTTTGTCTACAACATATCATTGACCAAATCTGGGGTGATAAACTCGCCATTTTTCAATCAACTGTATCCATCAAACACAACTTGTCAATATGACATCATTGGCGATCAGAATCACAGAATCAGAATTTATTTCCAAGAGTTTTCATTGTCAGAAGATGGAGTTAAACGTCAGAGATATCATTCGTTGAAAAACACTACTTGCGAAGGCGTGAGAATTTACTTTGTATATATTTATATATTGGTTAACTTTTGTACATTTTGACTCAGTTTACAACTATTTTGCAACAACTGACCGATCAATTATATAGTTTTTCAGTTTAATAGATTTCCTGTTTTGTTTATCTTTATTTTTTCAGACTATATAGATATAATGCTTTCTATTTAAGACATTGATTTCAAGCCTAAAAGAAGGAATATAATTGAAATCGTAAATAGAAGTTCAAAAGTAAATAATTTAAAAGATTTTAGAGATGTTTTAATCGTTTCAGTATCTTTTATAATATATTATAAAAAGTAATGTATACTTAGTTTCTTTTTTAAACAAGATACTTTTACCGCCACAGAAAAAATATTGCCCTATATTTAGATTTTCAAACTACTTGTTGGAGTTGGATCCGATAAAACGATAGCCATATGGGGTAATTAGGATAAAATAATAAGTAAAATAAATAAAAATTACTAAAAATAGCATAAATATAATAATAGTATTATTTACTTACCTAAAATAAATTAGAAATTAGAAATTAGAAATTAGAAGTACATTAGGTACTTAGTCAGACAAATATTCCAGCATAAAAATCAATAAAGATTAAAAGCATTATTTCAGAATAGCACCAGCTACGGTTAAAAAGTGTAAATAGCAAAATTCGTAAAAATTAATTGAGAATTTTACCAGCTGCTACCAAAAGAAATTAGTAGTAAATCAAAATTCATAAACGAACAAGCTATATCAGCTTAGAGAAAAATTCATAGAATTTTAACCATAAGATTATTTAATTCTATTTATTTAAACCTAAAAGGTAATCGTACACCTGACAACGAGAAGCAGCATTTCGGTCTGTCTTACTCGTTGGGTTAAATAACAGAGGGAACTTAACTAGGAACGTTCGCTTAAATTTCGGAAAACACCCTCCATCTTGATCCATTCTTTTATACAGCGCTGAGAGGCATTCGATCCAGCGTTTGTTCTTCATCTGAGGACGGTTCGAATAACTGATTTCTTTGCTTTAGTATTCAGCGGCATTTTTGGGAAACACAACTTATAAATTGTGATACTAAATAAATCTTCGAAAACATAAAAGTCTTACTTAATTCATATATTTTTTTATATTTTACACGCATATATATTTATATATCTTTGGAGTCAAATATATTTAATTTGTTTTTTATTTCTAAATTGGTCAGAAATTACGAGGCGTATATTTGTTTTACATATAAACCTGTATTATGTTACACAAAAGCGCATGCAAAGACAAATATTAATGCCAAATGGTAGGTTAGTAGTTATATTTTTTATTAAATTAACATTTTTCTAAATTGTTGTGTTAATAATATATTTTTTTAAATTAAAATTTTGTATTTATTATGAATTTAATTGTCATTAAATATATTTTGAAGATATTAAAAAACTTTTTAAAATAGAAATAATTTCAAGAAATTAGTTTTGTTTTATTTAATTGCCTATTTTTATAATTTAAAAATCCCGTAATAAATGATTGCTGCTCATAAACTTTCTCCGTCTTTATGTATTTTTTGTTATAGAGTCACTGCGTGTAATGTTTTTTATTTCACTCACATTAATTATTTTTCTGCTTTTCTATAGTACACGCCCTTAATTTATACCAGTGTCCTTAATATTTGTCCTTATTTCAAATGTGTATATTTTTTCTATATGTGAATTAAATATACACCTGAAAGCAACAATAATGAACACGTTTCTAACAATCGCAGTCACGGAAATTGTGTGGACGGACCTGGATTTTGGATTGTGCAAAGGATGAAGCGTACATATTTTTACATAAGTGCAATGCTGATACTTTTATCGACATTATTGAAAAAAGGTTGTACCTGGATCAACAATACATTCTGATGAATGACATTGAGAAATCTCGGCAAGATCCAAAAAATGAAATTTTAAAGAAAAGAAGAAGGGTGCTAGTGACATCTTGATGAGTTTTGAAGCTGTAAACCTAATGCCCCAATTTATGATCTTTTTATTGAATTTCTGAATGATATAAAACGAATATTCATGACAAAACGAAATGAAATGTAATAACCAAATGTTTATTGAATTAAAATGGCTGATTGTTTAATTTTTTATTATTGAATTACTGGTTCAAGGTGGCAGCATATTGTAGTGATAACTATTTTTTTTCATATACAGTATCTTCCGAATATTATCAAAGTTGATGTGTGGCAATAGGTTATAATAATAATATAATAATTATATCCGGAAGTCAATATATATAATTACAAATTCCAATAAGTCCTATATCTGGAAAACCACGCATTGATAACCCATGGACCATGAAATGATCACACAGATTTCCATAGAAATTTCAAGTTCACTTGGTTCGATATATTTCTTTTTCATTGCAATATGTTCATTACCTACAAATTTCCTCAAAATCGGTTTCCGTTCTATCGCGCTTTTTGCGCTTATTTTTTGAATAATTACATTTGATGGATTTTGTTGCAAATTGTAACTTCAATTGACAGGAATGGTTTTTAGAGATTTTAATAATTCAATTATTGGAACGAATTAAATGAATATCTGACATAGATATTCTCTAGAAATTTATTCAATTATTTATTCTAAACTCTTTCTGCCTTTGCTGGCATTGAGACATTAATTTTTTAATGGGAGCTTCAGTTTAATTGCTGATTATTGAAGACAAAACTCGAAATGCTTCTTTGTTTTCACGGATAATCTTGGAATTAATGGATTACTGTATGTAAATATATTTTTCCCTTCGAGAAAATTAACTTCTGTTTCAAAGTGTTATTTCCCAAGTTTTGTTCGATATAAAAACCGTAGCGATTTCAATTATTAATTAATCGAAATCTTTCCTCACTTTTAAATCAAATTTGTATTTCATTAAAATGATTATTTTTTTGCCAAATGAAATATGGTGAAAAATTATTAATAGCAGTTATTAATTAACTTTTTGAACCCTTTACATGAAAAGTTTTAGATGACATTCAGGGTGATGCGAAGACAAAACTGCGCCCGGGGCGAGAACAAAATGGGGCGCCCCCCCCCTCCCAAAAAAAGCGCTAGTTATTAAAAAGCATATATTCAAAAAAGGTTTATTCAATCGATATATATAATACATTTATCATCATACGTTATCAAATAAAAATGAAAATAAAAGTATGACTGTAACTAGCAAAATTTTTGTTTCCTCGCTTTCAGAGCGGCGAAATCATAAATTATTTTTTCTATATATAATAATCGACCTTTTGTTCAATAGCTAACCCTCTTACAGGCGAAAAATAAAATATTTAACAACTTTTATCAATTTGCACCTTTCCGGTGTAGTAAGGAGTTTGGCGCCCCCTTTTGCACGGCCCTGATGACATTAATAAAATTTTATTTTATTTTTTATAAACTTTATAATCAAAAGAAAAACACGATGAATATGTTTTTGAAGGATAGTTTACCCAAAAATAATTTAAGTATATTTCAAGTTTATTTACTATAAAACCTTGTGGAATTTCTAGAAAAGTTGAATACTTGTTTACTGTTTGTGAAAAAATTTAAATAAGAAAACCATGGAAGTTTGAAAATAAATTGAATAAGTTGTTTTGAATGACGAAGTTTAATAGCAGTTAACTAAGCATGGACAAGGAATTTTAAAAAAAGTAAAAGAAATTTGGCGAGAACATGGAATATACAATGGAAAAACCGGAATCAGTGTTACCATTCCATTAATCAAAAAAATTCTATATGAAAAACTCCTCAACTACATCTGAATGTAAACTATTTCCAGATTCTTTGAATGATATAGAAAATACAATTGGAAATGGAGAAAGTACCAATTCAAATAAAATAAGTGAATCTTTATCATTATTCCAAAAATGACCTTCAACAGCACATCTTCTCCATGCAAACTGTAAAAACCTATCACTATTATTATATAAGGTATCAACATCTGTGGAAAGAGTTTTGTGACCAATAAATCAAGTTAAAAATAAACTAAGAATTCTTTGAAATATTGATGAAAGAATGCTAACTGTTACAATTGAAGTACCATGTCAAAATCTCGCCGCAGAGATCAATTTAAGTAACATCTGACCGTTCTATCTCATAATGTTTTTTCATTGCTTGATTCCTCTTCTAATAAAAGTTTATTAAAAATATGATATAAATAATTATTTCATTACAATTCATTATACTAATTCTTGTATTTTATTAAGGATTTCGTAAAGGTCATTCAGAAAGTGCCAAAAACTCCGATCATTTCAGAATCAATCGAAACATCATTTCTGTGTGGCAGCTCGATTCCAGGCCCATTAATCAGTGATTCAAGGTCGAATAGTATCAGTTTGACATTTATATCTGATAGCACTCAGTCCCATTCTGGATTTTATGCACAATACGATTTCATAGCCATTCGAGACATTATAAATCGTGAGATCATCTAATTATTCACTTAATTATACAATATGTTGTTTAGATAAATGCGGAGAAAATATCATATCAGAAATCCGTGGTGGCAATATAACAAGCAACCGATATCCGAGAGAATATAGAAGCAATTTAATTTGTCAATGGTCAGTGAAAGCATTTGACTCTTCAAATAGGATTATGATTCATTTTCATGATTTTGTTACAGAAGGTTCACACCAAAGTATGCGCTTGAGATATTTTGATTTGTGAATGATGACTGATATTATAATTCTAATTAAAACAAATAAATAAATGATAATAATACTTAAATAAACACGGTAAAGATTTTATTAATAAAAATCGCCATTCGTACATCTTTTTGACTATATATTTCAATAGCATCACTATCATCATCAGGTTACCTACATTCAAGACGGATGAATAACTATACAATATTGATAATTTATAAACAGATTATAAAATATATAAATTTTTAAATTTAAAATAACAATTTTAAATAATTATTTTTAAAAATAATTTTCAATAATCAATTTTTTTAAACTTTTAAAATTCTTAAAGATTTTATTTTAATTATTTTTTTAATTATTTAACATAACTATTATTCAATATACATCAACATACAAAAACTTAATTAAAAACATTCCACACACATGTATTCACTGCATTCTGCACATTGATTTTAGGATTAAAATTTCTTATCAATAATGCTTCACATATCGCACGCTCAAAACAATTATCAAAATTTTTTGATAAGATTTTAAAATCCGACATTCCTAATTCTCTCATACAGACTTTACTATGATCCTTAATATTGAACACTCCCTTCGGTCGACAGTGTTCTTGAACTCGAGTACAGAGATGACGGGAAGTCTCTCCAATGTATGTGGAATTACACCCATTACATGTGAATTGATAAACGAGATCCGAACACAAACCAACCGGCGTTTGAGATTTACTAACAAACATACTACGTACTTTGCTCGATTTTGAAACAATTCTATAATTCAATTTATCCAGCTGTTTACCTTTCTTTCTTTTGAAATCTGTATATTCTTCAGAATACGGCAATGCCATCGTATATTTTGGCTCATCCTGTTTGTTAGTATCAATACTCATATTCACTACATCATTCGCCACTTCATCAATTTGTTCATACCATTCATTATTGAAAAGAAAATTAACTTTGGAAGTCCGTATAATTTAGCTGGTTGTGAACTTTTTGCATGAATTAATTTTGCTACCTCTTCATCAATATAATTATTCTTAACCAAATCACACAACATAGTATTCAAAATCACTTCATCCTTTAGAGGTGGCCATCTCCCTTTTTCGAAACTCATCAATTTTTAAAAATGGAAAACTTCATTTAATTTTTTCACATAAACATCATGGTCCAAAATCACAAATCCATTTCCTTTATCAAATTTGCAAACATTAATATCTTTCTAGGCTAAGTTCTTCAGTACCAAAAATCCTTAATATTCTGTTTTTTTATTTTTATCAACATATTCAATCGTACTTGATAATAATAATAATAATAATAATAATAATAATAATAATAATAATAATAATAATAATAATAATAATAATAATAATAATAATAATAATAATAATAATAATAATAATAATAATAATAATAATAATAATAATAATAATAATAATTGTTGTGTTTATCCTAAGCAATTCTGGTTTCCTTGCTTTTATAGAATTAGATGATGAAGTCACGAAATCACAAATATTAATGGGATCACAAAACAAACGAGGAAACATTTTATTTTTTTCTTTAAATTACAATTTTCTTAAATAATTTACACTTTTAAATTTTAACTCCAAGAGAATACATTCAAAAACTAGTATTTACTTAAAAAAGTAAAACAACATGATTTTTTTAATATCCATAAATAAATATAATTTATTTATTATAACTCAAAAACACGATATTCTTTGATTAACCAAAAAAAGGTTTAATTGTTAACTACTAATCATAAAAAATAACAATTAATTATCAAGCTTCCAATTTATTCAGATATCCCAATCAAATTATTTGTTCGTTATTTCTTGGATCCATAATTGATTTGTGTATGGTTGGATAACAAATCTATTCGGGTTCATATTATTGTTAGGATTTGTTACATATTTCGCGAATTATAATGGATGAAGATGTTGGTCTATGAGAGTCAACACTAAAACTATTGGGGGCCGAATACAGTTAATCTTGATAATAATAACATGGCATCGAATTTGCTTTACTCGTCTGAGATTGATCAACAGAGCCTGATTGATAAGTAGAAGTATTAGCTGATTGCATGAATTTTGATTGACTCTTGGAGTGAAGTATAGTAGACTGCGATGTTCCAGCTAATGTGCAATTATGGTGATATTTGATTGGCCATAATTGTGTTCTGATTGATCCTTATACGCTAATGATCCCCATTTATATATATAATATAATATAATATAATATAGTATAATATTTATATAGATATTGTTAAGGTCGTGTAACGGCTCAGTACAATAATAATAATAATAATAATAATAATAATAATAATAATAATAATAATAATAATAATAATAATAATAATAATAATAATAATAATAATAATAATAATAATAATAATAATAATAATAATAATAATAATAATAATAATAATAATAATAATAATAATAATATAATAATAATAATAATAATAATAATAATAATAATAATAATAATAATAATAATAATAATAATAACAATAATAATAATAATAATAATAATAATAATAATAATAATAATAATAATAATAATAATAATAATAATAATAATAATAATAATAATAATAATAATAATAATAATAAGGAAATGAATATCGAAAATATCACCAAACTACTTACTGTTATCCTCGAGAACACCTATTTTACCTTTGAACAAAATATCTATAAACAAGTTAAAGGTCTGCCTATGGGTTCTAGCATATCAAGACTGCTAGCAATCATCTTTATAGGATAACCTCGAACGACAGACACTGAGGACCATACAACCCATCGGTTTCTATGCAAGATATGTAGATGATATCTTCATCACGACCAAAAGCAGAAAAGAAGCGGAGGAAATATTTCATACATTCAATGCGGCTCACCGAGATATTAAGTTCGAAATCGAATATGCGGAAGAAGATGGATCCCTCAATTTATTGGATTTGAGAATTAAAATAGAAGGAAATACTCTAACATACGGGTTCTACAGAAAACTAACTCGCAAAGAAATATTTATGCACCAAAGATCAGCGCTTCCATACTTACAGAAAGTACATGTCATAAGAAACGAGAAACGAAGAATAGCCAATCGATGCACGGAGAAAAACGAAAACTTTAAAGAACAGTCAAATTTCAATAAAATCCTACACCGAAACGGATACCAAGGTGAGGACATTGAAAGAATGAATTCTACCCCAAGAAGATCTAGGAAATTAACACAAAAGAAGAAGAAATATTTCTATCTGAATATCCCATTCATCAGTTATATATTCGACTTCAAGATCCTGAAAGAACTTAAACGCACCTTTCTTCCAATTCGGATAGCACATAAATCTTGGACATTGAGAAAACCTCTGGCAACCAACACAAATAGAGAAAACAATTGCACAATGGAAAACTACCAGACACCGAAAGATATGTGCTTTAGAAAACACATCGTCTATTGTATCATGTGCAATGTATGGAAGGAAATACATATTGGATGTACACTCAGGACCTTGCACCAAAGAATTAAAGAACATCTAGATCCTGGTGGAAAATCCTCGATAAACAAACATCTCTAAAAATGTCAACCAACAAAAGAAAGAAAAAATATTTCAATCAAAATCATAGCTAATGGAAACATCCAAAAAAACATCCTAAGAAGCAATTCTCATTATAAACAGACGGCCAAAAATCAACACTAAAGAAGAAATCTATGAAATCATCAGTTTGATCTGTTGTCATTGACCTTGAGAATAACTGATAATATATAAGAAATATAATAAATTTAAAAATGTAATAATTAAAATAATATAGAAATTTTAACAAATATGCTTTCAAAAGATAGGATTTAAAATTCAAAATTGACACATTTATTGAAATATTTAAATCGCGTATATAAATATTTATTGGAGGCTTTATTTTATAAATATTTTAAAATATTTTATTAGAGTAGGCTTCTAGGGGCTAACTATAGAAGCTTTAAAAATTTAAAAATTTTAGTTGGTGTTATTTTGAATTTTAAATGATATTTATTTATTGTAATTTTAATTTTAATTTTAAATAAAATTT
This sequence comes from Schmidtea polychroa, assembly GCA_959609185.1. Lineage (NCBI taxonomy): Eukaryota > Metazoa > Platyhelminthes > Tricladida > Dugesiidae > Schmidtea > Schmidtea polychroa. The sequence goes on from CAUHTR010007759.1 coordinate 98,804, forward strand.
TTAAAAAATTCAGAAAAAGAAAGTATATAATTATATTATATTATATTTATAACCAATGAGAAGTAAGAAAAAAGAAAAGAAAGATAGAAATGTATTTTCGGGAAGAATATTGCTAAATTCCATGAGATTGACAAGGACTATCTTATAGTCGAAGATTTTTTCATTAAATACATTATTTGCAGCAAAAGGTTTAAATTATCATTTTATTGTTTTAAATAATAATAATAATAATAATAATAATAATAATAATAATAATAATAATAATAATAATAATAATAATAATAATAATAATAATAATAATAATAATAATAATAATAATAATAATAATAATAATAATAATAATAATAATAATAATAATAATAATAATAATAATAATAATAATAATAATAATAATAATAATAATAATAATAAAATGATTATTATGAAAAAATATTTATTGTTTTTATATAATAAATGTTTTTTTCTTAAAACTAGGCTGTGCAAATAGTATTTTACGTATTTATGATGGAGATTCATTTCAAGCATCATCTGAACTATGCGGCACTGATTCCGCCATTCCAGCGTTCATATCAACTTCAAACACAGTTCATTTACAGTAAGATTTATTTCTAGTTCAAGCCAATTTATCTTTATTTTATTATTATTTAATGTTAAAAGTTTTTTTAATAAACCACAATAAAAAGATTCTTTAATTTACTTAGTATCAACTGACTTATGTCTTTCATATGGTTTATACTCTTTTTGTCAAACTTTAAATAAATTTTGATAAAAAAATATTTTGTAAATAAAAAAAATATTTTTAGAATTGCGATATAAATATATTTCATTTTAACACATGAATCTCTTTATCAGTTGTCTATGTTTTACATCACCGTATATTTTTGAATACTTCGACGATTAATGAGATAAATTCTTTTCTTTTCCCGTGATACACTTGTCTAATTTTTATTATCGTAGTACTTCTTTGAGTGTATAGGTGCGTAAATCAAAGAAATCTTTGGTAACAACTTCAAAAGTACACAACTATTTTAAGATTTCCGTAGATTACAATGCCGATTTTCAAATCAAAAAAATTATTCACTTGTTCCTATATATGTAAAGGTACACTATCTAATAACAATTCCGAAATCTTTAAACCAAATGTATTAAACGATGAATTTCAAGGATCAAGATTGGTACTCGAACGAATTGTATATTGTCTTACAATATGAATTTTGATTCGTTTTAAAAATTATTTTAAAATCGTTCTTGGCTGTAAACGCTCTGTGGGATTTGAACTGATAATCTCCCACTTGTCATTCAATCTGATTTAAACAATATAGCTATATAATGCTTATGGGAATGGTGAGTACTAGAGTTCAAATTTAAATTTGTTTTTAAGTTTTCCATTTTTAACCTCCAACCAACCTAGGAAATCTTTCTATATATTATTGTACTGTAAAATATTCATAGAGTAAAAAGAGAAAGAGTGACACTAGAAAAAATTCCCAATTCTAAGTAGATGAGATGAGTGTTTTTGTTCAAAAGGTTCACATTAATCTACTATTTGTTCTATTTCAGAATATCTCCTTTTTTAACATCTCTTTTTCCTCTTCTATCGAATTTTTACTAGAACTAAACATATTGTTTTTTCATTCTTTTTCTAATAGTCTTATCAATGTTAAATATTTTTGTTAATTAACTTTTGGAATTCTTTATAGATATCTGGAAAGTGATCCTTTGGGTTAGGGTGGTGCTATAGTTATCTCTAATCATTTGAATTGGCTTTTTAATAGCCAATTTCAATGCTATTATTTACATATATTTCAAATTTTATCATAATTTATGTGATTAAAATATTATTTTAGAAATATATTTCATTTTTGTGTTTTAGTCTCAGACGGAAACTCCTATTAATTTAAAATAATTTACAAGTCTATAATTATTAAAAAATAATTTATTGCGTATGTCAAAGAATATCTCCACTCTGTCAGGTTATTCTATGAGACATTTATTGAACTCTTTAATTAAAGGCAAATTAATTTTTAATTATGTTAGATAAGAATAAACAATAATAATAATAATAATAATAATAATAATAATAATAATAATAATAATAATAATAATAATAATAATAATAATAATAATAATAATAATAATAATAATAATAATATAATAATAATAATAATAATAATAATAATAATAATAATAATAATAATAATAATAATAATAATAATAATAATAATAATAATAATAATAATAATAATAATAATAATAATAATAATAATAATAATAATAATTGTGATAAAATATTCAGTTCCAAGTATATATATTATCGCTATGTCTTCAAATTCTCTTCAAACTGCCCAATTTATTTTACTGGTTTTGTTTAACTCATTATACTCATATTGACTCATATTTAACTCATATTTTTAACTTATATTCTGAATCCTTTACTCTGTAAATATCGTATCTTCTGAACACAATATGTAATTGGTCAAATATTCTCAATGAAATGTTTTGTGTAGAAAAATATCCAAAGCGCCAAATACACTTTGTACAAAGATGTGGAATTCGATCATCTAATAGAAATGGAAACGTCAGAGCTTCTCAAATTTACTAGATCTACTTATAAAGAAATTGATAAAACCAATAATGATAAATACATTTTACCAATAAGTCTTATGTTCCTACAAGGATTTCTTTGCGAAAGAAATAATTTGATAATTATATTTAACAGATTATCCCATAAATTTAGTAACTATCTTAGAATTTTGATAGCTGCTTAAAAGATCTCTTTAACACTTTTAAATAATGAATATTTCCTAAGAAAATGTAACACTATATTTTAACCATTAAAAGTTCAATAAAATAAAAAATAAATAAAACACTCATTATTTAAATTTTTAAAAACTGTATTAAATTTTCATTCAACTATATTTTTATTAGGATTAACGTTTACATGAATATTTATGCAAACATATTTACTTTTTTTGGTTTCCAATACGTACATGTTTTTTGTAGTTGATATCTCCAGACGAATTACTAATCAACATCCGACATTTAAGTAATTACCAGATTTCACGTAGATAACATTACGAATTTGTTTGTTTATGTTGGGAAACAGAGACATTTTTATAAAATTCACGTTTTTTTTGGGAGGATTTTCTATAAATTTTGTTCAATTCATTTAGTTCCCATTGAACCTATTTCCTTACACTAATCAACATTTGTTAAACCAACTCATGTTCATTAATAGTCATTTTTTTCTAGAGACTGTTTTCATTCTTCTAAATCTGCTGTTGCCAGTTTATCCACTTTTAGGAAATTCCGTTGATAAAATTAACAGCTTTACCATCTTTAAAACTTTCTGAACTCGAGGTCATTAATGTACGTTTCATTATTATGATGACTGCCAGTCAATCATTGGCTTGCCAAACAATTTGGAGTTATGAGTTGTGTTTTGATTATTTTATCTTCAAATTCAGTTTCAATAATATAAAATTTTTATCAGATTAAAATCAATAAATATTCTGTTATCATAATTATGAGATATTAAATTTTAAAATTTTAAATGAAAAGTAATTGAATAGAATTTAAAACGATGAGAAATGTATTTAGAAGTAAATATATTTAACGCCTTCATAAAAGGCTAAAATTTCATTTTAATATTTAAACAAATAATAAATAAAAACTAGTATGTATTGAACACTAGTATTGAATGAATGAATCTTTGTTGAGTATATATAGAATTGTTGGGATTGTCAAATTATAATTATTTTAAAATAAAATTAAATGGAAACCAAATGAAATAAAGATGACATTTAATGACATTTATTGGAAATAAAATTAAAGAAAAGAGCTTAATTAAATATGAAAAGTACAAAAATGCAAATTTGTACAAAATCGGTAAATGATTACATTTTCGATTTTGAAGCTGAAAAAAGGTAGAGATAGAAGAGATTATTCTGAATAATATATTATGAATAATCTTGTCAGAAAGTTTACAGAAAAGTATGAAAAGTACAAAGTTGTGTGAAATGAATATACTAATTAATTAATTAATTGCATGAAAATCCACTTAGGAAAACAAGTAAAAAAATATATAATGTGGATTTTCTAGGGCCATTATCACGGAAAACCAACCAGGAAATGCCGAATGACTATTATTTAACTTTTATTTTAAGATGGCAGCCAAATGATTTGTTGTGTGAAGATTGTCAAGAAAAAGATTGTTGAAGATTATTTAGCCCAAAGTCATTATTTATAGTGATAGTTCAGATATACAAAAAGAGGCAACATGAGAAATTTGTTTTTGGTTCAGATTGAGAAATAGAAACTGAAAGTAGGAAAGTGGAAAAAACAATAATTAGAAAATTATTCAAAAGAAGGTTGAAGACATTTTGTGGATCATTGTTAAAGGACGATTATTATCATAAACGAATATTGTTTATTTGGAATAATAATATACATTGGGAGTGTTGATTCTTAAGTTGAGAATACCTAAATAACAATTTATAAATTAATAAATAAAATTACCTGGGGGAAGATCACCATGACAAACGGGGCGATCTATGGGAACTTAGAAAAGAGAACGGAAGTAAAAAGAAATCAAAAATGAGAAAGATAAAGGAAATAGAAGAATCAAACATGAAAATAAAAACCAAGGTCAGTACTAATTAATTAGTACGAAAAGGAAAAGGCATTTTGAAACTGGGAAAATAGGAAAACAACAATATCCTTATCTCGACAGCCTGTCTGTGATAGCGTAATTGCTGGGAGAAGGCGGTCAAACAAAAAAGGAAAACGGGAAAATAACTTGACAGCCGTCAGAGATAAAAATGTGACAGTCGGGAAAGCAGGAGAAAGAAAGTGAAAAAACACTTGATTATCTTTAGTGCCACAAGAGAAGCAGACTATATAAAGGAAAACTGGTGGACTCGAAATCAGAACAAAATTTTGAAAAGTAGGAACAAAAGTTGAGACAATTTGGGAAAGACAATTTGTGAGACGATTTGAGAGACAATTTGAAAGATACAATTATTGGCGAAAATCAGACAACGTCGGACGAAACATTGTTGGAGAAACAATTGTGAAAAAGAATTGTGAAAAAAATAATTGTTAAGAATAATTGTTGGAGAAGATTTGAATAAAAGAATTAGTTGAAAAATTAAACGAAAAGAAGTTACTTGATTATTTGATTAAAGTTGTGAAGTTCCAGTTGATAAACCGATCAGTAATTTGTGATCTTTTAATCCGGTGTTATACGCAAGTGCTATTCCTCACCGAGTGTTGTAATAAGCATTATATAGTCATCAAGCAGAGTGTTAAATTGATATTGAGTGTAAAGAGAAGGTTTATTTGTGATTATCAATAAAGATTTCTGTTGTCAAGTGTTATTTGTGAATCGGTTAAAGACACGCTTGGAGTCAGAGTAACATTTAAATTTATCACCAACCCAATAACCAACACTTATTTATTGAATACGACGAGTTAGATTATAATTAACCGACTTTTGATTAGCAATTAAAAATCCAACAGAATCTCCTTAAACTTTCTTTATTTAATTTTTTGAGAAAAATAGTAATTAATTCAAATTTCTCAACTATAAATGAATGTTTTAAATACAAGGAGTTCAGAAAGGAACACAGTAATTAATTAAACAAGTACCAACTGTCAAACCGATCAAATTGTGAGGAAGAACTATGAGAATCGGAAAGTAATATGACTATTGTCAGGTAAATGATTTTGAAAATCCCCCATTGTATCATTTCCCTGTCCATATTTTTAAAGGATTTAATGTTGTTCATTTCTACATCTATTGATATTGAAACGTAAAACCAATTTAATGGATTTTCATAGCACCTTTCTCAGATGTAAGAACACAACTGGTTGTTAATTGTAAAGCGAAATCCTTTATGTTTGTCACAAAACATATAAAAAGAAAGAACCACCATTAGTCAATTGAAAGATCCGATTATTATTGAGTCACAGTGTTAAACAACGTGTATACAAAACAATTTGCAAAGGTTAGTTAAGTAAACTTTACCCTGTCTATTTGTGAAATGGCGACCTCATAATTTATTCCAAAATAGAATGAATCAAATGGCAATTAGTTAAAATAAAGTTATTTTTCCTAAGCAATAAATGTTTCATTATTTCAAATAAATTTCTTAAATAGTTATTATCAGAAATTCAACAAAGTCTTTCCTGCACCCATAAAGCTTTAAGATATTAAATGAAAATCGAAGATTAATTACATTTGGGCTAATGGACAAAGTTTTATCTGTGGTAAATACAGCAAAGGTTTTGACTATATTCTTGCACATCTATGAAAGGCTTGAAAATTGTTGATAGACTGAAGATTTTGAAGTAGAAAAATTCAAGAATCTTTGAATCTACCTTAAACATTTTTGAAATGTAACAATTTGAACAGCAACATTTTGAAAAATAGGCTATTGAAATATGAAGATAATTTCATGTAAATAGCTGGCAGTCAAAACATGATTCTCGTTGTGGCCGTTTTGTCATCTGTCGGTCGTATGGTAGTGAAAGCAGATGGATTAATTTTCATTCTTTAGGAAGGTGACTAAACTTTTGTTGATTGACATTTCCATATTTCAATAAAATGAGACTTTCTGCTCCTAAAAATTTATTAATATTAATTTCCATTCAATTCCAAGCAAATTTGTGCAATAGAATGTGAAATTGGATTTGCTTCATTCGTTCTTGATAATTTAATTTCATCCATCAATACATTTTATATTGTGTCTTTAAGCAAATTGTTTAGTCCTATCAAATTAAATAAAATAAATAATTTTATTATCACTATCTTTATTATTATTATTATTATTATTATTATTATTATTATTATTATTATTATTATTATTATTATTATTATTATTATTATTATTATTATTATTATTATTATTATTATTATTATTATTATTATTATTATTATTATTATTATTATTATTATTATTATTATTATTATTATTATTATTATTAAACACTCCATACCCTATTGTGTACATCACTGCCAGTATGACAATTATAGGGATTTATGTTGATTATATTAAAAGATAAGTAATTTCTGTATGAAGGATTTCTTTTTGAAAATGCGCAGGAGTGATATAAAACAAGCGTTACAGTTATTAGATTCCAGGAATTTCTTTTCTCGTTTCTCAAGAATTTAAAATTATTGAATGTCGGGATTCATTTTGATTTTTTATTTCACATGGTTTCCTAAAAAATTTATTTGTTACGCGTGTCGCAAGCATGAGTTTACATCAAATGTCTCACTACGATTCTTCAAGAAAAATGAAAACACAAAACCTTGAAAACGCTGCTTCACCCGGCTTTAACCGATTCAAGAAATCGTAGCACCTATAAAAGTGATTCAATATGATTTTCATTTTTTATCTTAGGAAATAAATGTTTATGAAGCATCATGAAAAATAACGGAAAAATTGGACATTTTTCTATTTGCATTAAACCGATATTAACACAATATGAGAGGGGCTTCTCCATTTCTGGAATTTATTTCTTCAAACATGATTATTGGACCAATAAAAAGACAATTTATATTTAATCTACAGACGAAATGAAAATAAATGAAATATTAAAAGAAAACAAAAACATTTCAACGGTGATAAAACAATAAAGGATTTTAACAATAATTAATAAAATATTGAAAAACTTTTGCAACAGGTTTAATTTTATTTAAAACAAAAATGAGGATTTTTTACAGAAATTAATTGAAAGGGACTATTTTGTAGTATAGCCTCAAAAGCTGAGAAATGCTGACTAAGTCATAGACAAAATAGTTGGTGCTGTCTTGAAGTAAAACAAAGAAAATCTCAAATTACTTCAAATTTTTTTAACATTTATAGAACAAGCTGAAAAATATGCCGAAATCAAAATGAGGATTTATTGTAAATCAATATTTTTATTAATTGAACACTTATTTCAGGAAAAAATTTCTTTTGAAAGTAATAATAATAATAATAAT
>CAUHTR010007759.1:106893-415201 GCA_959609185.1 Schmidtea polychroa
CTGCAGATATCTTATGGATATCAATATTTACGGCAAAAATACTTTTATTAGAATTACCATTATTATTATTATAATTATTATTATTATTAAAAAAAAATAATAATAAAACAACGCCATTTATAACATATATTGGTGGCAATGCATTTCGACAGAATATCTGTCATCGTCAGGCCAATGACTTTAACAATAAAATTAAATCATTTATACTTAAACTATGATTATGCAATCACACGTGCTTAAAAATTAATCAATTAAAAACTCTCAACATGCACGTTAACACTGCATTTTGTGAATTAATTTTAGGTTTAAAATATCTAATCATTAAAGCCTCAGTTGTGACTCTCTCCCAATAATTTTTAAAAAATTTTGATATGATTTTAAAGTTTGAAATATCTATTTTAGTTTTACATATTTTATTATGCTCTAAAATATTACTTATGCCACTTAATCGAGAGTGTTCTTGAACACGAGTACAGAGATGACGGGCAGTCTCTCCAATGTATGTGGCATTACACCCATTACATGTAAAACGATAAACAAGGTCCGAACACAATCCAATAGGTGTCACAGATTTATTTTGAAAAACTTCTTTCACCTTAAAAGAATTTGAAATTATTTTAACCTTCACATCCCCAATATTCTTCATAATAGAATTTTTAAAAGTTTTGAAACCCTCCGAATACGGCAAATTCAAAATGAACATTGATTCAGACATTGAATCAATCTTAGGAACTTCAGTCGACAGAGCACTATGATTATAAGAATCATCAACATCATTTACGGCCAGAAAATCTTTAGAACTGTCTTTTATTTGCGATTTTTTAATACAATTATCCAACGTTTCACGTATTAATCCTTCCAACAAAGACTTTGAATAACCATTCTTTTGTAACAATTCAACCAATGTATTAATACTCTTGGCAGAATTATGAAAAGTGGAAGACAAAGACCAAGAACGATAAATTAAACCTTTTATCATGTTTCTTTTATACTTAAAGTCAGAAAAACTATCAGGAGATGTATAAAGACCAGTGTCAGTTGTTTTCCTGTATATTTCTGTCTCGAAAACCTTATCCTTTCTTTTTATCAGCAAATCCAAAAACGCAATTGACGACTCTTTTTCTTCTTCAAAAGTAAATTTGATATTTTTATGAAGATTATTCATATAATTAAGAAAAGGTATTATATGATCACGATGTTTAAAGACCAGAAAAATATCATCAACATAACGTTTATATACTAGTGGTTTTTCCAACGTGTATACAGCAATTTTCTTTTCCAAATTGGATAAGAATATCGAGGCTAGAGTTGGAGCTAAAGGAGAACCCATTGCTACACCGTCAATTTGTTTATACCAATTATTGTTGAATAAAAAATGAACATTTGAAGTCGCAAACGTCAACAGCTTTCGAAAGCCTATAACATCTAACTGATTATGTTCTTCTGAATTGTTAGTCCACAGTGCACAGCATAGATCAATAGTTTCCACTAAAGGTACATTTGTAAAGAGACTTGTAACATCAAAAGAAACCATAAAATCATCGTTACTGTTTGGATTCAGTTGCGATATGAAAGAAGAAAATTCAAAACTGTCTTTACATTCATACTCAGACTTAATCAAAGGTTTCAATTTAGCGTCCAAAAATTTATCGTTTTACATGTAATGGGTGTAATGCCACATACATTGGAGAGACTGCCCGTCATCTCTGTACTCGTGTTCAAGAACACTCTCGATTAAGTGGCATAAGTAATATTTTAGAGCATAATAAAATATGTAAAACTAAAATAGATATTTCAAACTTTAAAATCATATCAAAATTTTTTAAAAATTATTGGGAGAGAGTCACAACTGAGGCTTTAATGATTAGATATTTTAAACCTAAAATTAATTCACAAAATGCAGTGTTAACGTGCATGTTGAGAGTTTTTAATTGATTAATTTTTAAGCACGTGTGATTGCATAATCATAGTTTAAGTATAAATGATTTAATTTTATTGTTAAAGTCATTGGCCTGACGATGACAGATATTCTGTCGAAATGCATTGCCACCAATATATGTTATAAATGGCGTTGTTTTATTATTATTTTTTTTTAATAATAATAATAATTATAATAATAATAATGGTAATTCTAATAAAAGTATTTTTGCCGTAAATATTGATATCCATAAGATATCTGCAGTTAGTTTGAGAAGTCTTCATGAGTTGTTATAATTAACCGAATTTTGTATTTCAGATTCATTACCAGTCCGAAGGCATACGGGCAGAAAGGATTCAAACTGATCTGGTCAGAAATTCTGCAGCGATTACCAGATGGTTAGTTATTTTTCAATTATCCTAATGAAATGGTTTATATTGAATCGGTTTGCCGCTAGTTTCATTGCCCAACATATGGCTTGATTGTGAAAATTCAATTGAATATTTGGGTTTGCTCGGGAAAATTTAATAACCTTCTCCCATTGACTATTTAATGAATAGCAATTTCAGTCGCTTCTGTTTTTTGGCGGTTTTCAATTGAATTTCTAATTTGGAAAAACAAAATGAGATTATTTTCTAAAAAAAAGTTGCACAAATAATGATTAGTTTTTAGATTATTATCTAAACTTTGAGTAGATTATTCGAATTATTTATAATTAATTTTGGAAAATTTATTTTGAAAATTGTAAAATTCTTGCAACTTCATAACTGCAGGGCTCATTTTGAAAAAAAATTATGTCATCATTTATTTTCTTTATCCAAAAATTATACTTATCTTTTGATATAATCAACATTAATCCCTATAATTTTCAATGCTTATTAATGCTGGTAGTGATATACACAATGGGGTATGGAGTGTTAATCCTGTAGGATACGTAAAGGATTATGAATTTTTTGCTACATATCACAAAAACCTTCCTAATAATTAAGATTCTAAGTCTCTGAATCTTTAATTGTTATAAAATTAACTATTCCAGCCTAGTAATCACCTTCACTGTTGCTATAAACCACAGAGATTCAATAATTGTGCATAATATCGGAAATTGGTTTGTAATAATGTTGATGCAATTGTATATTTACGAACCTTGAATTTATACGATCAAAACGTTCCAACTTTCTATTAACATTTTCCGGGTGACTGAATCATACACACAATTAAGTAGAATTATATCGGAAATGGTTCAGTGGAAATTTTAAATATCAAGGGATTGGATTTTATAAAAAATTTATTCTTTGTTCGAAGTGCACAATAAAGAAAATATAAAAAATAATCACGTTGAAAAAATATAATTTGTGAAACTTAATATTAATTTTAAATAATTAATGTTAAATAAATTAAAATAGTGAATTTCTCAACTAATGGATTTTTCCCAGGAAATATTTTATTCTTTTCAACATTGATTTATTTTGATTTTCAATTATTATATATTTGACCCCAATTTTAGTCATAGCCTTTTTCGAGTGTCTTTTGAAATGTAATTATGAATAAATTACAAATAAACAAACATATAATTGTATTCTCCAACTAGCATATGATAATTAATTAATATTTATTTTTATCGAAATTAAACAGATAAAATTCATTGACGATTAAAAGTGAAAATTTAACTGGAAAATAATTTTCCTTGATTTCAATCGTTTAAATACTAAATCAAGATTAGTTCAGTTCTAATCTCGGTTTGATCAAACACTGATCACCAGATCAAATGCATTGTATTTTACCCCAATGTTTATCAATCACATTAACAGGAATTCTGCAATGTCGATTAGTTATCTCTACTGATTCCTATTGGCTGCATATTCGCTGGTGAATGTCAATTAAATAATTATCCAAATCAATAATATAATTCATTTGTGTCAAAGCGATGCGCAGGCAATTGATTGACATTGATAGGCAATCAATAATCCAGCTGCGAATCACATATTTTCTTTGCTAAAGATTAAATTTTAATTTTATAATCAAATTTACGAATATGTTAGGATCAACATAGAACGAAAATTTTCTTTTCGTTTTATTATTATTATTATTATTATTATTATTATTATTATTATTATTATTATTATTATTATTATTATTATTATTATTATTATTATTATTGTTGTTGGGTTTTTAGTTAATTTAAGTCGGTTACCTCTGACTCTTCGTGTCCTTTAAATCAAAACAATAACGACCCAACGTATATTGAAATAACAAAATTTACAATCTTTTATCAACACTTTACAATCAATAATCAAAGTTACGTTTGACCGATTTTCCGCTCGGTGTTGATGCTTTGATAAAGATAATATTCACCTTTTATTTCCTTAGGTTCTCTTGACCAACGTTTTCCTTTTGTTTCTTTGATTTGATCCTTTTTCACTCTTTTTATTCTTATTCTATTTCTTCTTTATCTCTTCTTCTTATTATTATTATTATGTTTTTTATTATTATTATTACATAGAGTTAGTTAATGATTTTCACTAACGAGATAGGATTTTAATTTCTGATACTTAAGAATAACGCAGTTTATTTATTGCAGTATCGCTAATGGTCAATATATAATGGGGGGGGGCGGGCGGGCGCTATCCGCATCTTAGAAATTTTATACAATGAACTTTCTAAAATGCATTGTTACCATTAAATGAAAATGATTCAAATTTCAAAAGGTTCTTTTCAGTATAACAAAGTTTGTTTTAAAAGTTTTTCACTGTACATTTATTAGTTAACAGAAAACCGGAAAATATGACCTTCAATTAAGAAATATTTAAAATATTTTTTGTTAATTAATTGCTAAAAATTTAATGATTACTGTGGATTTTTTTTAATGAAATGGTAGGGAAATTTAATGAATATTATGAAAAAAAGAAGAAAACTGTGATCAGAGACGTCCTGTGCTAATTTCTTTGTGACGCCCCTTAAAAAATGGGATAACCCACCAAAATTTATTTTGCATTTTACAAGTATTTACACAAGTTGAAAAATAATTGCATTGAAGTTATTTTAAAAATAGATAAAATCAATACAAAATAAAATAGAATTTTTTTGAAATTTTTAATATATTTTTGATATATTTTAATAAAATTAAAAAAATTAACTTCAATTTAATTCAGTTGATAAAAAATAAATAAATAAAATACATTACAATATAAAAACAAAAGCATTTGGTAAAGGAATATAGAATTAGAAAGTTTTTTTCGAGATTTTGATACAGCAAAGTTTTGGATAATTTCATCTGAATTAATGGATTAGTAAAAATAAAAAGCCCCAGAAAATATAAAATCTAAAAAATAGTAATAATAATAATAATAATAAAACTTTGAAAATAACTTTGAAAATAATATACCCTTGCGACATGTTGAGTGTGAGCCGTACCCTTGTGAGCAATACCCTTATGGGGACAAAATATCTTGTCGGATAAACTCTGACTATACATAATAAAACTATATGTAATAATAATAATATCAAAAATAATAATAATAATAATAATAATAATAATAATAATAATAATAATAATAATAATATTAATAATAAAAATATTAATAATAATAATAATAATAATAATAATAATAATAATAATAATAATAATAATAATAATAATAATAATAATAATAATAATAATAATAATAATAATAATAATAATAATAATAGTAACAACCATCGGCATAGCTTGATGACTTTTCAAGCTTAAGAGAGGACCCACAGTAGCCCACGCATTGCATGTTACGGTGAAAGTAATCTTCTTGAAACATCCAGGTAGTTAATTCTGCTTTGGTCTGCTTTTATAACTATAGATTCTTCTAAACTTTCTGAGTTCATGTTATAAGGATTTAAATAAAGTATAATGATTTAAATGATTTTTTAAAATTTATTTCATATTTATATGCATCAGTGATAAAAAAAGCCACGGGGCTTTTTTTTCACTGATCCGAATTAATTTTATCAGACTGATTTGATTCAATTGCCAATAAATTTATTTTGATTTTTAAATTGCATTTTAAGAAACATAACATTAGCGCTAGTCGATGTATATGTTTATTAAATAAAAATTATTGAAGAGAATATTTGGTTACATTTTTATAACATTCTTGAAAATATCAAAAGTTACTTTCACATCATACTTTTTAAATTATTAAAATATTATTATTATTTTATTTTAATTTTTAAAGTTATGTGAAAAATATAAAAGAAAAATTTTATCGAGTTAGTTTGAGAATTTATATTTAAATCTAAGTTACCATTCTACCAAAATTTGCAGTAATTATAAAGTAATTAAATCCCATTATATATTCAATTATGTTTTATTGAGTATGTAAATTTGAATTAATTCCCAATTTAAAATCAGATTAAAATAATGTAGAAATATCAAGCCAAGATTTTGATATATTTCACAAGTAATGCCTTCATGATTTTCAAATAAAGAAGCTTTGGAAGGATGATATCCAACGAATTTCTAAAATAAATATTTTTTCATACCTCTAAGCTATTGTCAATTTTTCAAATTTGACAGAAAATTAATCGAATGATTCCCATAAATTTGAGTTTTTTGAAAACGATTTAGAAAGCGAATTAAATTTTATTTAATTTTTAACTTTTTAGCCGTATGAATTCATTATAAAACTCTATTTTCAATGTAAGTTGTCGGTAATTTTGCCCAGGTTGTAACCAGTGTTGAGTAGACGGCGGCTCGGTCCGGTTCGCATGAGCCCGTTGTTAATTATATTATATGTTTGCGAGCCGGTTATTAAATTTCATTCAAATATATTTTTTATTCATTTAACAATACTTATAGCTGGTTATAGCTGGTTCGAATAGCCTAGCAAAATGACAAGACAAAATACAATTACGAAATTTTTATTGTTAAAAAAATCATTTTTAAATGATGAAGCAGATCAAAATGAATCAATAAGTGAGGAAATGGAATCGCACCACCCGAATCTCTCATAGTCATAGCCGGTGCAACATATATTTCATTGAGCGTCAGTATTAAATCCAATATTCCAGATTGCTATAATGAAAAACAGTTACAGATCTTTACAGAAAAATATGAATACCTAACAACCAAGAATGGAAAATTGGGATGTTCAATTTGTTCAAAAATTTCCAATATAGGTGCTGAATCTTTCAAACATCATCATCTTTCTAAACCATCGGCGACTAATAACGTTGAGTCCAATGGAAATTCAAAATCTTCAAGGCAGGCTTCCTTGAGAAAATAAATGTTTGAACATTTCTCTTCAAGTTCTCATTTGAAATTATTCAACAAACGGAAAAACAATATATATTCATTATAATTGATCAGAATACATGGAATGTGGAAAATATTTTTTCTCCATGGAAAGAAGGCGAAATTAAACTGGAAAGCCTTTGCAAAATTATCAAATATAATGTTGATATAAATGAGTTTAGAGATTTTGTTGATATGAATATTGGATCCAAAAATGGTAAACTTCTATCAACAATAATTAGAGCCAAAAAATTATTAACACAGCTGAAATTAGTAGCGCTGAGGTGGAAAGGGGTTTCAGTCCGATGAATATAATATGCAATGAAAAAAGATATAGACTGACCATTCCTCATTTATCGGATTTGATAACAATAAACATGTGTGGAAAACCGGTGGATCTGTGGAATCCAGAATTGCATGTTAAAAGCTGGCTAAAGAATCATTGCTCGGCTCTAGATTTGCATGGTAAAAATGCGCAAAAAGCATATATTCAGAAAACCAAATACAAATATGGAAGTATGTAGAATAAAGTTTTGTACAATTATAAATTATAACACATGTATAAAAATAAAATATTTACATTTTTTCAAAAGATTATGCAAACCGGTTGATAAATTGTTTTCACACTGGTTGTAACATTATATTAAATACAAACATCGAATTCATAATGATTAAGATTAACGTCATTCCTTCTAGGTTACAAGTTCTTAATCTTTTTGCTTGTGTAAACTTGCTTTAATATTCATATAATTCTCTTGTAATTACCCAGAATTAAGAATATTTTTGCTAGACCTTTGCGCATCCTAAGATGGTGAGTAACTTTCTGGATCTCAATTGATGATGCAAGTTTAGAATAATTCCTCAAATCATCTTTATTATATTATCTCCTCTAAAATTAGATCGTAACATTGTTTTTAAATACTCCTCAAAAAAATAATGTTGATACATTTGATACAATATAAATAATCTAAATACATAATTCTCTATGTATGTATGTGAATGAGTGATTATGGAATAACGCTTAATTAAAATCACCAAATGGCAAATTTTATTATAACTTTTAATTTTTATCGATAACATGGCGTTTTTATTTTATTGTTATCTGAAAATCGACTTTCCTCTATCGAATGATGCATAATTTGCCGATTTGGACCATTAAAACTTTTTAAAATTTTTATATTATATTAAATATGGAAAATTATTTTAATTATTTTTTGAACATACCAATCTATGGAGAATTATATATTTGAATTGATAACGTTATTCCGTCATTTTGACGGGTTAAAGCTAGTTTTATTTATAATTCATAAAAAAATTAATCAACCAATTTAATGTGAATGAATATTATTACAGGATCCTGTCCAGGATTCGAATGCTTAAAAACGAAGCATTGTATCAGCAGACAGTTAGAATGTGATGGAGTCCCACATTGTGGAACATATATGGGAACTCAGGGAAATATTTTCAAAGCTCTAGTGGATGATTCAGACGAAGAGCACACTTGTTAGTCACTTGTTTATATATATTATTGAAGTCTGTTTAATTAATAAATCAATAAAAATATTTTAATCAATTTATAATCAATTTATTTATTTCAATTTATTTTAAATCAATAATAAATTTGTTAATTTCAATTTAAACAAAACGACGAAGAAATTTGATTAAAAATGATATCAAATTACCAAATGATTTTTAATTAAATTTATGAGGTGAACTCTTGATGAAAATCAACAAAAATCTCCTGCTGAAAATTGTTGAATTTAATTTTTTAATTGTCCATTTATAAATGAACTGATGACTTGAATATGTATTTTTCTTTTTCATAAATATTTTATTATAAATATTATATTAGAATAAGTAAAATATTTTTCTAACTTCATGATTTAACATTACAAAATGTATTCAAAATTTATTAAAATTTTATTATCAGTAAAATCCTTTAATTTTGTTGAGTGTTTTCGCTAATTCAAGTCGGTAACCTCTGACATCACGTGTCCTTTTAATCGAAACAATAAACTACCCAACGTATATTTGAATCACAAAAATATATTTCTCTCGACAATAGATAATCAGTAACCAAAGTTTTAGGAGTTTGACCGATTCTCAGCTTGGTGTTGCTGCTTTATTCCCTAGATTCTCCTGGCCAACGTTTTCCTTTTTCTATTTGATTTAATTCCTTTTCACTTTTTACGTATCCCCTGATTCAATATTTTCTTTTTACCTAAACCTCCTACTTCGTCTTTTCCCTTTGCCTATCCTCGTTTTCTTCTAACCCTAGCTGAGGCGAAATGCCGGTTGTCTCTGATTTTCCCATTCCTTATATACTCCTCGAAATCGGAATGACAAATGTTTATTGCCGAGTCAATCTATCTCTTGACATTCGACTCCACATATCTGCATCGACTGTCACCCAGAATGGTCCAAAGAACAAAGATAATTAATGGCCCGTCCGGGCCTTTCTGCACGCTCTATCTTTTTCTCGGTCTTCTCTCAATAATCATTGTGACACGATAATGGGCCAAAATCTTACTTTTCTCTTTGTTTACCCAGCTCGGGTTTCCTTCATCTCTCGGGTTCTCCATTGGCTCGGGTTTCCTATTAGCTCTGGTTTCTATTAGCCAATTAATTAATTAGCAATTTTCTGTTTTAACACATTCTAATGCTTTTCCACCCTTTCTAACCATTTTCTGATAAATACCTAATCATCGTCTTGTTGACCATTAGCTAATCTATACCTGTCCCATTTTCCCAATTCAATTTCGATAACTTTATAATTAATTGATTTTTTCGGATTTCCGGGTTCTTGCCTTTCGCAACTGCTTTTGCCATTTCCTAATACTGTTTCCATCATACTTTCCTTTACTATCAATTCTTTACATGATCACGCTTTTATTTGTCTTTTTTATTCAACCTACATTTTATTTAAATTTATTTTAATTTACTGACCTCAACACTTTCAACAATTTTGATTTGTTTTAGTTTTCTTTTAACATTTCATTTTTTTCATTACGATTATAGATGAAATTTTTCTAGCACAATTATGCCGCAACGACATTATCAATTATCCAAATTTTGTGTTACATAGGAAATTTATTTGATTTTTAGTCCAAATGAAAACAAAAAAAATGTTTTCTAAAAAATATATAAATGCTTTTTGCATGTTGATTTCGAATTTCGTGTTCATTTTATTCCATCAGGTTCGGATTGTTTTGGGATTTTAAAAATTTCAAAAAACATGTATAAATAATACATCCATGTTGTTGAAACACTTTTGCTTTAAACAGCATTTGTAGATATCTGCATATTTTAAAAGGTTCATAATTATATGGTCAAAATATTTAATCTTATAGATGTTATTCAACGCAATATTTGAAGTGCTAAATATTTGCATTCAAATAAGTTAATTGCTACAACTTATTTTTAAGGCTTATTTTCTCAATTGGCAATCACCAATCATTTCAATAATACACGTTATATGTCCTATGAATAATATAATCCATTTCTTTGTTTTAGATTCCTAAATATCTAGAAAATGTGCTGATTCCCACAGGCATTCTGTGACATTTGGGGAGTTCACCGTGTTAAGTGACAAGTTACCCATTAGAAATTCTATTAAGGCAATATATTATGTCTAATCTACAATTGAACTAAATAAAAATCTCACTCATTATACGACATACCAAATTTGGTCTAAGAAGAAACTTAGAATGAAAAACTATCAATAATTGAACTGGCTTTGTGCGATGTAAATATTGAGACTTGCAATGTAGGTTAACCCTTGAACACAATAAGGAATTAACGAACAGTATATACAAAGAATTATGTCGTACATTGAAAACTTGTGCAAAAGGATATTACAGGGTTATATATATTTTGAGGACGTGGTCTAATAGTGAAGTATCTATTTTTTAGACAGGAGAATATTTCTTCGATGGGATTCAATTGCGGCCTATAAGGGGGCAGATAAGCATGATCAACACTATTGTTTTCAAACCACGTAGCTACCTCTCGTGTCTTGTGAAACTTTACATTATCCATTAGAATGACCTTATCAGGAGAAAAATAGCCTAAATTTTTACATTCTATCAAAAACTCTATAAACAGACTACTATTATACGGACCTTTGACTAATTTAAAATGCAGAATTTTTTCGTTTGAAATTATCGACAATAAACTAATATTTCTTCCTCTGTTTGTTGGAACAGTCATTGCATCTGGAGTATTAACTGGGGAATATCCATAATTGGGGACTGTATGCAAATTAAACCCGGTCTCATCCAGATATAAAATGGTATTATGTAAAAATGTAAAAAAATTAAATTTAATCCTTATTTGCATTATGTAGCAAATTTGCAACATACCAGAATTTCACGTTTAGACGCCTAAAATAAATAAGAACTAACCATTTCATAGTGTTGCTTGTGAGCTACAAAGCTGTTTAACGGATTTAGTTCATAAAGTGACCGCTAGATGCGGTTATTTTTATAATAATATATTCAGTCAAAGTAACGTTATTTTATTTTATTCAAAATAAATAAAAAAAATCATGCAATTAATGGTTAATAAAAAAATGTTGTTATTTAATTTTAAAGATTTTAAAGTGGTTTTAAAAATAAAATTTACATTTTAATAAATATGATTTAAAAATTTTATAATTTTGCTTGAATAAACAATTTAAGATCTATATAGTTTTTTCGCTTCTGTCTGATGATGACAGGAAACCTGTCAAAATAAATAGTAAAAGTGATGTTCAAGTGGCTTTTTCTAAATTTAAAGTTTAATTTATGATTTTATAAACATTTAAACTTAATATTCTCCCACTAAAATATAAACCAAACTGAGTTACTGTATCATCAATAATTTCTTAAATTTTTATTAAAAAATTTATTTATTTTAATTTTAATTAGTCAAAATTTATCAATTTTTTTTTATTTTTATAAGACTATCAATAATTTGTACTTTCAAAGATCTTTTGTTTATTTTAGTGATGGTCAATGTATAAAAATTCAAAATATATTTTCAAAATTTTCTATACTATAAATACATTTTCCTTGAAATTTGTATTAAGACTTACCTCTTTGAACTTCACCTTTATAAAGTTCTATGCAGTTCTAATATTCGGCATAGCGCAAAACCCGGTAACAAACGGCAACCTTGAACGTGGCACTGATATCAGGCACGGGGCGTGCGGCAGTTAACTTGTTAAAGTAAAATAGTTATTTCCTGAAATGAATACTCATTATCCAAAAAAAAGTGTCAAGAATTTGTTTTTAAAAGCGTACATTTATCTGTGGAAATTGTGTGAATAAAACATTGAGGTGCAACTGGAAATGTAATTTAATAATTATAATAAGTGAATTTAATATCATTTAATAAATAAAAATATAAATTAGTACTTTTATATTTTTAGGTCCAGTAAGTAGTAGTTACAATCTGCTCCATGTCGGTTTAGGAATCATAATTACTATGCTTATACTTATTCTTTTAGTAGTTTATGTATTATATAAAGAACATCGGAAACAACAAAATAAAACTCTAAGTGCGTTTAGAGATGATTTACCCGATGGGAAATTATTAGGAGACAATAATGTCCTTTTAATGAGTCAGATTAATCCTCCAGTTATTCCAATATACCATCAAACATACAATACCCAACTATCTGATATTATGTCATTTCCTCCCCACTACAATTCCGGTTCAAGTTCCTCCCGCCCTACATCAAATCAGTCTCAGACTTTATCCAATCATCATAATTACAATCGGTATTCATCGCGCGAAAGTATGCAAAAAAGCGCTCTTAGGCGTGCACATTCCACCAAACAGTTGAGATATCCTCATAGGGAATCCAATAACAACACATACACCAATAACAATACTAACAATATAAACAGTATTCCACCTCTCAACAATCCGTACAGAAATGTCTCTGCAAAACTAGCCAAATCACACAATTGTAACTTAAATGTTGACAACAAATCTGAGTTATTCAACCACGAGGATCCGAATTTCTATCCAATATCGGCGATGGGCGATGGTGGAACATGGACTAGAGAGAAAATGCAGAAAATATCCATGGTCTGATGGCATGTTAAGCGTGCCCAATCTGATTAATGTTTAACTAGCATTTATACAATTTGATTTATTAATTGTTTCTCAAAAACCTTTACTTGTTACAATAGCACATTAGCTTGTAATTCTTTTCTGGGTCTTCGATAAATCAGCAGCTATCTTCAATATTTAGATATATTATTTCGAAATTCTAAGATTTTTTTATTCAATAAATTTCACCGAATTCCGTTGAGATCAATCTATGCAATTGAGAAATTTAATTTTATTGGTTGTGTAATATTGAGTTGCGATTGGCGGCTGAATTGTGTTGTTGCGTAATCGTTGTGTAATTAATTATTTTTTCATAGATTCATTAATATGGAAATAATTTAATAAAAAAATAACTTTTATAAAACAAAAATAATTTCAAAATGAATTTATTTGAAAATATTTTTCATGAGAAAGAGAAATAATGATTTGATGAATACGGCGACGGAATTAATTATTAATAAAAGTCGTTCTACATGATGTCAGTCATTAAAGTTATATTTGGTAATTTTTAATTTTTTGTTTGTCTAGATTCAAAAAGACGTTAAATAGAAATGTCAATTTCACATATAGAAGTTATAAAGAAATGATAAAATTTAGTTTTTTTTTGAAACAAGGTTTATTTCACTGAAATTTGGCACTCACATGAAATCATTAAGGTAAGCACTCATCAATAATGACGGAAATAATGAAATCTGAATTCCATGGTCATAAAATATTTGACATGAGAAAAAGAATAAAATTTATCATATATGAATGTGCAATTCTATTAAACATCTTACGTAACCAACTTCAAACATGAATATCTGATCTCTACTATTTCAAATTAATCAGTAATTTTACTTTGGTAATCACTGGCAATTTTTGCTCATACTTGATTAATGAATAATAATAATTATTATTTATTTTAAAAACAGATCCTATAATATTATAAAATAATTTTATTTTATAATATTTATGATATGAATAATCTCTCAATAGACTCCTTTATAAAAACAATAGAAAATTAATTAGAATACAGATTAATTCTCAATTTCAATTAAAAGTTTATAACTTCTGAAAGTCATGGTACTGCTTTATTACAATCTCTAATAATGGTTTACCGTTTCTGGGGAATTGTCATTCTAAAATTTTTTTGCGTAGGTTTGGAATTTTAATTTAAAAATAAGGGTCTTATTTTCGCCTTTAAATATGAATTAAAGGATAATAGACCAAATAATGGATGAAATTTACAAAAAAGGGTGTAGATATAAACCTCCCGTAACAATCAGAACTCAATAATGCTTTATTGGCCATTAGAAAATTGCTCTCTTGATTTTTTTGAATTTTATGACGTATTGGATGCCAGCTATTTGTAGAACTTTTAGAATTAGAAAAATTTTAATTTTCAAAATATACATATTTTTGTTTGAATTTTTGGAATGTGTTTTGGAACATAATTAATTGCTGCAATGAACAGGTCAACTTTATTGAATACACAAATTAATAAATATCGAACGTAATATGTTACAACACGAAGTGTTAATTTAAGTATTTCGTAACAATCTCGCATTTCAACACCATTATGCAATAGTGTCAAACTCATTACAGAATGTTTCTCAACAAAATGATTCGAAAAGTAAATAATTTTTTATAATTTAAAAAATATTTTTGATCACCGACAGAGAACGCGTATTGCAACTCAATGTACCAGTGTCACATTATACGATTATTTAATTAAGATCAAAAATTAAATAAATTATAAACTCAAAATATTATACAATAATTTGTACTTATTTTTAATTTACCCCCCAAAATTTTTTTTTAATTATGAATTAGAACAATTTTTAATGAAAAAACAGTGTCATTTATTTCAGTGCCCAAATAACCATTTTGTCCCCTAAAATATTATTAAATACTTCAGTTCCATTGACTACATGCCTCTTCGCCCCTCCCTCCCCAATCACACATTTATGAGCCTATATTGAATTTATGTCGTTTGTTGAGCTTTTTATCATATTTCCATTCCCAAGTGTTAGAGCAGGGCTTTTCAAACTTGGGTCCGTGGGCGATTTTAAATATTCTTAAACAAATAATAAGATGCACACTATTGATTCAATTTTTGTATATGTCTGTGTTATTTAATGATTTTTATTGCATTTAATATTAAAACATTTTACGTCTCTCGACATCGAAAATTGTCTAGTTTATATGTGGTGTTTTGCATTTATACTTTTGGAATCAAATATAAATTATCTGAAATAAAAATTTATGTGTTTGTATTTTAAATATACTTAAATATCATTTGTTTTGTTATTGTCCTTATGTATTAATGATTATACTGAATTTTTAAAACTAAATGCAAATTTTCGTTTTAATACATCATTTAAAAAGCTGATAAACAAATTATTAAAATTAATTTGCAATTACTGTAATATCTAATATTAAATATTTTATTTATTATTGTGGATGGATAAATATGTGAAACGTAAAAAACTAGATATCTCAGAATGCGAGACAAACGAAAGGTCGGAAAATGCGCAATCAGAAGAAAATGTTACTATTTTTTCAACAAGAAAGCAAAAAAAATCATTAAAAGTAAGAAAATATGATAAAGATTACATCAAATACGGATTTATCGAATGCTCCTCAAAACCAAACAGCCCTCAATGTTTAATTTGTGGCAAAATTTATCAAACGATGCACTAAAACCAGCTAAATTGCAAAGACATTTAATAACAAAATCATCCTGATGTAGCAAATAAATCGAAAAAAATTTTTGAAATAAAAACGGAAGAACATGTTAACCAAATAATTTTTTTAAAATCAACATTAATATCAAAAGAAAATTTGCTAAAAGCATCTTTTTAGTGGCGTTGAGAGTCGCCCGTGCTAAAAAACCTCATACGATTGCCGAAGATTTAATTTTAACCATCTGCAATTGATATGTGTAAAACTGTTCTGGATGACAAATCTGCTGCAAAATTGAAACAAATTCCTTTATCTGATAACACGATCGGGCGAAGAATTGAAGAAATATAGAATGATATAAAAATACAGTTAATCGAAAGACTTAAAATGGGATATTTTTCGATCCAGTTGATGAAACTACATATGTTGCTAATCAGTCACAATTACTGGCTTATGTGCGATATTGTTGGGAAGGTGAAATTTTAGAAGATTTTTGTTATGTCAACCAATGCATTGCAGAACTACTGGAGAGGAAGTTTTAATGTGATTGATAAATTTTTATCACAGTCACAACTGTTGTGGAAGGACTGCATTGGCATATGCACAGATGGTGCAGCATCAATGACTGGGACGCATATGGGTGTTGTGAGTCGTGCAAAAAGACAAGCACCAAATATTACAATTACACATTGCATGATTCATCGTGAATCATTGGCAGCAAAGAATATGCAAGAATCATTAGCTCAAGTGCTATCTTCTTGTGTCAAAGTGGTAAACCTAATTAAAACAAGACCTTTGTACACTCGTACTTTTGCAAATCTTTGTGATGAGCTTGGTGCTGAGCATTCTAACCTTTTACACCATACAGAAGTGCGTTGGCTATCGCGAGGTAAAATAATACAACGTGTATATGAGCTTCGAAACGAATTGTTAATTTTTTTGACTGAGTATGATTCAGATCTTGCTTTACTCTTGCTTGATAAAATTTGGCTTGGCAAACTTGCTTATTTAGCAGATATATTTAATTTATTAAATGAACTGAACACATCCCTCAAGGAAGAGATTCAAACATAGTACGAAATCACGAAAAGATAGCAGCATTTAAAAAGAAGCTTTCTATATGGAAACAAGAATTGAAAAAATGGATTTTTGATATGTTTCCAACTTTAGATGATCACATCAACAGCTCTTCTTCTAAAACGTTTGATTTAGTAATTTGTGATGTTAGCCAACATTTACAATCACTGGCTGAACATTTTGATGTATATTTCACAAACGAACATACTGAACATTATGACTGGATCCGGTGCCCCTTTGAAGTTGAAAGTACTAACCTGTCGCGTCGCGCACAAGAGGAACTGGCCGAACTGTCATGTGATCGAATTTTAAAAATATGTTTAAAAACAACAATCACTGTCCTCTTTTTGGTTGTGTGTTGCCTCGGAGTATCCGATATTATCTGATACGACTGTCAAAGTTTTGCTGCCATTTCACGACATATTTGTGTGAAATTGGTTTTCAACACTTACGAATATTAAAACCAGGTATAGATCAACACTTGTTGTTGAAAATGACATGAGAGTATGTTTATCAAAAATAGCACCTAGAATTGATAATTTGTGCAAAAACAAACAATCCCACCCTTCCCATTGACATTATTTTCATAATTAGAATTAATTTGCATGTAAATATATGAAATTTATTTTATTAAACGTATTTAGTTAATGTTCTATAATAATTTCTTTTTAATAAATTTAATTTTATAAAAATATTAATAATTATATATCAGGTTTTACAAACAAAATAGTAATTTTTAGTAAAATTTATTAGTAAAATTTTAATTATAATTTTTAAAAGAATGAGATGTTTTATTAAAAATGTTTTTATATAATTAATATTAATACAATTTTGATACCTGTGCAATTTGACATGATATTGTTTATCCTTAACTATCATTTTAGTTTTTAATATTTTTTAAATTTTATATAGTTTTGGTAGTTGAATGACTTGTAATTCTTGTTCATAAATTTACCATCAACTTTTTTATTATTAAATTCTTTAATAACATACATTAAACGATTTTTTTGTATTTATTTTTGAATTTTTAAAACTTTATAAACTCCGATTTGCGTATAAAAGTATTTAATGAATGGCGAAGTTGATATTTTAGATATTTGAACATGGTTACCTACACTATACTTCGGTTTCTTAACTTTTTCTACTTTTGTCGTCAGACATAAATCAACATCATTTTTAGAATATATAATATTATTATGTTATTATTTGTAGTTTTTGATCAATCAGAGTTCATTAGTTCCCAAAAATAAAGCATAATTTATTGTAGTTCGTAACTATCTCTCGGTCAAGTGTAATTGAATGAAGAAGATGATCAAATAAATATTGAAAACAAATGTCTAACAATTTTAATATTTCTATAATAATCGTTGAAACATTTGGTAAAAATATTATATAACATCGGTGTTGAATACCTATACCAAAGGAAGAAATTTTATCTCCAGGTTAATGCTGCAGTTGGAACTAAGGAGATCATAATGCTTAATATATGGAAAAGAAGGACGCATAGAAATTATCATTTTCTGACAAATTGAGGCCAAAATAATTTGTATTCATTATGATAATATTGATGCCTATCGTGAGGATGTTATAGATTATGATGTTATGCAATAAAAAACGAATGAACCCCATTGCTTAGATTTTGTGAATGGGGTTGAGGCAATAATTAATGAAGATGTAAATGTGATAAAAGGTGATTAAAATCAATGAAACGAAAAGAAGATAAAAATGTTGAAATATATATTCTATGGGATTTAGGAGCTGCTACAACCTGAGCAGGAAATATTTGTAAATGATTGAAAAAACAATGTTATGGAGTATTTTATGAAATGGGAGGAAATCAAATAGGACCAACGAGGGTGGAATAATATTTTGTAATTCATAAATATATTATAAATATAGATAGAAAAGATTTGACAATATTTTATTGATATAATCAATAAGATAAAGAGTTTTGGAGAAAAAGGCAAGGAAAGATAATTTTAAAAATAATTTTAAATTCAATTTTCCTTACGTTTGTAATTCATTAAAATTAAAATTTGATATCTGTTGTGCCAGAATTTGCGGTTATCCTTAACGATTTTATTGATCATTTGACCTATAACTACAAATGTTTTTCGCCAATAACAAAATCAGAAAGGATAGCAAAATTGACAAAATTGTGATAATATGCTTAAATAAAGTTATTAAACCTCAAGTTGGAATTATTAACTCTTAAATGGATGATTTATAAAATAATATTCCTTGGATGTCCATAATTAAAAGGTATTGTTGGGTTAGTGATCAAAATTCTTTTTTTCTATCATCTTCATTTTTCTGTCCTTAAAAGGCAGATGGGATGACCCACATAGCATATAAACCGCAAAATGTAAAGTAAAAATCTTTGGCAATAACACCAAATAAACACGAATAATAACAGAACACCTTACAAATAATTAAAACAAAATTAATAATTTAATAATCGCAAAAAGTAGCAGGTAACATATTTCAAAAGCAAAAAGAAAAAATGAGAGAAAATCGATTAAAAATGACTCAAAAAATAGCAAAAAATATTATCTTTGTTTATGAAATAAGGGTAATATAAAAAGGTGACCCTTTGACCAATCTAGAGGTAAAAAAGAAAATAATAAAAGTAAAAATCAACAATTAAAACAAAAAATTAAAAACGAACCAATCAGAACGATTGAAATGTGAAATAAAAATAGAATCTAAAAATTGGAAAAAAGAACTTACATACTCGATCATGATTTGTCGAAGGGACACACAAGACCTATATAAAGTGCCATCCCAGAAGTCAGAAAACCAGATTTTTTTTAAAAGAGTTCAGCACTGCTTTTATAGAGCTAATTCTTCAATTATCTATGAAAGATTTTTGAATAAAAATAATTATTTTCATCAGAAAACAGGAAATTAGACAAGATCTTAGTATAATTTGTATTAAAAACAAGCTTAACCTAGTCCTTGAGTACTTTTTTATTTTTAATTTTCATATAAAAATAAAATTTAGTTAAACCAATTTGTGTTTTTACTTTCTCGATATTTTTTTGAAAATTGGAGTTCCACCAATAATATTATCAACAGAATGGTTCCGACGGCGTTGAAAGGTTGAAGACTACTAGTTTAAACAATACAATTTGTATATGGTATGGTCAATCGCCAATACTGCGTAACAACTTAAAATTGACTTCTTAAATACTTTACTAAATATGTTTTGTATTTTGTCATATGATAATGTAATGCATTTAAGGGTTAATAAATGAATTTTTGTACTGCTATTTAATATGTGAAGTGCATCAGTGGTGGGATTCAAAATATTTAACAACCGGTTCGCATCCGGAAAACAATTGAGAACCGGTTCGGCCGTAAAAAAAATCAAAAATTTGTTATCGTTTTTATTTCAATTCATTATTTAATTTCATATATATATATATATATATATAGATATATATAAGTGTTTAAAATTATTTCAAATATTTCCAAATTGAAATTTGATTATCATTATAGTTTATTGGTGCAGGTTTTTTTACTCTGTTGTCATCTGCAGAGTGATTCTTCCTCAACCAAGTTTTAACAAATCGTTCAGGGTTCCATATGTCCAGAGGAAGACCAATTAAATTTATTACCATGAGATTAGCAACATTTTGAACAATTAAACGGTTTCTTTTTTCGGAATATATTAGATTCATTGTAGAAAACCCTCTTTCTGCTTCCGCAGAACTAATCGCTACAGTATTGATAATGTTTTTGCTCTTTGTATTGATTTTGGAATGACAAACATTTCGCGATTGCTTATAACATTTTCCAAAAGTCACGGAAGTCATTTACGTCGATGTTGTATTTAAAAATATCTGTGAATCCGACCAATTTCTCTTCTGCGGCTATCCATGGAACCACAATCTCATCGATGTTCCAAGAATCATGCTCCAGAACGCTAATAACTTCAAGAAGTTTATTGGTATCATTTTCGTACTTTTTGTTGGCCAATAAATGGTCATCATCATCATTAGTCTTGTTCTCATATTAGCAATTACTGCGTCCAATAGTTTTTGGCGAGGGAGTCTACTGTAAATTGTATGCTCTCTAAAATTAATATCTTTAAAAGCATCTGAATTGATGACTTCATTCACTTTCTTTTCATATATACCTTTATTTTCTTTAATCATTTTAATGGCCAACATGGATCTTCTTATTAAATTTTGGGCTCATAAAATATTTAAATTTCTAGCTTGAAGCGCGTTTGAAACATATGAAATTTTTTGCAAAATATCAATCATTATTGCTAAATCTTGTAAAAAGAATTTATTGCGAAGTTGATTAGCCATTCCTGAATATTTCGTATTAGAAACAAAATATTTATATAAAGCTGGATAAGCCTTCCATACAGCAACTGTTGCTCTTAAGCTGCAAGCGGCCCATCTAGGTCCTAAAACTCTGCCAATCTTTATAATTTCTAGCCTAAGTTCTTCAGAAATATTCTTAAGTTCTAACTGATTTTTATTTGATTTATGAAAAATCACGTATATTTTATCAATAAATATCTTGAAATGATTTATTTGTTTTATAGTGTCAATAGAATCATCTAAAACCAATTGCAGACGATGGCTTAAACAATGCCAAATAATTGTGCCAGGGAAATCTTTTGAAAGTCTTGAACTGACATCTGATTTACGACCAAGCATTACACTTGCACTATCAGAACAAAATGCAATCAAATTTGATTTCAAATAATTTATATCGAATCCAACTTTATATATACTCTGTAACATGGTCGTGTATATGGTTTCAGTATATTGTCCTTCCAATTCAACTAAATCTAGAAATATTGTTGGTCGCACATCAGAATCTTCAACTTTTAAATAAATTATTAGTACAGATTTACTAGATATAATCGAGGTTTCATCGATTATGATGCAAATTTTCAAATCCTTTGCGATTATTTTGCAAAATATTTCCTTTTTTATTTCTGATGCAACATGATCAATAATTTTAACTGCAGTTTTGCGAGAATGGAGTCCCACTCCCATGCTCAATCCATTTTTAACTTATAGTTCAATCTTATTTTGAATATCAGAAAATGGTCTGCATCTTTTTGCTATACTGTAAACAGTATTAAAGATTTTGCATGTAGAATCGACGTATTTCCTTTTTTATTCCTGATGCAACATGATCAATAATTTTAACTGCAGTTTTGCGAGAATGGAGTCCCACTCCCATGCTCAATCCATTTTTAACTTATAGTTCAATCTTATTTTGAATATCAGAAAATGGTCTGCATCTTTTACCTTTATCGAAACATTGCAAAATTAAGTCTTGTGAACGATCTTTTAACTGCTGTACACTAACTTGGTGAACCTTAGATGAAAAGTGTTCATTCATTTTTTTCGGAAAGATGCTTGTTGAATGGTTTTATTTTTTCCAGATGCTTCAATATTGCAGCTTTTCTATTCAACTGATACATGAATTCCCCTTCGCTTTTTTTGAATCTATTTGCCGCAATAATTACAAAACCCAATTTTTTATTTCGAAACTAATAAGCTATCATATTTCTTCTGAAAATCTTGAAATTGCAAGGGTTTCTAGCAATCTGGGAGATTGTGTTTTACTCCGTCATTGATTTGCACAGTATTAGCTGAATGTGGCGATTCTGCTTCTACTGTTTGTATAATATTACTTAATTCCCCGTTTGTTATTGGCGTCATATCTTGACCAGGCTTCACCTTCTTTAGAAAAAAATCAGACAAACTGGTTGTCCACCGCGCTTCATGATGGCTAAAATAATACCGAGAAATTTAACATATAATTAAGTAAAACTAACACAATTTAACATAAATTTAACGTCATTGTTTTCTCATAAAATTAATTTAACAATAACTATTTATTAATATATACTTACAATTTTAATACAATTTGTTGTCACAAACACTACCTAAAGAAACTGGAAATATATAAAACAATTTAAACCACACTCACGAAAACTTTTTAAAACCATAAATTCAAATGATAAATTTTTGGTAAAGCATACTTCGGTAAATTTTTTGATTTTCGTATTCGATTGTTTACTTTTTTTTGAAAATTTTGAATTTCCTATGCAATTGTTAATTTTTTTTTTTTTGATAGTTTTTGATTTTCATATGCGATTATTTACTTTTTGTTTCATGCTAAATTGTTGTAAACACTGCCGGTTCTGCGAACCCAAAACCTTTAGGAACGGTTCGCACGAACCGGTGCACCGGCTGAATTCCACCACTGAAGTGCATTATGAGAGTATTGAAATGTGAAATCAATAAGTCTTTTATTTCATATCTTCAAAATGCGTAAAAGTTTTAAGTAAATATTTATGATACTTCATTTAATTCATAAAAATGGGACCACTTACTTAAGGACCAATGTTACTTTTTCAATGCCAATGTCGATATCAGATGTTGCGGTTTAAACTCGTATTAAGTCCCAATCACCACATTACTAGTCACAAATTTTCAAGTACCCGAGAATGTGCGAAAACTACTACTGTTTATATGTTTTGTATTTTTAATAGTTAAACTAATTTATAATATCTATCTAAATTTAAAACCCATTAACTTAAGATTATCATAGTTTCGACCTTCATTGATCACATTTGTTTCATTAACAAAAAGATAATTATGTCAAAGAAAAATCCAGGAATATTTTTTATCGTCCAATTAAACACCTACACAACATGAATACATGTCCTTTCCCAACTTGTAGCAGATATACACTTTGATACAAATGAATTGTCAGATGGCATTTTCATCATTGAAAAAAATCCTCAAGCTGAAATAGTCATCAAGTCAGGAAGTATAAATCGAAAGAGATTATTACCGACATTTCATCGTTGTAAATTATCGAAGAAATTTCATGTTTTTGTTTTTCATTCAGGTCTGAATTTACTGTGTCGGTATGAAATGATGGTTTAATAATAATAATAATAATAATAATAATAATAATAATAATAATAATAATAATAATAATAATAAATAATAATAATAATAATAATATAATAATAATAATAATATAATAATAATAATAATAATAATAATAATATAATAATAATAATAATAATAATAATAATAATAATATATTAATAATAATTTTAATAATAATTAATAATAATAATAAATTGATGATTTCTTGGTAGCAGCATTATTATTTAAAACAATAAAATGATAATTTAAGCCTTGCTGCAATAATGTATTTAATGAAAAAATTTTCGACTATAAGATAGTCTTGTCAATCTCCGGAATTTATGCAATGTTCTTCACCCAATGCCTTTTGATCTTTCTATTATTTCCTTTCTCTTATTTTCTCATTGTTTGTAATAATAATTAATTTTTTTATTAAAACTTTTAAAATTTTACTGAAATTAATTAAAATAAAATAAATAAATTTCCATTTAAAATTCAAAATGACACAACTAAAAGTTTAATTTTTTCATACAGCTTCTATAATAGCTTTTAGAAGCCTACTAAAATATTTCAAATATCTAAATAAGCCTCCAATAACCATTATATATGCTATTTAAATATTTTACATAAATGTGTCAATTTGATTTTCAAATCCTAATTTTTTTAAAATTTTCTATATTATTTTAATTATTACTTTTTAATTTATTATATTTTTTTTAATTTCTTTATATATTGTCAGTTATTCTCAGGTCAATGACAACATATCAAATTCATGATTTCATTGATTTCTTCTTTAGTGTTGATCTTTGGTGTCTGTTTATGATGAGAATTGCTTCTTTGAATCTGACATTTTTCTTTGGATGTTCCCATTAGCTATGATTTCTATTGAAATATTTTTTCTTTCCTCTGTTGGCTGACACTGCCGGAGATATCTGCCCAACGAGGATGTTCCACCAGGATCTAGATGTTCTTTACTCTTTGGTGTAAGGTCCTGATGTACTTCCAATGTAGATTTCATTGCATACATTGTCACATGATGTAATAGATGATGTTTTTTCTAAAGCACATATCTTTCGGTGTCTGGCAGTTTTCATTGTGCAATTGTTTTTCTCTATTTATGTTTGCCTGCTAGAGTCATGCTCAATGTCCAAGATTTTTTGTGCTATCCGAATTGGAAGACCGTACGTTTAATTCTTCAGGATCTTGAAGTTGAGTATGTCACTGATCATGGATATTCAATAGAAATATTTCTGATTCTTTGTGTGTTTTTTTAACACAAATTTGTATATGAACATTAATATTATTTATTTTTATATAAAATATCTTTAAATTTACCAATAGTTATTAGTATATGACATGGAATATTTAGTTTGGAATATTTTTTTTGAGGGGGAGAGGGAAGGTTTCAAGAGATTATTTTTCAATATTTTTTCAATTTTCATTTTTAACTTTTTTTTCTCACTAAAAAAGCATATATATAAATTTTTAATGACAAAATCTAATATTTTTGCTCGATAAAGTATAGAATATGCTCTCACTAAAAGTGCTCAAGTACTTTTAGATCCTAGGATTTTTTTTATACACAAATCTAGCTATCTAAATTCACACTATAGTGAGGGGTATCTTTGACCGTAAAGATGTTTGTACACGAAATGCTGCTCTCGTTTAAAAAGCCAGTGCTTCAAGAGTTAATTGAATTCGCACTATAGTGAGGGGGTATTTTTGGATATGAATTCAGGTAATAGATTTTGAAGAATAGCTGACAATCGAGGTTTAAGACAATAATTTTATTCAATTTTATAAATTGTTTTAAACTAAGGTTTTTAAATTTAAGTAACTTTTCAGGCTTGAATTTTGATTTTCTATAATTACGAGTTCATTATTCAAGCTCTTAAATATTACTTTTAGTCAACATTTTGATTATAAATTATTTTAATTTATTTACAGGTTTTTCTAGGATATTTATGACATGAGTGCTACTATAAAAGAAAATATACCTCGAAAATCGAGAATTTTCAAGATCGCTGGTAGATAGATTATTTATTTATTCTGAACAAGAATGGTAAACCACAGTGTTTTGGATGTTTACAATCATAGCTGTGTGTAAAGAATATAACTTGAAGCGCCATTATCTTTCCATGCATGACAAAAAAGTATCATTTCGTACACGCGAGACATGAAATACCACTAGTGAAAAAATAGAAAATCAGCTGGATTTCAACGAATTATTTTAATCAAGAACCAAAATTTCAAGAAGCATCTGTAGCTGCTCGTTTGAAGTTTGTTTGAAATAGTAAAGGCGAAGAAGCCATTTGGATGGAAATTAATTAAAAAATGTGCCAAAAAATGACTTAAGCATTTAATGACAACAAAATTGTTAGAAAATTTCAAACAGTATCACTTTCTCACCAGATTGTAAGCCGACGTGTAAGCAAGATTAGCATGCATGTCACTAATAAATTAGAAACCTAATCAATAGTTGCTGCTATTTTTCGGTAACACTGGATTTCCGATACAAGTCAAATGCTTATCTTTATAAGAACTGTAAATGAAAACTATAATTATTCAGAAGAACTTTTAAAATAACAATCATTACACGGAACAACAAAAGGTTTATTTATATTTACAAACAATTAAAATATGCAGTAGAGCAGTATGACGGATTTGACAAGTGCACAGCTATTGTAACCGACAGTGCTAGAGCTATGACGGGCAAAAATAATGGGCTCGCGGGACTTTTTCAAAAAGAAGGAATAACATGTCGTATGTTACATTGTATTATTCATCAGGAGGCATTATGTGGTTTACCCCTACAACTAAAAGACGTAATGGACAAGGTTTGCAAAATTACTAATTTAATTCTCGGTGGAAATCGTTCTTTTACACACCGAAAATTTAAAATATTTTTAGATGAATTGGAAACTGAGTATGGAGATCTGCTTTTACATAGTAACATTCGTTGGTTAAGTGCTTGAAAGTGCTTGAGGAAATTCTTTACACTTCGAAAAGAAGTTCATATTTTTCTCAGTTTTTTTCTCGTTGAAAATTTGACAGCAAATTTAGTTGATAAAAACTTATTTTATTCCTGCTTTCCTACGGACATTACAAATTATTAAATTTTGATAAATCCTTGCAAGGACAAGATCAAAATGTGTGTTACCTTTTTAAATATGTTACTAGATTTAGAAACAAATTAAATTTGTTAAGGTTTAATTCGGAGAAAAATAATTTATTTCATTTTGAATCTTGCAAAGAGATCTATGAAAAATGAAAGAATGTAATATAGAAGCGAAGTTTAAAATATCTCTACCGAAATTTGATATGCTAATTACAGATTTCATGAATATTTTCTCAATTTGATATGAACCGTCTATTCATTTATTTGTGATCAATTAATCATATATCACTGTTGATCAAGAAAGAAGATGTGTTAAGAACTTGTGATTTAATATCAATTAGATTATGCGACCTGCAAGCCTACCCATTTTTTCATCTCGTGGAGTACTGAAATAGAAATATTCAGATTTTTTGATAAAAGAAATATCCAAATTGAAAGATTTTGGACTCCAATTGTATCAATGTTCAGAAGTACATATATCTGCGAGCGTGCATACTCCAATATGAAATATATAATCAAAATATAGAACAGTTTGAAAGATTCCACTCTTGAAGATATAAATTAAGACTTGGCACAACAAATATTGATGTACATAAAAGATATTGTTACTAAACAATTACGTCACAATGTTCTCATTAATATATTACAAAATATTTAAAGTTTTATTTTAGTATAAAAATATTTTTTAAATAACACAACTGAATTTTCTTTATCAACCTTCTGGTCCGAAATGTTTGGTGAAGAAAATATGGCCCGGGTAATGTGTGAACCCGGAGCAAAGAACTATTACGTATCGACGACATCATAAAGGAAATCGCGTCATCCCCGCCCTCGGGGTGTTTTTTTAATTTATTTAAATTTTTAAATTACGTAACAAAGACATATTACATAACAAAGCCACATTACTTAACATAGACATATTATGTAACAAAGAAATTTTAACAAGGACTATTGCGTGACTCTCATTAATTTCCAAGGATAAATTAGGTCAAACTTTCAAACAGGGTATCATTCGAAAGGTCTTGAAGAGATCTATGCAAAGGTTTCACCCGGGTCCACACATTACCATACTCTACTGTTTTTTCTCTCTTTTTCGCCCCTTTGTCTCTTTTCTCTTTGTCCGATTTGGATTTAAGTGTAACCATGTATAGGCGAATTTAATTCTCTACAAAAGTTGGACATAATAATAATAATCATAATAATAATATAATAATAATAATATAATAATAATAATAATAATATAATAATATAATAATAATAATAATAATAGCAATTAAAGACAAAATAAAGGTACAAAGTTTATTCTTCATCACAAATTTGCTTATAATAAGCTCTTCTTAATTCAGCTAGTAAAATATGTACTATTTCTTTCTTCTTATATTCTTAACACCATCTACATCTAAAAAAAACAAGTTAACTTTGAAGGATCTGTACAGACCACATAATTTTCTAGACATTTCAACCAACTATCGGACACTAACAACTAGATACTAATAACTAAATACTTACAAACAAGTATTGATGTTAAATACGTGTAATTTATCTACGGTTAAGATTATGTTGTAAAATTTGAATACAAATGATTGATCTTTAAAAGAAAATCTTCTTCATTCAAGTTAATTGTTAAGAAATGATACGCATTGAATGAAAAAATTAATAAAAATGTAAATGATTGACTGAATTCAAGGCATCAGTACTTCTTAAGATTTTCAATAACTAGGTAAAAATAGAGGAAATTATGTAAAATAACGAGTAAAAATTTTAATTATTCAAAACATAGTAAATAAATATCATAAATGTAATTACTGGATAACAAAAGAACTCTAAATTCTAGTCATTAATAATCCATTAAATATTTATCTTAAATACTGATCATTCAATTTATTAATTAATTTATTAATATAATCATCAAAGACACCCTCTTCAAGTTATTAAAAATTTCCTAATAAAGTCTAGTAAATAATTTTATTTAGATTGAATAAATAAATTGAAATAAATTAATTTTAATGATTTCTTAAAAGCAATTTAATTGATCAAATTCGTCATAAAATTCAGTATAAATTGATTTACAAATTATTAACAATTTACTTAGAAATATCTAAATAATTATCGGTAAATTTAAAGGAAACTCATATAAGCCTCCTAATGATTACATAAAATAATCGAATAAACCAGTATATTTCATTTAAATGACATATTCTACATTTGTTTTATCCAAGCAAATAATTGATTCCCCACTAAAATCATCTAAAAATCTCAATTTTCCAAAAAACGCTAAATATCCCATGTCCCACAAATACTTTTAATATTTATCAATAATCCATAAATATTCAAATTAAAAAAAATTAAAATAGAAAACATCAGTTCAACCAATAACAACTACACACAGGGACGGCTCAAGAAATTTTATCCAAGCCTAGCGCCCTAGGGAACTTTTATGAAGCGTCTACCTTAAAAAATGCCAACTGAAACATATGTTTTAATAATTTAAATTTCTTAATTCAACGAGTAGGTATTTCATAATAAATTTTTTTTGGTGAAATAAAAAATTTGTCCATTTCAAATATATAACATATGCAGTTTCAAAATACATAAATATAGTACAAAATAATATAGGAGTGACAATTGTGAAAGAAAAAATAAGTATCATAATAATAATTTTTTTTATATATTCGAGAAATAATTTAGAAAAATATTTTTGCCCCTAGGCGGCGGCCTAATTCGCCTATATGGTAGAGCCGTCCCTGACTACACAACAATCCACATAACCGCAATTAAGATCCGAACTATTTCAGAATATTCATAATTCAAATGTTCCACATAAACTTCACATTAATTTGCGAATACAATAATTTTATCAACAACGGCGTATCACATTCTCAATATGTATTAAACATTTTTAATAAAATTTTAACATAATATAATAATAATAATAATAATAATAATAATAATAATAATAATAATAATAATAATAATAATAATAATAATAATAATAATAATAATAATAATAATAATAATAATAATAATAATAGCAATTAAAGGACAAAATAAAGGTACACAAAGTTTATTCTTCAATCACAATTTTCTTATAATAAGCTCTTCTTAATTCAGCTAGTAAAATATGTACTATTTCTTTCTTCTTATATTCTTAACACCATCTACATCTGAAAAGACAAGTTAACTTTGAAGGATCTGTACAGACCACATATTTTTCTAGACATTTCAACCAACTATCGGACACTAACAACTAGATACTAATAACCAAATACTTACAAACAAATATTGATGTTAAATTCGTGTAATTTATCTACGGTTAAGAATTATGTTGTAAAATTTTGAATACAAATTGATTGATCTTTAAAAGAAAATCTTCTTCATTGAAGTTAATTGTTAAGAAAATGATACGCATTGAATGAAAAAATTA
The DNA here is from genome assembly GCA_959609185.1 of Schmidtea polychroa. NCBI lineage: Eukaryota > Metazoa > Platyhelminthes > Tricladida > Dugesiidae > Schmidtea > Schmidtea polychroa. Next base: position 137,380 of record CAUHTR010007759.1, read on the forward strand.
ATAAAAAATGTAAATGATTGACTGATATCAAGGCATCAGTACTTCTAAGATTTTCCAATAACTAGGTAAAAATAGAGGAAATAATGTAAAATAACAAGTAAAAATTTTAATTATTCAAAACATAGTAAATAAATATCATAAAATGTAATTAATGGATAACAAAAGAACTTTAAATTCTAGTCATTAATAATCCAGTAAATATTTATCTTAAATACTGATCATTCAAGTTATTAATTATTTAAATATGAATCATCAAAATGACCTTCCTTCAAGTTATTAAAAATTTCCTAATCAAGTCTAGTAAATAATTTATTTAGATTGAATAAATATAATTTTAATGATTTCTTAACAAGCAATTTATCCATGTATAATTGATCAAATTCGTCATAAAATTCAGTATAAATTGATTTACAAATTATTAACAATTTACCTAGAAATATCTAAATAATTATCGGTAAATTTCAAAGGAGACTCATATAAGCCTCCTAATGATTACATTAAATAATCGAATAAACCAGTAAATTCATTTAAATGACAATATTCTTATATTTGTTTTATCCAAGCAAATAATTGATTCCCCACTAAATCATCTAAAAATCATCAATTTTCCCTAAAAAACGCTAAATATATCCATGTCATACCTCTACTCCCACAATAATTTTAATATTTATCAATAATCCATAAATGTTCAAATTAAAAAAAATTAAAATAGAAAACATCAGTTCAACCAATAACAACTACACACAGGGACGGCTCAAGAAATTTTATCCAAGCCTAGCGCCCTAGGTGACATTTTATGAAGCGCCTACCTTAAAAAATGCCAACTGAAACATTATGTTTTAAATAATTTTAAATTTCTTAATTCAACGAGTAGGTATTTCATAACAAATTTTTTATTGAGTGAAATAAAAAATTTGTGCATTTCAAAAATATATATAACATATGCAGTTTCAAAATACATAAATAATAGTACAAATAATATAGGAGTGACAATTGTGAAGAGAAAAATTAAAGGATATCATAATAAATAATTTTTTTTATATATTCGAGAAATAATTTAGAAAAATATTTATTGCGCCCTAGGCGGCGGCCTAATTCGCCTATATAGTCCCGCATAGTACTGATGAGAGCCAAAAGCTCGAAACTAGTCTACTATTGGGATTTGCACTGGGTATCACAAAGCTTGTACTGTTTATAATAATAATAATAATAATAATAATAATAATAATAATAATAATAATAATAATAATAATAATAATAATAATAATAATATAAACAAAACAAAACTCAGAAATCTGTATACCAAGTATTGGTAGTAAAACGCAAATGAATTCCTGAAGTATCTGAAAACCAGCTTTTCAATCAAATATTTCATTTCAATAATAATATAAATTGAGGGAGGAAACGCAAACTGCATCTACACTCGATATCGTGTTACCATCAACGAATTTGGGCCCCCTCCCCATCTCGCTTACTGATAAACTATGGAACGATAATTGATCTACAACGGAATACTGATTCTGTCAGCCATCTGCACAGATGCTATCTTAAGTATATCAAATCGAATATCTAGTAACTTGAAACTAGTGGAGGGCTTCATATTGATTATGCCATCCCATCCGTACAGATTCTAGTAGATAATTCATCAAAGGAATAGTGATAGACTAATTTAATATTCAATGATATACAAGAGTGGCATTTGAGGAGAGAAGCAGAAAAACAGATAGACCTGAGAATGGATTATCAAAAAAAAATTTAGTTTCATATTGTTTTTTTATACAACGGAATCTTATTTCCGGTTTAATTCAACATTCGGAAATAAGAATGTTGATGGGAGTTGAGAATCAAATTTTGTAAATATTTTGACAATTAGTGTCTATATTATTGCTTTATTTATTGCTAGAATATCTCTACAACAGTTTCTGAGAATTCCCTGAGGTGGTTCCTGCCGCTACCATAGATCCCAAGGAATATTATAATTACTGACATATGATATGTATATTTTATGATTGTCATGATATTATGACAATTATTTTATGATAGATTAGAGAATAAATATTTTATTAGTAAAATCCTTTATTTTTTTGTTCACTTTTAATCTATTTTCTTTTAATATTTCATATTTTTTCATTAAGCCTGTAGATCAAAAATCAAAAATTGTTGATCTATATCCCTAATTGGAAATTTTGATATTTTTTGTAAAATAGACTAACAATCTAGAATAACCAAATAATGTATTTTATATGGAATATTCACTCCGTTAAAAAAAAGAAAAAATTATTGAGATTTGGATCTCTGATCCTAAAAACTTATTTTAAAACAGCGTTACCCAACCTGCGGGTCGCGGGATCCTTCCAGCTAAGTCGCCAAATCAGAAAATAAAAAAATAAAAAATAAAAATAAAAAAAAATTTTTAAAGATTTAATTTTCCAAAATATTTATTAAACCCAGATCGTCAACATTATTTAGCATTAAAATGTTATTTAAAATTGAAAATTATTAGCACAAGATTTAAAACCAACAATGATAATAATTCCGACGTCTTCCAGCGTCTTATTAGACGTATTTGACTTTGCATACAGTTCATTAAACACCTAATTAAATATTTACGACAACATTGCTATTTTTCCTGACTTCGTTTTTCGTTTTTTGCTTGCACTATGGTTGTCAAAATTGTTGTTTTGAAGTTGTCAAAAAGAACTCCTTTTACACCTAAATACTCCCAAAAGCGTTGGCGGCTGAATCTCCGCCCAGACCCCGCTAGGGGAGCTTACGACGCTTCCCAGACCCTCTAATCGTCCGTGGCTTGCTTCGCTCACTTCGTCCCCCTAGATGAAAATTTTAATTGCCAATGGGTTGCCAAAGATTTTTATTTTGGAAAGTGCGTCACTGTTAACAAAAGGTTGGGAAACGCTGTTCTAAAATACGACATAAGTGATTCATTTTATTATCTTTGAAGGTGTAATTATTATATTATTTTAATATATTTAAACAATATTTCTCAACCGAGAGTCATGTCTCCTTAAGGAAGCGAAATCCACATCTTTAGGACAACATTACCGTAAAAAGATATAAACAATTAAAACTCAATAATTAAATTATGACAAAAATTTTAAATTCATAAACATTTTTTGGTAAAATAATATAAGTATATAAAAATGGAAATCTTTACTTTTATTGAACATAAATATAAATATATCTAGTAGGAACACAAAGAAAAAGAGTGTAAAGTAACTAAGGATTTGGAAAAAAACAGGTTTGGCTATGTTTAACTATAGTTTGCACAATATCCATTCTATATACCAGACATGGCGAACCTAGGGACCGCGTGCCCGAGGTAGCACATTTGAAAATTTGGATGGCACCCGAACTATTTCCAAGTTCAAAAATATTTTAATAATCCGTGAATTATGAATTTATTTCATTTTATTAATTATCAAATGCTTTCTAAGATAAATGACAATCGTTTTAATTAAAGCATAGTTTAAAAGTTTGAATAAATCCTATTTAACATGGATGGTAAAAATGAAAAAGTATCAGAAACGAACTGCAGATACTTCCAAAGTTGGTGGACTGAAGAGTATGGCATGATTAACAAAGGCGGAAAAGCAGTATGTGTTTTATGTTCTGGGACAGTTGTATGCAGAACTTCATCAATTAAACGGCATTTTGAGACAAGATATAAATCAATCCTTGAAAAAAGTAACGAAGAACAAAAAGAATGTATTGCTCGGGTAAATAAGCACGGAAAACCATTCTGCGATGGAAAATATCTACAAGAGGATGGCTACAATGCGATCCCAATCTCTTTGGAGATTTTGAAAACAAAGAATAAATGATATGCCTTAGGCTAGAAATACAGCGAAAGATAGAATTATAGAAATGGCCAAAAATGTAACTCATCAGCAAAACAAAAATAGATTTAATTTCCTTTTACCTTGATGAACGTACTGATATAACTGGATCAGCTCATTTAGCAGTTTATTTTTGGTTCTTTGAGTTTATTAAAATTTTTCATACCGAATTTTTTGACTCTGAATTTTTTGTTTATCATTTCAAGGGACCATTAAATCATTTTTCTCCTGGTTTGTAGAATATTATAGATAAATCGTTAAATGAATTGAAATATTAAATGTTAAGGGATAGAAGATATCTGTTGGTCAAAAGTGTAAAATAAGGTTTAAAACAACATTAACACAAAAATAAAATAATGTCTCTATATTTGGGTACCAAACTAATAACTATCAGAAACAGAAGATTTTTAAGGAGTAATATTTACAGTAATAACGGCGCTTAGAATTGATGCATAAAAGATCTTAATCAGTTCAATTGAAACGTAATATCCTTTGCCAATCCATAACTTACCAAAGTGAATATTCTCTTGAAAAAGGCAGTGCCGAAAATTCTTGAGTATCAAAAAACATCGATATATTACTGATTTATAGTCTTCGAGTTCTCTTTTTAATAAATTCAATGGAAAAAATAATCAGTGGTGAAATTGGAAAAAAAGTCCTTATAATACAATTAAATAGTTAATAAAATCATTTTCTGCATATAGATTAAAACATTTTATTATCATTAAAAATTTTAATTTTCCTTTTTACCTTTAATCATAAAGATTAACTTTTTTTATGGATGGATATATTGTTTAAACAAATAAATGACATTTTTAAACATTTAATAATCAACAATTATGATATTCTTAAAATATGTTTATATTATCTACTGATATATTATAAGCAGTATAGAAATTAAAAACAATATAAAAATATAAAATTCTTTTTATTCAGAAATAATGGAAATCTTAATGAAGACTGGACTAAACAAAACCATTTACAAAGCAAAATGAGCTCTAACAAACTATTTTATCCAACAAATTATACACAGGTCACAATTTAACGAACGTTTTCATCTCTTTCCTCTTCGATTGAAGAATGTGTATTTACGGACATAGATTTGATTTTGAATAATTTTGGTTTTTGTTTTAATGATGTGTTCGATTTCGATATGTCGCTCGATTGTTCTTGATTTTTTTTCAACATTGACAATTGAAACTGATACCAATCTTTGTTTGATTCTAGGGTCTCGAGCATTTCTTGAGCATTTGGGTACACTAATTCGGCCCAGGTTGACCACAAAGGTCGCACAATAAAATCAATAAAACTGACCTAAAATATTAATCAAATATTTATAGCTTCTTGACATTTAAATTACAAACTTGAGATTTTTCAATCGAGGCTGTTGCTCTATCACACATTGGACTGATCTCCACTTTTGAATCCCTTTCTTTGTCGCCTTGTCGAAAGAATTCTTCCATAATTCTTTGAGTCCATTCTTGATATAGTGACAATGGTTTTGTTGGATTACTGAGATCAGCACAGTGAACCATATTTTGTAAAATTCGCAATCGATCCGAATAACTTTCAAAATTCAATACTCCAGATCCAGATAATTTTTTTCCCTCGACCATTTGTTTAAGTTCCGACAATAACGACATGTGCTTTGACATATCAGTGGCAAGAACCTGCATAATTCATATTATATAGTCTTTGTATTGAAACCCAATTGATCAAGGACTCAATCTTCCACTTCATATTTTTGTGAAATATCTCGTTTCGTCCCAGTGTTAATAAAATATAAAAATCTTCGTTTAATTTAGTTTTATTACAAAGATTTTCTAATCTTTTTCACAATACAGTCGGCGTAACCGTTCCCGCGAGAGGGATCAATTTCAGAGCCTACCAAGGATAGTAGCGAACAATATAAATAAACTCAACTATTGAATGATGTAACGTAATAGATAAATGAAAAAAAAAGACATGTATTAGTCCAAATTATATTTAAAATGGCAGGCAGTTTAAATTACACTTGACCTAGGACTACTTGCGATCTTTTCAAATGGCGGAAGGTTACATAGTGGACTAAAATTAATGTCTATATAAATTAATTTTTTAAGGAGGCCTCTTTGTGTTTTCTTCCCAGTTAAATTTAATTTTCTCCTTTTAAATGACATAAAATTCTTTCTTCTTACACAGGATTTTTTAACCTTTTATTATTACCGTAATTCCATGTTGGAATTTTGAAATGGGGAATAAAATGCAATGAAGAACATTTGCAAAAAAGACAAGTAACTTGAGATATATTTTTATTACTAAACAAATCAATAAAATATAAATGTCACTTAAAACAATAAATAATTAGTTAGAAGGTTATTTGTTTATTATTAACGAGAAAAGCAATACTGGGTTCAAATTTTGTCAGTTTAAGGCGCACATCCGATTAAATGTCCAGCAAAGCTATATATTTGGGATTTTTTGATTTTTAATAGATTTTTATTTTAAATTGTAAAGTCATTCGCATACTGGTAGCTGCTTGTTCGCGTATCGGTACTGGTTGGGAATCCTTGTTCTATCATGTTCCTACTCAAAGTTATTAGTAGAAATGTGTTGAGAAATTCAATGAAACAAATAAACATCCTTTTATTTGTTACTAAAGTTTTGTCATAGAAAAATATATTCAACCATCATTTTTATTAATTAATTTATCGGATTTTTTTATCCCTCATCAGTTAGTAATCCCTTTTTTTAACTTTTTTACTTTTTTTAATTTTATAATATACTACCCGCGTTGCTCGGGCACATAAGGTATTTGGTGAACGATTAGACAAAAAATAAAATACTACATTATCGGATTTTTTATTGGTTACCCACATTAGCGCTGATCTGAATTGAACAAACTTAACCTAAGAATTTAAATGGGGCAAAGTGATTTTTTTGTAATAATAACGATTTATAAGGATTTTTTTTATTGATTCAATTTAAAAATTTTCGTATTTAGAAATTGTAACAAACATACATACATACATTCACAATTATAAGATATATTATCTTGTATTTATTTAAAAATTGACTATGATTCATAGTTAATTTTTTAATAAATACAATGTCGATTGAAAAGTAATCAGCGGTGAAAATCGAAAGAAGTTCTTATAATATATATTATCTATCTAAATAAGATTTACTGTTTATTTATATATTTGAAAAGTTTAAGTCCAACCTCAGATTGTAATATCTACAGTTGATACAATATCTGTATAACATACAATGCAGAAATATAAATACATGTGCAAAATAACGCAATTAATGCCAAATTTCTAATCGTAAAGCGGATCAGTCTCAAGTTGAGGACTGACTGTAAATCTTACAAGGAATTGAATATATTATTATTGAAATAGAAAGAGAAAAATGCAATTTACAGAATAAATTTGAAAATGTCTACAAATGCAAAAATAAAATTTATAGGGATAGTGAACAAGTTGCAGTGAAAATCAATAATTATTTTCTGTTCATTTATTGAATTAGACTCCAATTTCAGGGGGGGGGTGAAATGATTTTGTCTGCTATTATTCATTTTCTAAGGAAATATTTCTTCACATTATTTCATGGTAATTACTGTCAACTCATATTTCTCATCTGAATAGCATAAATATTGTATTTTTTGTATTTTTCTGTCGAAATGTGCAATGTTTTATTTTATATTTAAATATTATCATTTGTGGAATGTAGAAAATAAACAAAATAAATAAATAATTTAAATGGAATTTTATTATTTAACATAAATGAACATTTCATTTATTTTCATTGCGATTATAGATAAATTTGTGTCACATATAAGGAAAATATTTGATCTATAGTTATTGTTTGAAATTATAACATTCAAGTCTTCAATCATAATTATTATTAAAACCAAATCACTATTAATAATAATTATAATTATTACAAATAATAATGAATCAAGTATATTAGACGCCCCCTTAGAGAGCGTGTAATATACTTGATTTTCATTTATAAAATTACTATTGAATAACTGTTTATTATTTGTGGTTCGCCCAGGGATCACAATTTGGAGGTATTAGTAGCCAGCATACAGAAATTTATGGAAGGATTATTCCAACTAAGAATCATAAACAGAATTTTATAAGTCCTGATACAAATGCTCATACACAGCATATTGAGTATTACTGGAATAAAGTTAAACTTAAAGAAAAGGTATATTCAAAGGAATAATCAGTGCTGAACATCTATTTTGTTAGAGAAAATAAGGATGATTATTCTTGGTTTTACTTGATTTATTTAAAATGTTATAGCGATTAAAAATATTTCCTTCGATTTAATATTGTTTAATCATGTTATTATTATTTAATACTAGTTATTATTGTTAATAAATTTTAATGGGGGCGTATAATATAATTGATTCATAATAATTCTGATATCGACACTTTTAACAGACATTTAAAATTTCACATTATATAAAATTAGTTTTTTTCTAAATTCATTTTAAATAAATACCTTTTAAATAATATACCTTTTTAAATTATTTACTTTTTTAATTTCGATTTTTAATTTTCATGTTTGTTCCTTGTTATATATTTTCCTCCTCACAGTTGTAATGAAAATATATGAAATAATAAAAATTAATTTTTATTATTTTCTCTGACTTTATCATTGATTTATTCCTTCAGTTATTTAATATGTTGAATTTAAAATAAATTTTTAAAAAATACTCAATTAATAAAAACAATTAATGGAAATAAATTCCTCAGATTTAAGGTTTGGAAAATATTTCTTATTTATATTGAGTTGATAAATTGAATATATGCATGAATGGCAACAGTAAAAAGGACATGTAAGGGAGGGGGGATTTATTTACTATTTTAACTTTTGGTTTGTGCGCTATTTAGGATGGATCAAATCAGGGCTGTTTTAAAGAACGAACCAAAACTCAAACAAACGAAATGACAAAGTTCTGAAAGAGCACCAACAGATAGCAATATATAGATAAATAATTTTGCCACCCATTTGTTAGACAAGAATTAACTTTATCATTTTATATCCTTAAATATAGGAGGAAACACAAATAAAGGAAATCATATCTTACGACATTACAACAAATTGAATCCCAAGCTATCCCTATGAGGCTATACGTATGGAAAGATTTATAAAGTACCTATCCTACAATATTATATTGAATAATTATTAAATTCGAAAACAAATTAAAATTAAATGAAAATGTTAGCGATCCATTACAATGAAAATGAAATTTAACAGATAATCAAATTAAATTCTCTAAATTTTGATTGATGATAGGAATAGATCATGAGAATTTCCCAAGTTTGATCTGAAATGGAGCATGGACCATCCAGCTCATCTGGAACACTGTTGACATGATCATAAGTGATTGATGTAAAAATAAATCAACTTATAAACCAGCTTTTAAGTCATTATTAGAAATGTTTACTAAATATTTATAGAATCAAAAAAAAATAATTAAAAATATTTTAGATTATCTCTGAGACAAACTGCAATCCATCAATTGATAAAACATAGCAGAATTTATGCAGCATTTCAATGCCTATGAATTTCGCATCATTTTCATATACTATATCTCTATTATTTTGGGACAGAAATGATAAATGATATTTCATAAACTATTCTCTCACAATTGCCTGTTAATTATGCTTTTTATGCGACTTCATTTTTATAATGATGATAGAAATAATAATAATAATAATAATAATAANGAATATCAAAAAAGCATCGATATCTTTAGTGATTCATAGTCAAGCTTTTTAATAAATACAATATCATATATATATTGGCTTTCATGAAAAATATTGGGTTGCTTATTCAAAAAGAATTAAAGGCGAGAAAAGTTAGTTAAATTGTTGTCTATTATTAAGGAATTCCACCACTGAAATTCTTTAATTGAAATATTAAAATAATTTTAAGTGAATTAATTACGACTCAACGCAATGAAAATGATATGGGAATTGACAAAATTATTAATTAGATAATTCTTTTGTTAGAAATATAGCAATATTTAGGGGGCCCTTTACAATTCCTGTCGCTAACTGAGTTTCAGCAATGAATATCTGCGTATGGTTTTCATGGGGGAAAATTTATAATATCATGAAGAATAATATCATAAATGTTCCCCCAATAATACAAAGCATTATTCATTTTGCATTTGTAATAATTTGCATTGTCGGATTATGGCTTCCACTGGAAAAGAACATTTTATTAATTTATTAAGAATTGTTTAACTTTGTATTTATCATAGAGAAATATGTGATAGATGAAACGATTTTTTGTATGTTTTAATAATATGAATTTTAATTCAAAAACCCCTTTTCAGATTTCATGAATTTTCAACTTGGAAAGCTCCATTGTTTCAGCAAAACTCCTGGAATAATGTATAAATCTAGCCTGTTGATATATCACAAATACCAGGTACGTTTGAGGTAACTTTTTAGATAAGATATTTTTACATTTCATTTTCATGCAAATATTGTTTAGTACAATTTAGCATTCTTGGATTCATTTGCATTAAACTGTGAACTTGGTTCAGATACAGACTCATTACCACCGGTCGTTTGGATAAAAAAATAAAAATAATTAACTTAATTGGGAATTTTAAAGTGACAAAAGCATCCGAATTGGTAAACTTATTTATGCAACCCTTAAGTCACTATTAGAAATTATATTTAAAATATATAAAATATAAAAAATATTCAATCAAATTCATATTGCATTTTTAATTAAGGAAATAATCTCACTAAATCTATGACGATTTTCCTTAGCGAATATCTCTGAATTTTATTCAAAGAAGCGAAAATATTGCATCCGGGCTTTTGAAGAAATCTAAATGCTACAGCCAAATGATGATTTTCAAGAACGGAAGAATCATTGTACATAATAGCTAATTCGTGACCTGAAATTATTATTATTATTATTATTATTGTTATTATTATTATTATTATTATTATTATTATTATTATTATTATTATTATTATTATTATTATTATTGTTATTATTATTATTTTATTATTATTATTATTATTATTATTATTATTATTATTATTATTATTATTATTATTATTATTATTATTATTATTATTATTATTGTTATTATTATTATTTTATTATTATTATTATTATTATTATTATTATTATTATTATTATTATTATTATTATTATTATTATTATTATTATTATTATTGTTATTATTATTATTTTATTATTATTATTATTATTATTATTATTATTATTATTATTATTATTATTATTATTATTATTATTATTATTATTATTATTATTATTATTATTATTATTATTATTATTATTATTATTATTATTATTATTATTAAACTTATTAATATTCATCAACTTTTTAGCATCGTTATATTTGTGCATTTAGGATAATATTTCCTTTTATATGTTAATTAATTTCTTTTTTGCAGTTTTGATAAAATTGCTATTTTCTTTGATTATTTTCTAATATTATCAATGAATTTTTTCTATATTTCCCTTTATTATGCATAATCAACATCTACAAGATATTGTTTTAATGAGCTCAAATATTAATTTTCTTTTAATAAATTCTTACTATAGTAAGATCATAACTATTTTTGATTTATTGGGAAATTTAATTATGATTATTATTTGAAATTTCCAAAATTATTCTAACCTATATTTATGAGATATTGGTTGGTCACTCCTGGATGCTGGACGTCATGAATCGCGCATGCAAATATAACAGCAAGGATTTCCAATTCTGTGAATATATCCTTAATGATATCATTTAAATTAAAATGTTTTATCAAGTAATTGTAGTCATCACACTTCTAGAGCGTCGTTGGATAGCAGAACGTGTACTGATTGCGTAACATCTGCAGCATGTACTGCATTGTGATATGGAATTGATCTATCATAATTCATTTCAATTTGCAAGAAATATTTTATAACTGTTATGGGGTCAATGGAGAACATGCTCATCAGTTGACGCTTCTAATAGAATTAATATTTGTTTTAATAATAATAATAATAATGATAATAATAATAATAACAACAATAATAATAATAATAATAATAATAATAATAATAATAATAATAATAATAATAATAATAATAATAATAATAATAATAATAATAATAATAATAATAATAATAATAATAATAATAATAATAATAATAATAAATTTTTCATTAGTTAACTCACTTAATTTTAGTGATCTTTTACATTTCCGATGATCCTGAGTTGAATGAGAATACAATACGCATTAAAATGTATAAAATTGTGAAGTTTTCAGCAGAATCTTCTATAAAATGATGAAAGGTACTTAATGATGTAAGATTTGTAAAAAAATATATTTTCTGATGCAAAGTGATCTTTTTAATATCATGAATATCTTTTATACGAATGTTCCAAGTGAAGGTAAAAGGACAGATATAAAGGTAATGCATTGATAAAAGTAACGCATTTGACCCTAATGCGGCGGAGCATTTATTCTAGATGCAAAATAATTATGTAACTTACATATCCTTTTATGACAATTGTTAAGATAATGTATTAATGTTTATATAATGCTATTTTTTAGTTAAAGAAGGAAAGCACCTGATAAATCCAGTGCCGAAATTTTGTGTTATATTTAAGAATTGCCAATTAGGAAAATACAATAGAAGCAAAAGGCTTTTTAAACTAAACAACTCAGCTCTCTCCTATTCTTTGTCAATGATCCTAGAGTTCTGATTAGTGAAAAAGGTTGGCCATTGTTGACTAAAATTTGTTAAAAATATTTTATTTTATCCTTTTTATTTCAATTTACTTTTTTTGCGTTGAGATTTAATCAATATATATTTATATTTGCAAAAATTTCAAAAACATGGCACTGAGACGTGCAATAGCAAGAATGAATGATTTCTTTTCAAGAAATCCTAAACGGTGTAAAGCTGCACCACCAAGTTAGGAGGTTGCTGGTTGGGTTTATTGCATTTTGTTTGCTTATTAAAAAGGATTATTTTTGTATATTTATCATAATCTAATTGGTTAATGAAATTGATAACAAAATTTATCCCAAAATAAAAAGTTTGAGATTATAATTCTAACTGTAAATGAAAATTTGTAACAACTCCATTGATAGTCTGGCAGTAAATGAAACATTTTTACAATTAGGATAACAATAGGACTTGTTTATGTACCAAATTTCAATTGATAATTAAAGAATAATCCCAACTGGGAAAATTTTATCTTCATTTAATTGTGACCAAAATAGAATTTCCCAATGCTTTATTTGATACATTTAAATTGAAAATAAAATGCATTTCTTTTTCAATATCCTTCCTATAAAACAACAACATTTTCTGAATTTCTAAATTATCCGACCACTGGAAAAATGGCTACGAGCAAATGTACAAGACTTCTATTCATATATTTGTTTTATGAGGTACTGGAGAGTTCACTGAGTTCTGACTGCAATACATCGCATGACACATGCAATTCAGATGCAATACACATGCATAATTTACATCTTTTGTAGAGATCTTTTGATAAGTTTCTTTGGATAAAATATATTTTGTCAAAGATGAAAAGATCAATAATTTCTAAAACCTTTACAACTGTCTAAGTTTTGGTCATAAAATCGTATCAAAAATCCGTATTGATTTTATTGAATTTCTGTTCTATTTCCACATACAATTTTTCCGGAATGTATTTATAGTAATGATTCTTGCTAATTTCTTTCAGTAACTGATAAGCTCAATTTATATATAACTCTGCATCCTTAAGTGAAGAGAATTTCAAATAAAAACAAATATTTAAATGCAAATATCATTTCAAGTAGTATTAACCCCTTCAGAGCTGAATTATTGTTAATGGAGTGAAATTGATCACTAATTGTATTGTTGCCAAAAATTGCTCATAGATGGCACTAGTGGTATGATTTTAAAACAATCAAAATAGTTTGGTCGATGCGTGGAGAGATGGCGATGAAGTAAAATATATTAAATAAGGAATCTATAAGGTTTTAAATGTTATGTGCATAATTCTGCACACGGGGTCTGAAGGGGTTAAACTATTTTCAAATTGTAAATTTTTATCATTAGCCATTGACGGTAAAATATAACTATCTTTGATTTTCTTCAATCAATTCTCTATTTAGAGTGAGAGTAGCATTTGAAAAATCACCAATAAATATTTATTTTGTATGCACAATTTCTGACAAAACAATACTCTATAACTACAATTTGTGGCGATATGAATGGAGTTTTTTTTTTAATTTTTTTTTAAATTTATTTGTAAATATTAGAAATTTCTTATTGGTTTTCATTAAGAACTGCATGATTTTAATACATTTATCCAATTTTAATTTGATAGAACAATGATACACAATTTTATTTATTAATGAAATTTAACTTTATTCTTAAATTTATTCCTGAAACATGCACATTTAATTTTATTTAATTTTATTAATTAAATAAAAATTACGTTGACTAAATATGATCATTGTGTGGGTAATACTGATACTTCAACTTAACCCTCTCCGTGTAAAAAATAATGCTGATATTTATAGTGACCCGTTCTATTCCCACAAAAACGGTTACAAAATGTGCCTTCAGCTTCATCCCGATGGATTCAAAACTGGAAAAGGGACACATCTTTCTGTTTTCTTTTTCATAATGCGCGGTGAAAACGATGTACTTTTGCAATGACCTATGAAACTGGAAGTGACATCTTGCTTTAATGTCGAATATATTCGACAAATATACGGAGAGGGTTAAACTCTTCTTATCATTAATTTTGCATCAACTAATATACATTTTGGCGCTTCACTTTTAGAATTTAATGATAATGCAGATCATTTATATCTAATGTGAACATTAACACCTGGAAGTAAATGTTTTGGCTGATCCTTGAAATCAAGCTGTAATGATGAACTCATTGTCATTAACTTTGAGCCTTTATTCCAACTTTTTCGTTCTTCAGATTCCTCACTCGAATAAAATAAATAATGTACTTAAATTCAACTAAATTGAATTAACTGAGTATTTCTAAAAGGTGTGCATGAGATTTGAAGTGCCATAATCGCGATGTTTAAAATTGTAAATAAACTATAGTTGGTTACTAATAACAAATGTTAATTAAATGAAATATTTATTATTCCGAATTATTTAATTACTGAGCGCGTTAAACAATGTTATTTGGAATTAAAAATAACAGACCGGAGTTTGTAAATAAAATAACTTGAAATGCTAGTAAAATGATTCAATAATTGATCGTAATATAAATTTATCTCAATATTGCAACTCAAAAGTAGTAACATTTCCATTAATATTCATTAAAGCTAATACGCTATTTCTTAATAATCTATTTTATATATAATCCGGATATTTAAACAAAATAACAGTCTAAATATTGTCACTCTCAACTTCTTTAAGAATTGTGATACTCTTTCAGCCATTCATTTCTTCTGCGTCTTTTCCCATTTGGATATTCTAGTTCAACTTGGTGTTCGGTTGGAAAACTAAGAATCTTTAAAGGGCCTTCGAACAAATTACCATGCTTTAATCTCTTATGTGGATCCATTTTTACTAGAACTCTTTGACCCACCTCAAAATGTCGAGGACTTTTCTTATATGCATCTCTTGATCTCATTTTATCTGCCGCTACCATAATATTATTCTGTGCTGTCAATAATAATTTATCTCGATTAATATCTATGAATGAATTCTTTCCATGTATATTAACCTTTCTTCCAAATAGTATTTATATTGGTGAAAATCCCGTAGAATTCTGTGTTGTTGAGTTTAGAGAAAATTCAATTTTTGGCATAACCTTGTCCCAACACCTTCATGTTTGACCATCACTCAAAAATGTCACGATTATATCACGAACCGTTTGTATTACCCATTCTGCTAAACCATTAGACTTTTGATCATATGATGGAGTAAATATCCTTTCGATGTTAAAATTATCAACAAACCCTTTGATTTGACTTCCTTCGAAAACCTTACCTTTATCCGAAACAATGTAAGCTGGATTACCGAATTTGTATATTGAATTGTGTATAAGTACCCGATATACAGTTTTTCATCTTGGTTCTGAGTAGGCGTTAAACTAACCATCTTGATGAACTGATCAATTATTACTACCAAATAACGGCTACGGTTTTTGGTTTCCTTCATATGAGAAATATCGATTACAAATTGTTTCATCGAATTCATTTTTACCCTAAGAATTAAATACTCAGCTGTTTTATTAGTCAAAACTTTTTTTCTTATGCATACATCACATCATTTTATAATATCTCGTATATCGGTTACCTTGTGTATTCAAAAGAAATAATCGTTCATATAATTTGTTGTTTTCTTAACTCTTTGTGCAAACTACGACTTGTGACGTAATCTTCTGCTTATCATCATTTATTATTAACAACAGATTGTCTTTTACCAATATATGATCCAATCTTTTGAAATAAGGTGAATCCCGAATGAAGCGAGGTATCTTGGGGATCGGGTTTAGTACATATTTCTTTATTGTAGACAGCAAATTATTTGTTTCATGATTCTCAATATATACCTAGATATTTAAATTACTTGAAATAATCAAATTTAAAAATCTTATTCGGCTCTTCTCAAGTTTTCCTTTTTCGTGTTCGGTTTGACATTGTAAGTAATAACTTAACAATATCCTCGATAGTCCATCATCGTTGTTATGATTTTCACCCTTCCTATATTTTAAATCAAAATCATAACTTGACACGTCACTCAACCATGTTTGGAATTGTGGACTTGACTGGTTTCGAAGTTGATTTTAAGAACTTGCAAGGCTTATGATCCGTACATATTTCAAACTTTTTTCCATATAAAAAATGCCGAAAATATAAGACGTACTAGTATATTGATAATAGATTTTTGTCTAGTTACACATTATCCTTTCTTGTGAGCACTTAAAAGTCTTGAACAATGTGCTATGACTTTTTCACAACCATTTTGAACTTGATTTAGAAGAGCACCAATTCCACTAAAAGTAATCAGCCTTATTTGGAAACGCCAATATTGGTGACCTCGATAATGGATGTTTAAGTTTTCGGAAACTTTCCTCACATTCGTCATCCCATTTAATATCTTTTCCATGTCCGTCTGGAGCTTCATACAACGATTTGGCTATTTCAGCAAAATTTGGAACAAATTTGCTAATCCCAAAAATGAATGTAGTTGTTTGCTACATTTCGGTATTTCAACCTCAATAATTCTTTTTATCATATTGTTATTCGTGGATATTCCTTCAGCTGAAATGTTATGACCCAAAAATATCAATTCACTCTTATATAAACTACACTTCTTAGGATTGATCCTTAATCCTGATAATTTAAATCACTTGAAAACTTCCTCCAAATTTCTATTGCGTTCTTCGATAGTTTTCCATATCCAAATATGCTGCAACACCGTTATACAAAATATCATCAAATAATATGTGCATAAAGTCTTTGGAAAGTTGCTGGAGCTGTGGATAATCCAAATGGCATTCGATTGCAGTAAAACTGTCCTTTCTTTGTAGAAAACGCTGTTTTTAACTGAGGCGCTTTATCAACATATACCTGATAATATGCCTGTCCCAAGTCTAGAGACGAAAATCCGGACAAAGAATCGAATATTGTTTGGGGATCCGCCATTGGAAAACTTAATTTTTCAGTAACTTCATTAACCTTCCTAAAATCTTAACACATCATGATTGATTTGTCTTTCTTACCTATCACGACTGTAGGTGAGTTCCATGGGCTTTGGCATTTCCAGATAATGTTCATTTTTAATAATTTCATAATCATATCATCCACTTTTGATTCCATCTGCATTATGCACCTATGATTTTGAGTTATTGTATTTCCAGACATTTTTATAGTATGTGTAACTAAACTAACAATCTGATCCCACGAAGATCGTACTATACATGGTTACCAACTCAACCAATTTTGGGTCTGAATTTGGTCCAAAAACATCCAGCGCCTTTTGACATCGTTCTGTATCATTGTAGCTAATACCAACCGTGTCTGAATCTATTAATGCAACTGATGTATCTGGCACAGGTTTTATTTAAAGCTAAAATCAAATTCATTCCACCCACAAAACTTGGATTTATATCCCTAACCACAATTACCTTCATTTTCTGACATAATTCATTCCAAACAATCGAAGTCGTAAAGTCACCTAAGCATGGTATCGGCTTATTTTCAAACGCTCCTTCGAGCGCCATATCCAACGGTTTTGAAACTGGACTGCCACGCTTTCTCCATATCTATGAACGCAAGGCGAGTTGCAGGAGAATTTGGAGCTGGGATTTCAAAAGATGGTAAAACTCGAGGACAGGCTTTATTGGCTTATGAACTTGGAGTCAAGAAAATGAAAATTGACAAAAATAAAAACTTTTTCAACTTTATTCGTTTTGAATTAATACAAATTGGTAGCAGAGCGTGGTTCTGGCTATCCAGTCAGAACAAGGTATTTTATATTTTATATTTTATATTTTTAAAAGTTTTCGTATAAAATTATGTTGTAATATTTTTTATAAAATATTTTGCGAAACATTTCCCCTAGAGCCTGCCCCTTATAAAAATAATAAAAATAAATGTTTTCAAATATTTATAAAATCTTTGTCAGGAAAGACTATTACAATTAAGGTTGAGTCAAGGGATACCATTCAAAAAGTAAAAGCTAAAGTTCATGAAAAAGAAAGGATATCCTCAGGTCAACAAAGACTTAATTTTGCTGGAAAACAGTTAACAGACTTACCTTAACAGTCTTACCCTATACGACTATAATCTGAAACGAGGATCAACGCTACATCTGGTCTTGGGTTTTGCAGGGGGAAATACAGTATCAGATTCTGAGTTCGTAGCAGGTTACAAAACACGAACAGGTTTGAAGGTAGTATTAGGGCGATTGCGCAACAGATCTCTGGGAGATGAGATGGAGTGGACACTGTGGAAGAACAAAGGAGAAGGGAGGCATGAAGACAAGTATGAAGAAGTAATTGACTGCTGAAGTATAATGCCCTGGAGTTAGGACGAGAGAAAGGTAAAAGAAATTGAAGCAGATCTGATACAATTAGAAGCGGATTTTTCCAGAAATGGTGATCTGATCGTCACGCAGAAGGAAGAAAGTTTTAAAGCAGAATCACCGAAGGTCACAGAAAGGTCATTTAGGAGTGAAGATCATAATGAAATACCAAAATTAATGCTGGGATTGAAGCCCTTCCAGCTTCCGATATTTAATTGAGGGGTACATGAATATTCGGAGTGGCGAGCAATAGTAAAAGCCTGCATTGAAAATACGAACAAGCCTAGCGAAACAAAATACTTAAATCTAATTCAATATTTGGAAGGAATATTTAAACAAAATAACAGTCTAAATATTGTCACTAAATATTAATGAAATTATTGAATTATTTCTGAGATTTACACAAAAATTATCGAAAATTTCTGATTGTTTAAGGGATTCAGTTAATAATTAACAAAAGATTATCAATATGATCTCTGGTTTGGAATTTTTGTTAATTTGGTTTCAAGTCCTTTGTGGAAAACATTGGATTTAGATAAAAGAAATAAAATAAATCAAAAATAATTCCTGTGGTGGGTCGCAAGTAGTCCACGTTTTACCTGTTCGTCTAGTTCAGTTAGGCCCCTTTATTCTATACTCCAATGATGCGAACCTTGAGAGATCTGTTCCCCTATAGCTTATCACTCATGCGCTTTATCATTCAAACGTGAACTCACAATACACAAGTTTATTACTATATCCACACACTGCTGAAGAGACTGTCAGTCATATGAGTCAAGAACAAGTTGAGCGCCCTGGGATTCAAGCTTCCTTGAGAATAAAGTTAAAATTGACTTTTGAAATTTTGTCAGGGATCTGCCTTTATTTCATTTAAGCATGATGATCTGACCTATGACTTAGTTATTAGTCGTCGTCCACACGGGTCACAAGGAGTATACCAATAAAAGGAGCAGTAAAACTACTCCAAATGAACGGAATAGTACAACTGCCCCTATGTTGAACGTATCATTTTAATAACTTGTGAAGTGGCTGTGGGCCGAAAAACACTGCGCGATGTCATACTGAGAAGATTATTCCATTTTTAAAAAAGAAACATAAAACCGAAACTCAAAAATCCAAGGCTGTATCATTTATTTCATAATACATTAAAACAATCAAACTAAATCCTTACTTTCCAAAATTTCAATCGTAACTACATCTCATAAACTGGTTAACAGTAACAAAAATTATTTTAACGAAATAAAAGGGCGGTGAAAGGTTGGCTTGCACATGGACGTCCAAGTACCCAGGACCGGCCCCGGGCAGTCTGCTAGTTTACGTAATTAATGTTGAATGTAATTCTGTCACTTATATAGATTTTAGAAATATAAAAAATGTTTATGAAAATTTAGAAAGAATTCATTTATATTTAGATTTCAAATTAGTCAAAACTGTGAGCAGGAACATTTTATTTTTATTCATTCACTCATAAACAATTAAACACGAAAAAATAAGTAAAAAGTAATAAAATAATTTATTTTTATCAAAATAAAATTGTTTACTTATTTCCTCATAAAATCGATGTAAATTTGTGGATAAATTTATAATTAAATTTTATCATTAAATCAGAAATAAATTTATATGAATTATGAAGTCACTAATAATAATAACGATACTAATAATAATAGTAATAATAATAATAATAATAATAATAATAATAATAATAATAATAATAATAATAATAATAATAATAATAATAATAATAATAATAATAATAATAATAATAATAATAATAATAATAATAATAATAATAATAATAATAATAATAATAATAATAATAATAATAGTTATTATTATTATTATTGTTATTTTTTGATAATAATTTTAATTATAAATATAATAATACTTCTAGAATTTTCAATGTAATAACGACTAAAGAGTGCTGATTAGTAAGGATGTCGAATTCAAAGATCTGCAAACCCCATGAACCCAAATATGAATCCAGCGTCTAAATAAAATAAACAATGAAAAATAAATATTAAAATATTATAATACATTATTGATTTTTATGTCGTTTTTTTGAGAAATTCCAAGATTTCGATAGATTTCATGGTCATGCAAACATACTGAAGGTTGGGTAACCTGACTGGAGAATTTATTTGGCAAATATACCAGTTTTGGCGACTCGGAATCTTTATTCAGCATAATCTGACTGCTTCCAATAAGATCTGGTTGGGAATGTATTTGGGGAGTTGAATCCGCATTCTTATAAAATTGGGCGACTGACATTTGTTTTATATCCATTTTTAAGGACTCCTCTAATTGAGTAGAATCTATTAAATCATCAACTAATCGTTATTACAATTATAAACTATAAAATATATTAGGAGAATCACTATTTGAACTATTTACCGTAAGGATCACCCAGAAATGAAAACACTGAAAACAACAGAAAAGAATATTGAGAATATCTAAATATATATCACTTATGTCTTGACCGTAAAATTTTAGTAAATTTTTTAATTTTAATTTTCACCGTTGATAAAAAATTAATATTTCTATTGTTATAGAAATCAATAAATAAAATAAAATCAATAAATCAAATAAATAAATATATTAACAAGCACGTCAAATTGACAAGTTGACTAACATTTTATAAAATCAGTGTCGAACATATAATAATTAGTATCTATGTAGTCGCCTACAATATGGATATTATTTCAAGGGTTCCCCAAGGGCAAAATGTTGGATAACACTAACTAACCAACAGCTTTCTTGTCTCTGAATATAGAAATTTTAGATAAAATTGAATTCAGTTTTTTTCTTCGGTTGTTTTTACCGATAAACTAAAAATGTCACAAAAAGAAATCTAAATATTTTATATTTTTTGTTTGAATCTAACATCATTATTTGCATTTTAAATTTTTTTAAAAAATTTAAAAACATATTTATTTACGAACATAAAACTTTTATATTTTTGTTTATTCCTATAATTTAAAGTTTTAACATGAAATTTATGTTGAATTTAATTTATTTTCATTTACGACTGCCAATATATTTTATTTATTTAAATAAATAAAATTATTAATCTTTAATTTTAAATGAATATGAAAGAAATTCAAATTGAAAATCGATCAAAAAGATAAATTATTTATTCGCACACAAATTTTATTTGATTTACATAAAATTACTTCATCACACACAAATTATATTTTCGACACTTAGAAATTTAGAAAATGTTTTTATATTGACATACAGTGGCGTAGCTAGAAATTGGGGCCCCTATGTAATGAGCCCCCTATACTGCATACACAAGTGAAATAGGTGCGGAGCACCATAGCGCCGCAGGAAAAAAAATTTTGGCCTCCTTTGGAAGCACAATTGAATTAGACCAGAGTTTCCCAAACTTTTCCTGCGACGGAACACTTCGTAACTCTCGAAATTTTGATGGAACATCTTGCTTATTTTGAGACCAGTGTCGTAGGCCTACCCAAGATTTTTTGTAAAGGGGAGGGGAGAGTGTTAATTGAAAGAAGGGCTTATAGTTACAGAGAATTTTTGCGTCACAGGCAAAACATTTTTTTGGGTCCTCTTTGGAAAGACGATTTAATTAAATAATTAGAGCTCAATATACAATATAACAGTATAAATCGTTATAAAATGATAGTAATGTGTCAGGGACAAATGTGTATAGCCGACAAGTGAAACAATTTTTTCGACCCCTAAAGATAACTAAAGTTTCTTGATTATACAGTATATTATTAGCGAGAGAGAGACAGAGGGGATTGCATAAATAGTTAAATGCAGGTAAATAATGTTCTATATGCAATAAGTAAACAAAACAGTGGAGCTTTATTACATAAAACCACAAATCGATCATTTGGAGGTCCCTGTTGATTGGTGCTGACCGTGCCGTTGTTTGACATTGTTTTCTGAAGAAAATTAAGGAAACTTGGAAAAAGGCCCCCTGTCTTGTGGGCCCCTATGCATTGCTTACTCTTCTATATGGTAGCTACTGTTGACACACAATTATACTACTGGGCACACAAATTTAGAAAGTGCTTTAACATCGTTAATGACTACCTTAAATTTTATAAATTTAATTAAATTGAATTGATATTGAAAACAAGTAATTTAAGTGGGAAGAAAGGATTGAGTATTTAACATTTGTGCCAGCTGATTTCGACAGTGAGTTGTTAGAGAACAAACGAAACAAGATCATGTCCAATTTTGACAGATTCAACTCGTTCGAGGAATTTTATGCACTAAATATTATACTAAATGTCAATCATTGATTTGAAAGTTGGAATTTATACTATTTATATAATTTTTCAAACAAATCATTTTTATAATAAAACTTATAGGGTTACAAAGACTTTGCTCAAAAAATAAAAACGTACAAATAGATTATCGAGACATACTCGTCCTCCGCATTGAAGGGTGATTTGAGATTTATTTATAACAAATTAAAAAATAGAATAAAATTGTAAAATAAACATTTGTTTGAAGCATCTTTGTCAATCTGAATTTGTTTACAGAAAACTGTGAAAAAGAAAATAATGTCATTTGTTTTAATTATACAATTATTAAATATATTATAAATCTCATAAACATAAAACTTTTTATATACAAATTTTTTTTAAATATTTATATTGCTTTCTTTTTTATTTAAAAGATGAAGAAATATGTATTTGATATTATTAGATGAAAAGCTAAAGGAAAGACAGTCTCTCAAATCTCAAGAGCAATCAGTAGAAGTCATAGCCTCATTAATAGTATCTTAAATGCTTCTATCTAGACGTGGGCAAGGAATATTTTTAATGAAATACCAAAACTTCCGGTGCTAAATATTTATTTACGGGCTATGAGTGTTTTTATTAAAAAAGGAAAATGAAAAACATTTACAAATTTTCTGCAGGTTTTTCTAAGTTTTTCAAAATTGTGCAATGGGAAAATTTTCATTACAAAAGTCAATGAAATTAATAAGAAATAAATGTAAAGAGAAAATAAATTTTCCAAAATTCAAAAACAATTTTAAAGTTGGCAAGAAATTGCGACGAGATTTTGTGACGAGGCAGCAAATAAAAGAAATTTTAATGTAAATATAAACAATTATATATATATATATATAATATTTTACACCATTTCTTACTTAAAAATGACTTGATGTAATCAACAACTTCGGTACAGGTTTTGAACTTGTTGACAATATTCATCAGCTCTTCATCAAGGACTTGTTTAAACTGAAAAGATATATTTAATAATAACTTATCATATATTTATAATATACAACATAATTGTATCTGAATCATTGAAACTATAGTTGCACCTTTACTGACAACGAGAATCGATGCACCCTACTCCTTGTTCATTTCACTAAAGGTATGGCGAAAGGTTTTTCAAATAGGTTAAATATCTTGTATTAGTACAATGCCTTGTAGATTAGCCCTTTTATATCAAGCAATAAAAATTAGTTTTTGTTTTAATTTTAATTATTATTAGATGCACCATAAAAAACGTAAACCTATGAATATTTTTATTGAAATGGATATAGATAAAACATAGAATCCCAAACGTATCTCAACTTGCCGACGAATAAATAAACAATTCATCACCCTCGTTGATTGCTGAAAGTCAATCTCACGGATATAGGAAGCGTCAAACAATAACCTCACAGAATTTATACTTTGTTAAGGCTTTAGTTTTCTTATAGAACACCAAAATGTGAAGGCTCTTTTCAGCAAGTGGACTTTTGTAAACAAAGAGTCGTTTTTTGTATCAAATATGTAAATTTAAAAATATTTAATATGTAAAAACACTTAATTCATGTATTCCATACACAATTTCCTTATTCATTCTTCTATAGTAAGATCTGAGCGCTGGCCGAGGCATGAGAAAAATATCTCGTTTTATCCATTTTCATTAAAATGGCAATTAGGAAGAACATTTTGAGTTAATTGCACGTTAGTGTATTTTCTACACAATTATAAAAATTATCAAGTGAATACGACATACGTATTATTATTTTAAATTTATTAAATAAACATCTTGGAAATAATTTATGAGAAAGTTTTTATAGAGAAAATGACGAAAAAACTTCTTAAGGTTTATAAGATTTTTTATCAATTTAATATTTATTTAGAATTTCAGATATTATAATCAGTATATTTATAATGAAAACAAATATCTCATTGTCTGGCCAGGAAATATTTTCGCTATAATAAGTTTTGGAATATACAGAAACATTTCCAAAAACTAAAAATACCAAAACTACTCAAGCTCTTTTACCTAGTTAATAATTCATCCCTTAACTATTTCAAACATAGACTTTTTGAAAATATAATTGTTCATTTTTGTTTTACTTCATGAAAGTCTATTCAAAATTTCATTTCTCTTGTATTACTCCTTTAGTTTACGATTTAATATCAAAAAATGATAATAATAATTATTACTACTATATAATAATAATAATAATAATAATAATAATAATAATAATAATAATAATAATAATAATAATAATAATAATAATAATAATAATAATAATAATAATAATAATGATAATAATAATATAATAATAATAATAATAATAATAATAATAATAATAATAATAATAATAATAATAATAATAATAATAATAATAATAATAATAATAATAATAATAATAATAATAATAATATAATAATAATAATAATAATAATAATAATAATAATAATAATAATAATAATGATAATAATAATAATAATAAATAATAATAATAATAATAATATTAATAATAATAATTCTATTTATAAAAAAATTGATTATGAATGAGTAAAGATATTTTTTAAAGTGATTTTGATTTTAGAAAAAATGGCTAAAAAGTTAATTTATTTTGAATTTTATATTCATATTATTAGTTAATTTTAATTTTAAATAGTATTGAGTTTTAAATTATTTGATTTGAATATTAGAGTTTTAAATGTCCTTGAAATTTAAGTTAGTTGAACGTTGATGGATGGTTTGTGTTTTTTGATAAAAAAGAGTTTCTGTGGTTAATCTTTGTAATGTATTTTTAAACGCGTATTATAGTATTTGGTATTTTGTTTCATATAAAAGTGGTGCTGATTTATGTATTTTTCTCAGTGTTTATGATAATTACTGGTTTCATTTTTGATGTGCTCATTGAATAATGTTTGGAATGTTCTGTGTTTTTCCTTATGTTAGTCGCATTTAAATTTTTAATTTATTTAGTAATTAATTTTCAAGCTTTTGATTTATTAAGAATTTTTTAAAATATTTTTTAGAATTTCTAATGAATTTCTGATATTTATTTGTGAAAGTAAATACTCGTCTTAATAACTTAATTTTTTGATAAATTTTTAAATATGTGCTTAATTCTTCGAATTTTCTGTAATAACTTTTCTTAGTACAAGTCAGCAACTTTTGGCAAAAATTTGGCAAATTCTACTTAAGATATAAATTAACTAAAATATTTACATATTTGTTTGTGTGAAATAATTAGTGATGTGGAGGCATAAATTCTTTCTTTGAAAACATCTGTAATTCTTTTATTATATTTAAAATGAGGTGGTTAGTTGACGTTATGTTGACGTGTATGAATTTATTTTACTTGTATTAAATTTTTCCATCTTTCTATATTGAAGACTCTTATTGATTGTTATATTTGTAAATGAGACACACATATTATTGGTAAGTTTCTTTATAATATGGAAGCTCATTTTATGTCATTTATTTGTCTTAATTCGCTTTGGTGCGTGATTAAGATAGTAATGGTTTTAATAAGAGCCGCCACGACTCAAAGAGCTAAATTATTATAAAATATAGATGTTTTCTTTTTATAATTATATTTATTAAAAACCTTTTCCATTGAAATATCTCCAATTGATTGTTTTGTTTGGACATTTGTCAACTGGAGCAGGCACCATTCTAATTCTTCTAGTGACTCCCTAGCCATGTTTTTCCATTTCTGATCTATTAATTATTAATATTAACAAAAAGTCTTTGAAATTCTATAAAGATCAATATTATTATTATTATTATTATTATTATTATTATTATTATTATTATATTATTATTATTATTATTATTATTATTATTATTATTATTATTATTATTATTATTATTATTATTATTATTATTATTATTATTATTATTATTATTATTATTATTATTATTATTATTATTATTATTATTATTATTATTATTATTAGTATAAAGTGATGATTTCTTGGTAGCAGCATTAATTAAATTTTAAACAATTAAATGATAATTTAAGCCTTTTGCTGCAAATTACATATATAATACTATAAGCTTTTGGTTAATCTGTTTTTGAGCAATGACTTTCCATACTTTGTTGATCTTTATTTCGATGGTTTTGGTGACATGCGCTTAACTTTCTTGTATGTGTCTAGGTTGCCGAGTTGTTTGTAAGTAGCTTCGCAATAAAAGTTTTTCTCTATAATGCAAAATTCCCCCTTTGTCAATTAGTAAGTAAACGTATGATTTCCTTTTAAGAGATTTTAATATGGCTTGTTTATTTTTCGATAGATTTAAGAGATATGGTTTTCTTTTTTCTTTCTCAACTGTTTCCATGATTTTACGACAGACCTTTAAAAGTGCCGAATCTAATTCTAAATCAGGATTTGGATGATAGAGCTTATCTGTGTTTGTATATAGCGGGAGCTTTTGTTCGTTATTTTCATGAGGTGTAGTATTGTTCACTGTAATTTGGTACGGAATGCGGCAAAGATCTGTTTTGAAATGGAGGATGGCTGTGTCATCTATTATACTGAACTTTGGTCCTAGTGATAGTAATCCTTTTTCACAATCGGATAGACAATTTGTGAGGTGACATAGTTGACTTCAAAATCCTGAAAGAACTTAAACGCACTGGCCTTCCAATTCGTAAAGTACATAAATCGTGGACATTGAGAAAGCTCTGGCAAAAAACACCAAAAAAGAAAACAATTGGACAATGGAAAACTAATCACCGCAAGAAATGTGCTTTCGAAAAAACATTGTATATTGCATCACTTACAATGTATGCAAAGAAGTATACATTGGGAGTACACTCAGGACAAAATAGTTATAGAACATCTAGATTCTAGTGGAAAATCATCGGTATACAGACATATCCAACAATGTCAACCAAGAGTAGATGGTTAGAACCCCGCTAACTCAGGAGCCCGCTAACACACATACCCCCCACCGGGGGGGAAATTTTTTTTTTGAAAAATGTAGGTCAACTCAGAAATTTTTAATTTTTTATAATTTTTTAAAATATTTTATAATTTTTTAAGATTTTCAACAATTTTCAAGAGATTTTCTCGAAAATTTTATATTTTTCTCAGAAATTTGATATTTTTCTATGGTTTTTCTCAGAAATTTAATAAATTTTTACAATTTTCAAGGTATCTACATAAATATTTTCAGAGTTTTTAAGTAGGTCAACTCAAAATACTTAGAAAAAATTTTGAAAATTATGTAGGTCAACTCAAATTTTATAATTTATTTACATTTTTCAATCATTTTACACGAAATTTTTTAGAGTTTTTATGTAGGTCAACTCAAAATACTTAGAAATTTTTTAGAAAAAAGTAGGTCAAGTTAAAAATATGTAGGTCAACTCAAAAAACTTAGAAAAAATTTTGAAAAATAAGTAGGTTAGCGGGCTCCTAACCATCTTCTACCAAGGAAGGAAAGAAAAAATATTTCAATCAAAATCTTAGCCAAAGGAAACATCCAAAAAAATGACAGATTTAAAGAAGCAATTCACATCATAAATAGACAGCCAACAATCAACACTAAAGAAGAAATCAATGAAATCATCAATTTGATTTGTTGTTATTGACCTTAAGAAAAGCTTTTATAAAAAAATTTAAATTAAAAATTAAAACATAATAATTTAATATTTAAAATAATATAGATAAATAGATCAAATATACATTTTAAAGATCATTAGGAATAAAAATCAAAATCAAAACTTTTTTTTAAATATTTAAATTGCGTATATAAATAGTTATTGAAAACTATATTTAATAAATATTTTAAGTAACTATTTATTAAAATAGGTTTCTGTCAGCTAATTATAGAACCTTTAAAAATTTTTAATTTTTTTTAGTGTTTCGTTTTGAATTTTAGAGAATATTTAATTAAAAATATTTGTTTAATTTTAAATTCTTCAGAAAAAAAGTTTATTATTATTTTTAACCAATGAGAAGTAAGAAAAAGGATATAAAAAAGAAGATCAAAAAGCATTTTAAAAAATAGAAGAAACAAAATTCCAGGAAATTGAAAAAGACTATCTTACAGTCGAAAATATTTTCATTTGTATTAAATATATTATTTGCAGCAAAAGCTTAAATTATCATTTAATTGTTTAATATTAATATTATTATTATTATTATTATTATTATTATTATTATTATTATAACACTAATGAAAAATAACAATAAAATAATCACAATAATAATAATGACAATGTGAGTTTTAATAATTTAAATAATTATAATAATAATAATAAATATAAAAAACAATTTTTAACCTTTTCTACAACTTATAAGTGAGCTATCCAATTAATTTCAATGGGAAAACTAATTATTTTCCATCATGAACATTTTTTTAAAAGTCAAATTATTTTGTTACTGATGATTTCTCATTTATTATAAAATATTTTATAATTATATCAATGTAAACAACATAATTGGTTGTATTGTTAATTTAAACAAAAGTATATATATAAAAGTATATATATATATATATATATGGGAAAGTTTTCAAGCGATTGTTCGTTTGGTTTATTATAATTTTTAACTTATATAATATTTTAAAGTTACTTTTAACTTCACAATAAGCAACGGATATCAAAAAACCCAGGATGTTGACTGTCATATATATTCCAAGGAGACCTAATGTAGCTGTTTATGAATGACATCATCTTAAACTAAAAAAACCCTTCGAGTTAATTAATTTATTAATCTATTAATTTATAATAATAATAATAATAATAATAATAATAATAATAATAATAATAATAATAATAATAATAATAATAATAATAATAATAATAATAATAATAATAATAATAATAATAATAATAATAATAATAATAATAATAATAATAATAATAATAATAATAATAATAATAATAAAGAAATCGTCAACTGAGTATATTATATAATATTTCTATATATTTCGACCGTTCAACAGTCTTCTTCAGGTAAGGAATCGTATTAATAACAACTAAATGAAATTAAGAATATTCAAAAAAATTAATCAATAATAAATATTTTTTAGTTTGATACAATTTTATTACGATTATTATTGATTAATTTATTTGAATATACTTATTTTCATTTAGTTGTAATTAATACGATTCCTAGCCTGAAGGAAACTGTTAAATGTTCGAAATATATTGTTAGGTGATGATTTTCAATTATTAAAAGTTTGCCATTTTTCTTTGATTAAATAATAATATAAAATAATAAAAATAATAATAATAATTAAAATACCTTGATGAGAAGACAAAATGATGTCGTCACTGATTTTTACATTGAGGATTTTCTTCAATATAACATTAGTGGAAGTAAATCTAAATGAAACAAAATTCATTTAAATACTTTGATAATTAACATTATGATTATTTTTAAAAAATGTTTACATATTAATTTGCAAATATTTTCATAATTTTGTGTTGAATTCTATTGAAAATTTAGGTAAATATAAAATAATAAATAATAAATAAATAAATTGACCTAAATTTTAATTATAAAATTTATGTTCAAACTAATAATATAGACATTTTATTTCAATTCATTTCCGCATGATATTTCTTTTTATATAAATTATTTTTAAATTTAATTTATGCTACTGCCAAAATAATCCTAATTTTTTAATAATAAAAATAGTAATAGAAATTAAATAAAATATAAATATAAATATAATTAAATATAAATGTAAATAATTATAATAATTTTTTTAATTTCATTACCACAAAAATACTATGAAAAACTTTTTATTCTATAAAACATAATTATTTCGAAATATTTTGAATATAATGGAAATAAGAATAAATGTTTGATCTTAAGAAGTCTACAATTGTTGAAATAGTATGAAAATTTCTACCTGACCTTCTTTCCCCTTTGAAAATAAATAGGGGGCATCAAAGATGTAATTTTGAGTTTTCCTGAATAAATGCAATATAAATTACAGTTCAACAGAAGCTGATAAAGGTATAAAAGCTCATATTTTGGTCATACTCAACTGAGAATATTTTAATGGTATTATGTGAGGCATCATTAAGCCACATTAATTCTTTAAATTATGTCATTATTTGTTTAAATTAATTTTTTTTTAACACTGGTGAAAACAAAAATTATTTTTCAATTGTTTCAAATTAGAAACATTAAAATCTGGATAAAACATTTTGAGCAGTTTAAGAGAAATTTAAACAAACTGGAGATGTTAATTATGGGGATAAGTAGAGATTTGTGTAGAAATGTGACATAAAATATATTTTGATAGTGTCTCAAGAAAGAATCCAAGTATCTAAAACATTTTATCTTCTTTTATGAAGGACACTTTATCCAGAGGAAAATACTTATACACAAGTATTGGGGTCTCATAAAAAAGTTATAAAAGATATTTTATGGTGTTACAATTACTGTGACTCGAATTGTAGCTTTTACACCAAAAATATTTAAAATTTTTCTTAAAACAACATTTAAACAAAAACACTCCATTTATCCTAATGGAGTTATTTAAATAGCATTCGATATATAATTAAAAATTATCAAATGTCAAGCACGAATGACATTTATCTTTTCGCCTTCTCCCAAATAGAGTGGAGGAAATCTTTTAATTATTTGTGGAGAAATTTTGGATTAAAATTTATTTGTAATTTTACAGACACTAACTTGTGAGGGAAATGGCAGAAAAACGAAAACGACAAGCTAAATTCAGCCAACCAATTATAAAATAAAAAAATTCGATTTAAATTATTTTTGCTTTTTAAATAGGAAATAATTTTGTTGTTAGGTAGAATTTATAATTTTTCAATCACAATAAAATGTTTGGTATAAGAATTCAATTCAAAAACATCTGTTATCTATTATTCTATTTTATTTTTTTGTTTTAATTATCAAAATTGATGTTCACATTTACGATTTCAAAAGAATGGATAAAGGACTGAATTTAATTGATTTTTAATTAAAATTTATTAAAAATTGTATCTATATATCTGTTACACTTGTTTGGATTGAGAATTTTGAAATTATATTTTGTTTGAATGATAACTGATAAAATTGCTGACCACTACTTAAATTGAAATTTTTAATTACAATTTAAAATTAAAGAAATGAAATTTAATTTTAAAATTTTTTTTATTTATCCAGCAAAATATTTTTCTGTTGTTTAAAACGGTAAATAGTTTTTTTTAATATTGAGTTTCTAGATATTAAAATTTGACAGTAGAAAGAAACGAAGCTCTAATTTCAAATTAATTGTTTTTAACACTGGTGAAAACAAAAATTATTTTTCAATTGTTTTTTTAATTTAAAATTATAAATATTTCTCCAAAATAAAATTCAATTTTCAAAAGAAATAATTTTAGGATGGGAGGAAATGGAAATTGAATCCAAATTGAAATATGGAGACAAAATACATTTTCCAATTGGTGACGAAAATCTCTGGGTGGGGTAAAATGCAAAATACAAACTAATTAGCTAATTAATTAAGATTTGTTATCCTCATCAATCATTATTGGATTAAAAACAAGAACTCGGATTTGGGAGTGAAAGAATTGTTGGCGAATTCAAAAAAGAAAGCCTGTGGCGTGGAAATATAGATTTGATAAAAAGAAAATTGTTTGCCTGGTTTTATCCTTAAAGTCATTGAGATTCTCCACAAAGACTGGTTAAAGTTATAAATAAAGTTAAATTAAAGTTAATATTTAAAGTTAAAGTTAAAAATTAAAATATATAACCCAAACAAATTTTGATCAAATTTCCACATTTGGTCGAAAATAAAAATCAACGACATGAGTTTTGAAGGTTATGGGACAAAATGGTACGGTCAAAATGAATAAAAAAATAATGAACTAAACTGAAAGATAACCAATAAAAAAGCATTTTATTAAATATATGTGACTTTATGATCAGAGATGAGCAACCCGCCGCCCGCCGTTTTTTTGTTTATATTAATAAAATAGTGATTATTTTTTCACAGATAAAATTTAATTGTAATTTTTAATAATTGGTTCATAATAAATACTTTAAAGCTTGTTTTTTACTATCTTAAATTTTCAAAGAGTTTACTTTGTTTTTACCATTTCGTTATATGTAAATATAAGCAGAAATAAGAAGAAGCATAAATAAGAATTTAAAAACAAAAATCTATCAAATGATGCTCATTTTTTCTAAAATATCTTATATAAATGACTTTTTGTTTTTTTATTAAAAAAAGAATGTCTAAATTAAAAAAAATATTTTACATA
Source organism: Schmidtea polychroa (assembly GCA_959609185.1). Lineage (NCBI taxonomy): Eukaryota > Metazoa > Platyhelminthes > Tricladida > Dugesiidae > Schmidtea > Schmidtea polychroa. The sequence goes on from CAUHTR010007759.1 coordinate 170,740, forward strand.
AGTATTACACGTATATATACATTTACATAAGCCCATTTGTATATATTGTTTTAGCGATTATTTTTTCCTTGTGCTAAACTTTTAAGTGTGGTTGACTTTTTATGCTGCCCGCCTGCCTTCAAAATATTTAACATGCGGCCCAGGTGCCGCAAAAGGTTAAACATCCATGCTTTAGATAGACTAATTATTATTGCGTGCTCAAAATAATTGTTGCCTTACAGCAACTTCATTGCAAAGGTGTATAAAATTAAACATTGTAACCGAACACTTATTTAGTCATAATAATTTATCTATTCGTATTTGGTTAATATAAATTTTCTATTGTTTTTTTTTATTTTTATCGAACTAAAGACGGAACTAAAGACGTTTATGCTAAAAAAGGCACTTAACTTTTTAATCATTAATCTATCCTTTCAAAATTAATGCTATAAATGTTGGGGCAATAATTGTCAAGCTACATTTAAAAAAATCAACTTCCCATTCTACCATTTAATTTTAATAGAATTTTGACTGTATCGTTTTGTCCAATACCATTATGACCGCATTCCATATTGTGTGGTAACATTTTATCCTAGAACCGTTTTGAATCCTGAAAGTTATTCGCCAGTCAGATTTGATTTAACATGGTTATAAGATAAAAACAGATTAGTAAATAAAATTTCTCCGAGCAGCAAATGTCATTTTCAGAAAAAAAATTTTTTGTCAGGTACTTTTTGGATACATTCTATATTCAAAGTAATCTTTCTTTCTTGAACTGCATGGAGAATCTTTCACTTTGTCTCTCATTCATAGATCAAAGTTCTCTATAAAAATTCAGGTGGAAATGTAGTAAGTGTCCTTACACTCATGTTGCATTCAAGCTAGGTTTAGAAAAATTTAATTTCAATGATATTTTAATACAAAATTATAAAAAAATTCAAATTATTTCAAAGATTTATGCCTACAAAATATTAAGAGTTCTTTGAAATCCAAATAGTAAAGCAATACTAATTCCTTCCAATTCCTTTATCCACTTATTAAATACTCTCTTTTTTGTTTTCCTCCATTTTCAAATTCTGTATTTCTATCGTTTTCAATTAATAAAATAAATCCATGGAAAAGTTTGGGGAAAAAATATGGAAAACAGGAAATAGTTCCAGTGTCAGAAAACTCCATTCTAAATGACTCCGCAGTGGAGGTTGGGGCCTTATTTAAAGATCCTTCATTTTGTATTGTTAACCAAACTTTTATCCGTCCACAAAGTCAATCGCAGATTAGTTAAAGATTTTAATGAAATAATTTTGGTATTTAATGTGACATTTGATGGAATTTTTAATTACTTCCTGTCATTGGATGGGATCTCGTTTTTTACATGATTCCAGTGAGAGCCAAATTTGAATGAAATTAGTCTGTCACTAAAAGAGGTAAAATTATATTCAAATGCCTTATAAATAATTTAGTCAAGGCCTACATAAAGTTAAAGGCAAGTTTCGATATTAGAAAATTTCATCACCAAAGTTAGGTCTGAATTCTCGGGCATATCAATGAATACAATGAATACAATGGAAATTTTTAAAATATTTCTAATAATATTTTGAATTTTTACACTTAGATGAAATGATTTTGCAATGACTTTATCTATGCATTTATCTCTCTCTTTCTATTCTCAAATAAAATTTCTATCCCTCTCATGCTTCATAGAAATGTATTTGATAGGTGACATCCGGAACTCGAAATTTAACAAATCTTGAATTCATCATGACCCTTTCTATCTACTTTCCTCACTTTTCAGTTTCTTTTCAATGCAATTATTCTCTCATTTTAAATGCAAAGATTTGGTAGATTCATCTTATAAATATAAATTTTTATTGTTTTTTTTTCATAATTGTACTAGTCAAGATAAGCAACTTTAATGTTAACTAATCTAATCAACATTTCCCAGAGATTAAAACAAAAATAATAGTTAGTGCATTTTATCCCATAGCTATAGGAATGTTAACAGCAAGTGATTTGTAAAATTAATAAATATAATTTTATTGGGCAAGATTTATAAGGTTTATAAGGCAAAAATATTTGTCTGCTTTTTGTGTTTATCTACAATTATTAGTTGTATTAATATAAAAGATTTAATAATAATAATTTTATGTATATTATGTTTATTTTAATTAAAATTTATGATAAAAATTCGTTTTAAATTTTTAATTATAAACATCTAGAATGTATTTTGAAAATTTTAAAATTTTAAAAAAGAGTGTACAAACGATTGTATATCATATTTTGTATTATAGTTTCCTTTTTTATCTTTTTTTAATTCAATAAATTTCATATTAATATTTGTAAGATTAAAACAATATATAAGCGACACGATATTTCACACACTTGATAAAGGTTGTTCCGAAATATTGTGTACTCTATATATATTTTTGATCTATAGTCTTACAAACATTCATATGAAAATTATTGAACACTTGTGTATATGACAAAGTAAATATTCAAGAATAACATAGCAATTCATCACGTTCATTTTATACATACTGGCAGTTCATATTGTCAGAATATTATATTATATTATATTATATTATATTATATTATATTATATATTTTATTATATTACAATTCATGCACAATCATATAATATCAGAAACTCATTTATCTTCATTTATTTTCTGACTAAATCAAAGTTTTGTTATATTTTTAACTAGAATATTCAGTATGGTATTTTTCTAGTGTTAGGTTAAACAATAACTTAATAATATTATCTGTAGATATTTATGTATAACGAAAGGTTTACGTATTACTTGAAAAAGGCAGTGCCGAAAATATGTATTACATAGGAAAATATCATTATTATTATTATTATTATTATTATTATTATTATTATTATTATTATTATTATTATTATTATTATTATTATTACTATTATTATTATTATTAGTATAAAGTGATGATTTCTTGGTAGCAGCATTTATTATTTAATACAAAAAAGTGATAATTTAAGCCTTTTGCTGCGAATAATGTATTTAATGAAAAGGTTTTCGACTATAAAATAGTCCTTGTCAATCCTTGTTAGCAGGAGATTGACAAGGACTATCTTATAGTCAAAAACATTTTCATTAAATACATTATTCGCAGCAAAAGGCTTAAATTATCACTTTATTGTATTATTAATATTATTACTATTATTATTATTATTATTATTATTATTATTATTATTATTATTATTATTATTATTATTATTATTATTATTATTTTTATTATTATTATTATTATTATTATTATTATTAATGTTAATGTTCACATACTTTAATTCCCCGTCATTTTTTGTAAACTTAATTAAACTTTTCTAGGAGTATTATAATATATTTTACTTTTGTCAACATTGATGAACGAATTATCTTAAAATTACACAAAAATTTAAAACTTTGAAACTTTAAACATTCGAATTTCTATTTAATCCCAGTCGCATAATTGGATTGAGTAATTTAATAATTGTTTCAATAACTTTATTTGTTTTTTGATTGACATTTCACCTCAGTTATTTCATTAGAAATATTGCACCCCCATCCTCCTTACTCAGCAGCGGTTTCCTATTCAAGAGATGAAACGAGTATTGTGGAATATGAAATGCATACTTCTATGATAAATATAAAATTAATTTAATTAGTATTCATTTTAACATATTTAATTGAAATATTTAATTTAATATTTTTATTTTTTAAATAATCTTTAGAACTTGTTTTTATTTACTTGATAATAACATTACAATTTATTGAACAAATAAAACGTGAAATCTTCCTGATGTCACTAAATGAATTTTTGTTTAAATAGTCTGAGTACATTTTATTTGTTTTACAGTTCTGGAGAATTTTAAATGGGAAAATTATTTTGTCTTTTTATTTAATAGATGTAGCATTAGGTTGAAAATGTTTCTGTGGTGGGAAGGTTTTTGTCGTTCACTTTTGTAACATAAATTCTTGTTCAATTATTATTATTTTAATAATTCCTAGAAAATGTCTGATAATATATAATAATTGGTAATATATTTATTATAAATTGTAAAATATTATATTTTAAGTTTATAAAATTGTCTAATGCTAATTTTTTCAAATTGAATTATAATTTAAACAATTCTTTTTTTTAATTATGGGTCAGAGGTTCAAAGCATTTGATTCTCAAAGAGTTCTTGAACTCCCTTTAAAATGTGTTCGAATTTTTATTTGGAAATCGTATTTATTGCAAAATAATTTATTTATCAAAAAATAATTGTATTTTATTAGTTTTAATTTTACTTATATTGGGTGTTGTGGGGGTGAACGAGGGATAATGTGGTTCGGGCATAAGTTGATTAGTCGATAAAAATATAGCAATGACAATTAAGCAAATAAATACTGGAGCAAAAAACACACCAATATTTCTAATATTCAAAGGAAAATTCAACAACTGTTATATATAATGAATTGACCCGGACGTTATGATCAATCCTGTGTATATTGCTCCACCAACTATTCGACCAAGTGAATACCAAACTCTTTCATCAAACCAATTTACAAAGTTGTAGAATTCATTTTCAACCATATAATGGGTTGCACGATCGTTAAACCATGGATAGAAATCGTGGATTTCAAATCGAATTACGGAAAATAAACGTGAAATAAATCCAACCAGCCAAACCAGTGATAAAATAAAGAATGTCAAAATATAATTCGCCAGTAGATGCAATTTAATGAAAGATACGAGAATAAAATTGTTAATATTGGAATATCGATGCATATTTAGAGAATTTTCTTGAAAATCTTTCGCTCCGGAAATTCAACAATTGTAAATAATAAAGAAAAATAAAATACCAAATCCGAATAGAAACTTTATTTCCCAAATTTTGATTATACAATAGATTGTTAGAATAATTCGACGATAAATTCCCGATTTTGCAATAATTCTTTTTTTTGCAATAATTAAACATTTTTTACAAATTTTAACAAAGTTTATTTAAAGTTTTTTTAATTAATTTCTTTTTTAATTATATAAATAAAATTTCATTTGACGCAAAAAACCATCCATGGAAAATTACCAGATTGGGGTTGCATAAAGATAATGTAATGTAAATTAATTTGCCATTGACAAAAGGGTACATATGAGGTGTTATGAAATAATCAAAAATTAATTAAAATAAAATTAATTACAGTAAAAACTAAAAAATTAATATAATTTGAGAGTTAAAACTGGAAACATCTGATAATTGAAAATAATAAAAGCATATTGAAAGGGTAAAATTCATGTTTAAGTTAAATCGGAAAATTACTAAGAAACATTTAAATTGTATCTATCAGATTACATAAATTTCCATATAAACATTTTAAATTAATAAATTTAATTAAGTTTAAAATACTACTTATTACTACTTATTTAAAAAATTACCCAGCATGAAAATCAACATCAAAATTAAAGAAGAATAGCCTCGAAGATATTTGTTTAAATATTACAAATGAAACGCAGTGTTTGTATTTAATAAATTTTTAGTTCATTGATTTGGTTTTAATGGATACCGAAAATGAATTCGATGTCGTTGATGCTAACACAAATCAAATAGTTTCAACCTGAAAAGGGGTTTCTTAAAGGAATGGGTGCAAATATACAAACTAATTGATTAATTAAAAATATATTAATCCCATTGTCAAAAAGAAAAATAAAAGTCGTTTTTGTCAAAAAGAAGATAAAAACCGATGTTCATAAGACTTGATGGGATTATTTTGCGAAATTCGGAAAGAGAGAAAATCCCTAACGATAATTAACTGTGAATGGTCATATATAAACTATTTAATTTAGAATGGAAATTTACAGTTTTGTCGAAGACCTAGTATACATGAAAACGTTTAGGAAGAATGAAGATTGAAAATAAAAGTGATGATGATTTAGTGTGTTTTGGTTGGAACGGGGATGAATCTACATCAAAGTAAAAATTGATATTCTCCTAAATTTTTGAAGGCATTTAAACTGGTGAAAACAAGTTGTATGGTCACAATTAATAAAACTGAGATAATATTATTTTGAAGTAGAAGATGGTTCGTTTAATGGTAATACTTTTATACAATTCATTAACGAAAAACTAAATACCAATTTTTTTTAAATCTTCAAGAATGAAAAAAAAGTTAACGATTTATTATTTCATATTTGCCTCAATTGAGGAATGTTTTAGTTATTTCAAATCATAAACATGAGAAATCAAAAATAACTGCTACCCTTTCGCATGGGGGTCCGCAGGGATTTTCCCAAAGGGGGGTGGGGGGGGGCAAAAATATTTTTTACTAAGAAGACAATTTTTCTATGGGGGAAGAGTTAGAAAAAAATACATGTGTATAATAAATATTTGGGCATTATTTAAAATAGGACTTTTTTTTCGTTTATTTACAAAATAGAACAGTTTTTTTTAAAACTAGAACGTCAGTTAATATTGAAAATTTTTATACAAATAAGATGATTTGAAATCATTGATTTCCAGATAAAATTAATAACATTAAAAAAAACAGGAAGCCTCTTTAAATTAAATTTTTTTATTAATTTTTTTTTATCTTGGGTTTTTCCAACATTGTTTGAGCGCATCTATTAAAATATTTAAATTAATCGAAAAATAGAATGGTTTGAGAAATTCAGGTTTGAAAATCCAGGAAGTTTCACAAAATATTATTATTACAATTACTATAGATAAGTAAACTCGTAGGAATAACTGACATTTTCCTTTATCAAATATTAGTTAAACAAAAGCATATTAAAATGTGGAGAAAAGTATTTGAATAAATTAATATATTTTATGTTACAAAAATACATTGTTTTAAAAGTTAAAGAAAAATTTTTTTAATTATATGTAAATATGGACATTTATAAAAAATTACTAAAGTTTTTGGATAAATAATAAAATTTTTGAAATATCACTTAACTCCTTGGACCTTGAGCTCTCAGCTGAATTTATCAGTTTAAAAGGACTTTCGGGTTTATTGTTTAAATATGGAATTATATATGACAGAAACATGATCATAGTATGTGATCATCAGGTGATCATCGGCCTGTCGGATATATCTGCTTATTTGATAGGCCGGTTTACCGGTCTGGTGGGTTCTACGGATTTAATAGTTTTATTTTTGAAAATAATTTATTAATTTTTAATAGTGAGATATTGTTAATAAATTGAAATCATTAAGTCTCAAATATAGAAATTTTTCTGATATCAAAATATTTTTCTGACTTCTCATGGAATTATTTTTTATAAATAAACACGTAAATTAAAAGTTCGAGCCAATATAGACGTAATTTATAACTTTAAAAAAGGTGACCTTCAAACAATCAAATTATGGGTATCAGAGTATTGGGGCTCTACGAAAGTTTAATCTGTGAAATATCTTGTTACAAAGTTTTCAAAGTCACCAAGTAAAGGAAGCGTGTTTTTTTTCGAATTTTTTTTGATACTTTTATTGGCTTTATTTCTTTTTATAATTGACAATCTATAAAGACTAGAATAGAAGAGATATGTGAAAGATATTGAATTCAGATACCGATGGTTATTTTGTTAATTTTTGTTACTTTATTAAGTCTGGCGACGAAAAAATATTTTAATGAAATTAAGTTCAAAGAAGTTAGGATATGTGTTTCAACGTTAAGGGATTTGAATAGAGAGGCTTCAATCTTTCCATAATCTTTATTTATTCTTCTTTATTTCCGTTTACTAAAGCATTTAAAAATACAAATTCATTATATTAATTTTACAATAGGATTTCCTGGGTTTCAAATGAGAAATTTCATAATAAAATGTAGAATTAATATAAAATTAAAAGCCTTACAATTAATATTAATATCCTCAAGCCATAGACAAAATATAATTTTAAATATATATATATATATATATATATATATATATATATATATATATATATATATATATATATATATATATATATATATAAAGATGATAAATAATTATTATATTCCTTTAACATGAATTATATTTTATTTATTATTTTAATTTCAACAATCACGCGATTTTAATTGTCAGAGCATATTTAAATAAATTATAAATTTGAATAAAAATTATATATAAATAAGACTTATTTTTAGCTAAAATAATTATTTAAATAGTTAATAATATAAAATTTATAATTATATTTGTTGAGTTATTATTTAACAAGTCGATTAGTTTCTGACTCCTCGTGTTCTTTATGATAGAAATCGAATAACTAAAACCCAACACAGAACACGTTATTCGATTTTGATCACAATTACAACTTTTTGGTCCATCCAATCAGAACTTTCTACCGTTCTCTCTAAATAATCTATAAGGTAAGTTGTCCAATGGGTAATCAGAGTATTCACTTTTTCTGATGATAAGATAATTTGTAATTTTCTTTAAATTTCAGTTAGATTTTAGTTTTCGTTTCTCTCGCAGCTTCGCAAACATTTACAAATTCTTTATTGCTTTATTCGACCAACTGCCAATTCGCTTTTCAACCGCCCTGAAACAATAAATTTGCTATTCAACAATTATTCACTAAATTCGTGTTTAATTGTCTCAGCAACAAGTAAATTGCTCGGCCCGTCTTTGATTTTTTATTTAAACTTATTCTGATCATTTAATAATCTCTCGGGATTCCCTTATTTCTTGGCTGTGTGCATCGAGTTTCCCGCAGTTCTCGGGTTTCCCATTATCTGGGGCTTTCCTCACACTGATTAATTAATTTGAATTAATTAGTTTTTATGTTATAATTTTTCCTGGGGAACCCTCACTAAGTCTTTATTATTATTTCTGGACTCGTATTTCGATTTAACCTTCTACCAAACCTGTAGTGTGTTGTTATTTTTGTTATTTTGTTTTTACATAAAATTGTAACTACGATTTGTAGTGTATTATTATTTTTGTGATTATTATGTTCATTATATTAAAAAATGTTTTAAAAGAATTATATAGTGTAATTTACTAGTGTAAATTATCACTATAGAAAATATTACAAAAAAATGAATAAGAAAATTAAAGTAACGACAGACTGAAGATTCTGGAATTTTAACATTTGGAGAAGAATTAAATACAAAAGAAATCTCACAATTATTAAATCATACTACTCCGTTATTTTTGGTGCTATTGTCCTATTGCCCATTTGCAAATTTACAAGGTATGTTCCTTTATTTTTATTTGTATATTAATAAAATTTGTTATTTATATTTTTCGTTTGTAATTTTATCATAAATTTACTTACATACAATCATCCCAGCAGTTCCAACAATTTTTTTAAAGGAGACTCTGCTGGGCTCTATTTAATTTAAATTAAATTATTAAATTTTTTTTAATATAATGAACATAATATAAAATGATGATTTCTTGGTAGCAGCATTTATTATTTAAAACAATAAAATGATAATTTAAGCCTTTTGCTGCAAAAAATGTATTTAATGAAAAAATTTTCGACTATAAGATAGAAAGTCCTTCTATCTATCTTATAGTCGAAAATTTTTTCATTAAATACATTATTTGCAGCAAAAGGCTTAAATTATCATTTTATTGTTTTAATGAACATAATAATAACAAAAATAATAATACACTACAAATCATAGTTACAATTTCATGTAAAAACAAAATAGCAAAAATAACAACACACTCCAATACCCATTTTCCCAATCAATATTATTTTTCAAATTTTATAAATTTTTAATTAATATTTGCACTTTTGCCATTTTGATATTTTTATTGATTTTATATCTGTGCTTTTATGTATTATTTATGTATATATATATATATATATATATATATATATATATATATATATATATATATATATATATATATATATATATATATATATATATATATATATATATATATATATATATATATATTTATTTATTAGTGTTTTTCTTATCTTTTAAAATAGTAGACCATATTGGCTTAAAACAAATACTATTTAAAGAAAATTTATTTTCCATCTTGAATTATTGAAAGTATGCACTAATATTTTCTGTTTTCTTAAACGCGTAAAATTAAGTAAAAATTTCCTATTTTTCAGTTTAAAAATAAAGCTTTTGCTGCATACAAACAAAAGGAGAACTAATTATTATACTGTTACCCTCGAATGAATTGATTAGCATGCTTCGCTGCATTTCACCACTTTGGCATGTTTTTGTTTAAATCGTCTATTGTTAACGCAACAACAATTTGAATTTGCGATTTTCAGTGTTTCAAGCATAAATCTGTCAATATTTGATATTCTTTTTTTAGGAGAAATTTTTTGAGAAAATTTTTGTTGAAATAAATAATATAAATTCAATCGACGATTTTAATTTGATATTTAAGAAAATTTTCGAATTAACTTGCGGTAGTTTAATGCATTTCATTGTGATGCACATTCATGTTTTTATTTAATAATTAAAACAAAATGCGCCATATATGTGAGAAAAGGATGTACATAAAATCTACTAAAGATTATACAGCGTAAATATTGCTTGATCGTCGCTGTCGTATATGTATATATTATTTTATAAATTTTATTCAGTATATATTTTTTGATTTATATATCTCTTGAACGAGACAGAATAGGAGTGGAATGATAGTATTAAATGATTAATGATCTCTAATACGTTTTTCTTCATTTTTGTTTAAAATGTAATTTGTAAAAAAGCATTTCTGTGAGAGTTTGACATTTTTTAGCTTTGAAAATATTTTTATTACATATTAGCTATTTTTCTGTGCAGTGCAGGATTTACGTATAAGCTATAACAAGCTTAAGGCCAAACTTTCTTGAGGACCCCAAAAAGATTTTTTGAATGAGCAATTTTTGCACGATTACATGACCTTCTCATCAAGGGTATAAAGTAAAAAGTGTAAATCTGGCTCTCCATCTGAGGCTCGTCGTTTGGGAACCTTGTTTTGAAATTAACTTTTTTATAAATTATAATGAGTGCAACTTTGGTGAGAAGTCCTTTTAATAATGAGTATGGTTACATAACATTTAAACGCCGGCCTTAAATACAACTTAGATATTTACAGTGATAGATAGACAACTCGTTTTAAACACTCAACTTAATCATAAAATATAGGTAAATCATCTTTAAAAACGGTATAAGTTTTTAGCAATATGAATGTATTAAATAGCATTTGAAAAAACCAGTACTGAAATATTGTGTTAATTAGTAAAAAACATTGATTTATAGTCGAAATCTAAGAAGTGACAAATGTCATTCTATAAGATATTGAATTGAAATTGGTCATCTAGATCAGTACTTTCCAAAATGGTGGTTCGGTGATCGGTTTTGGTCCATGAGACCTGCATTTTTGATCTGTACCGTGGGTCAAGAAACTGATTTAAACAGTTGGCCTAATATAAATTTGACCAAGCATGCAATTATATAATTTTTCATATAATAAGGAAAATAATTAATAAAATTGACACTGGTTTTCCAAACTGAAAAGTCTGGGAATCACTGATCTAAATTACTTCATTGGAATGGGGTGGTTATCGGTGATTTGTACTGTGAAACTAATTAAGAAAAGATTTTATTAATTTATTTGCAAAACTTTATTTGCAACATTTACAGTTGTTATTTTATAACATAAAATTGGTTTCGTTACGGCGGAAGTCATGGGACATATAATTTGATTGTTCAATATTTAATTATTTTCTAAAATCCGTCAAATACAACCTGTTAGTAATTTGAAATTAGTAATTAGTTAGTAATTTGAAATTTGATTTAATAAACGTCATGTAATGATTTGAATGTATGTATTGTAATAATGTAATAATTAGTTTTAATAAATTGTTTGACCTCATTGTTATTCAATTTTATCGATTAATAAAACATTTTCAAAAAAATTGTATTGTGTATCTTTTATAAAATTTAATAAGTTTAATGATTATGAAAGTAACTAATGTAATTAACTAACGTAAATTATCAAATTAATTAATTATTAATAACCAATAGTTAACAAATTAATGATAAATGAAACAATTGGGATAATTAATAATAGAAGTTGAATAAAAGAAGACGGTATTACCGGTAAAAACCAGTAATATCGTCGATAGAAATATTTGTTTCGGTAATACCGGTATTGCAAAAGTCGGTATTTTTGGAATCCCTAATTTCCTTGTAAGTTATTCTTTTTAATTGATTCATTTATTGATGCAATAAATTGTTTTCTATTCTTTGATTTTACTCAACAATGTCCTGATAATTTGGAAGCCATTTTTTCAATGATAAAGTTTAAAAAACAAATTTAAATTATAATTTAATTAATCATATCATTCAAATAAAAAGGCTTACTAGTAATAAAATTTCTTAACCAATTAAGTACAGAAAATGTATTTAGATTTTAAAATGATATGTGTACGATTTGAGGGACATAATTCTTTTACTTTAATTAAAAAATTATTTACTTGCAAAAGAATTTTGTCAACAATTTAACAATATTCAATGTTTAACTATGTATCAGAAGGGAGTAAATGATACCCAATAAGTTTCGGATTATAAATTCGAAAACAAATCTATCATGAAAATGATGAAATTTTTTTTAAAAATTATAATTGTAAATTTTTCAAAAATTTAAGTTAATCCTGATGCTTGAAAATACTGAATCCCAACAAATAAGAAATTTAGATGGTTTTACAAGAAAAGTTTATTATTATTATTATTATTATTATTATTATTATTATTATTATTATTATTATTATTATTATTATTATTATTATTATTATTATTATTATTATTATTATTATTATTATTATTATTATTATTATTATTATTATTATTATCATTCGAATTATTATGTACAAATATTTATTTATTTGTTGTTATTTTAATAAATGAAATTTCAAGCTAAAATTTCTCAGTTAATCGAATTTCAATGTTTGTAGTGATTTTCCCATTTTCAATTTTCGTTTAATCTGAGAATAATAAAATTTATTTTACCACCAAACAAATGTTGAGGAGAATATTTGCTTTCCTTAATCTTGTATTTGCATTAGATTTTATTGTAAATAATTATATTGTTTTGGAATCAACGAAAAAGTTTAACTGTTGTTTGACCTTTTAGTCTAGTTGCTACATTTCCTGCCAGCGCTGCCCTATTTGATATGGTTAAATTATTCCAATCACTATACTGACTTCATTGTATATTTTTAACTCAATTAGTTTACAAACACATACAGAAACGCGGCTGATACTGGTCTTTATACTACTTCTGAGAGCTTTTATGAATATAAATACAAGCGAAATATGGTGAGAGGATTAGTTTTTCGTACATGGTTTTTATCATCCACGTTTATCAATTCAGTGAAAAGTATTGATTCTTCGGTTATGTTGCTTCTTAAAAATGAATATTCTTAATCTTTTCTCGAGGGCATGACAAAAGAGACCGTTGATTAATGGATGTTGAATACTCATAATCCTTGCACGGGTTTTTCTGAAGGTAATGATCTTATCTTTGATGTTGAAGTTAATATGTTGTCAAGTTCGGAAGGTGAAAAAATCAGATTTAAGCACACTGATCAAAAATATGTATTAACCTTATATTCTGAAGGTTTCAGAGAATTCAAGCATAAGATCCTTAAACATGTCGATAAGACTATATTTAGGATTGTTTCAACGTCTTGCAAGGTTGGTACGATGTTCACTAATTCTCCAACTTCTCTTCACTAAGTCTCCAACTCTAGTTGGTCTGTGTTCAGAACCCGTGTATCAAATTTCATGTAATGGGTGTAATGCGACATCCGTTGGAGAGACTGCCCGTCATCTTCGATGGAATGGATTGACCCATATTATTGATCATTTTAGGAAGTTTACCAGTGAAAAATAAGTATTTCTAGATTTTAAGAACTTGTCGAAGAGTTTGAGTAATTACTGGGAACGGGTAACTGCGAGGCGTTGTTAATTAGATCTTTAAATCCTATAATTAATATTCAAAGTTCCCAAAATACAAGGATTTTGAATGTATTTAAATAATTTAACTTGTATGTTTAATATATGGGATGATGTTTTTGTTTGTTTAATATTTTGTTTTTTAATTTTTAATTTTTAAATTTAATTTTTATATTAATTTTAAAAAATAATTTTGTATGAGAAAGTTAAAAATTTTGTGCGTTGTTTAAAATTAAAATAATTTTTATATGATTAAAAAGTGTTTTTTAAAAAATCTTTTTGATAGAGTTTAATTATGATTATTATTTGTTAATTTGTTTGAATATTCTTATTTTCATTTAGTTGTGAGTAATACGATTCTTAGCCTGAACAAGACTGTTAAACGGTCGAAATATATAGCAATGTTATGTTTTAATGTTCTTTGATTAATTCTTATTATTATTTTCATATTAATATTATTATTCTTATTATTGTTGTTATTAATATTATTTTATTAAAATAAGATTAATAAAAATATTTTCGTCATTTAAAAATTCATCTTGGCATGAAACAGCTTCATTTGGCAAATATTTCAATTTCATTAAAATGAAATGATTTACAATTAGGATTTGTAAATTTCATTTCTTTATATTTTGTCGAAATTCAGTGGGGCGCCATCTTCAATTGAAGCGATTGACAAAGAAATAATTGAAAAGAATCTTTTTAAGAACGAAAATTAATTTGGTTTTTGCTTTAACTTGCTCACAGTTTCCTTCCCTATCAGGGAATATGAGAATAAATTTTTCCAATCACTTTTGTTGAAATTTTTCTTATAAAATAAAATAAAATTAATCTACTTCCATAATAATTGAGTAGCAGGAACAACAAGGGGGCTATTAGATTCATCAATCTTAATAAAGCAAGTTTTAAAGTCTCATAATGACAAGAAACCTAAGTATAAAGGTTTTTTAGGTTGAACAATATTTTATCATGTTTTTTTACTATTTCATCTATTCACATTTTTATTTTGAAAAAATATTTATTTAGATTCAATTTAGTAGAGAATTATTTGTTTTGATTTATTAGAAAATTGACTAAAAATCTGTAAAGATATCAATGTTTTTTTATATCTTTACTGATTCATGGTCAATGTTTTCATGTTAATATCGGATAATTATTTATATAATAATATTTGCCTAATCTTATATAACGCTATTATAATTAGTTATTTATTTATTTATTTATTTATTTATTTATTTATTTAGTTATTTATTTATTTATTTATTTATTTAGTTATTTATTTATTTATTTATCTAATAATTACCGTCATATGAATGTCCGTACGTTTGTACGTTGGTCACACCAAGGTCTAGTTTCAATTAGTACAAAGTAATTTGATTATTACAGACTAAATTTATTTATTTCTGATGCATTTTCAGATGACTTTTGATGAAACAATTCTTTTCTTAATTTTTTAATTGGTAATGATTTGATACTACAAGAAAGATGAAGATCAGATGTCAGTTCATATTATCAATGGTGAATTAGACCTTTTGTTTATGCCATAAGAAATAAAGATTATATATATATATATATATATATATATATATATATATATATATATATATATATATATATATATATATATATATATATATATATATATATATATATATATTTATAATGTTGTTATTAAATGGATATCTGATGCCAAAGCAGGTTCTTGGGAAAATACATTTTGTCATTAAATTCATGTCAATCAAATTTTCATATCAATTATCAACTGTTTCGGTTACGGCTTCGATAGATAGACTTAGTGAAATTGAATAAATTTTGCATCATTTGAGAGAGAAAAGTGGATTTCTCGATAAAATTGGAATAAAAATGTCATGCTGTTCTTAAAAAATAAAAGATATGTTAATTTTTTAATTACATAACAAATAAGGGACAGGCGCATCTATGCTGTAAATTTTATGCTAATATTATCTTTTTTACGGCCTTTCTTATGTTTAAATTTCAGCTTTAGTTAATTAGTAATTATTATTTCCTAGCAGCGTATAAATCAAAACACATAATTTTCTATATGAAATACTTAATAATTAATAAGTATTTATTTTAAGCTTTGAAATAGCGTTACAGCCATACATTGTTACATTGAAAGTTATGTATTTAGATTATTATTATTATTATTATTATTATTATTATTATTATTATTATTATTATTATTATTATTATTATTATTATTATTATTATTATTATTATTATTATTATTATTATTATTATTATTATTATTATTATTATTAAAACTAATTGTGATAATTAATTAATAATTAATGATAATAATTAATTAATTAATCATTTTGTTTTAATATCATCACTTTCACAAAAAGCCAGTTTTTAGAAAACAATTTGTTTCAAGAGAATTTTGAAGTGAAAATAAATATTTATCTTTATTTCGCGTTTATTTCCTCAAATTATTTATATTATTATTAGTATAGCATGTGAAATATGACAAATTTATTAAATATTAATGGAAAAATAAGTTTAATTAAATAAATTGCATGAATAATTTTTCGTTGATCAAATTCATTGTTTAAATTAAATGGGATTGAAATTAAAACGTCATCTCCAAAGATTGAAACTAGGACAATCTAATTCATTGAGAAATGTCAGATATTTCTTGGAAATTGCCAGGAAAGACAACTGAGGATTAAAAAGGTGTTGAATAATAATGATCAGTTCATTTGAGATATGAACAAAACCTAATCAAATAATTGAACGGCTACGTATTCGACATTCATTAGAATAGATGTTGCCCCGGTTTCCGTATCTGTTAATTGGGATCATTCTTTTAGCTTATTCTGTTATTAAGATTTTGTCTGTGATTTAGTCGAGAAAGAATAATTTATTTTCAAAGCCGAACAATCAGTTGAAAATTATTTTTTATTTTTTTTTACTCAATAAGATTTGAGATTGCCTTCCGTTAGACAGAGATTAAATCTGATTTTTCTGTGACAATTCTAAATTTCATTTCTCATTTCAGATATATATTCAAGATTAAACTGTAATTCCTGTTTTGATCTGAGCAAAGAATACTCATGAAATTATTAATTATACGGATAATTAATTAAATTTATTAAAATCAACTGAAAACTATATTGAAAACCTTTTGGTTTATTTGCTTATTTTTATTACTAAAAAGATATTGAAGGTATTTAACAAAAAGCTTGTGAGGGTATTTGTGTCACCATTCAGTTATTGGGGTACCGAGTATGGCATCTTTAACATTGATGAAATATATTGTAATATAGATGTCAAACTTGTTAACAGCATTTTATATGTAAAACAATAGTCTATATGTTACTGTTAAAATAAATAATACTTTATTCTTTGAAATAAATATTATTCTATTTGTCTCTTATTATGCATCATAAGTAAAAACATTTATATATTGGTCACTTTTGATCTGATTTTATTTTCTTTTAAAATTTTATTTATATTCGTTTTGATTATAAATCAGATCACAAATATTTAATATTTATCACTGCCTTGCTCAAATATTAGAACAACGCATGAAGAAAGCAATGCTGAAAATGTGTGTTAAATAGAAAAAAACATTGATCTGTTGTCAAACTGAAGATAAATGAAATTTTAACAAAATATTTTATTTTTAAATTTATTTATATTTATTATTAAAATAATTATTTTTGTAAATTTTTTATATATGAGATTTCTTCAGTAAAGCAATATAAGTATTATATAACCTTAATATCGAGAACCGGTATTTCGTGAAATACCAAATCATTACATATAATATCGGCATTAAATACTTCGATAGTAACGTATAATATAAATGACAAATGAATAATTAACCAAATATTATGTAATAATGTAATAATTATCGCTTATTTAATGCTAATTATGTGTTTAATATACAGTGAAAAAAGATTAAAAGATTAATACTGAACAGTGAGTCTTGGCCAGATATAACATGAGACTTTGATAATCAAGAAAGCAGGAAACTACGGGAATTTGTAGAAACAACAAAAGATCTGTTTTAAATCCTAACTGAGAATATATTGCCGCTTATAAATATGCCATTTGTACAAATTTAATAATAATTTACATCTTACCTATTTGATGAGCAAGTTCCTGTAAGTGTCATTATATTTTGTCGTACGCGGCCCAGTCTGGCAAGTATAATGGCTAATGGAGTGACAATAGAAGATTCAGAAACCTTCGTACAAACTGACATTGAATGCCGCCGAGGATATCCACGAGAATTGATAGGACTGATAGTCATATTGAAATTGATCATTTGATTATCTATTAAGCAGTTTTTATCAACAGACGCAAGAGTTTCCTTGATATGCTTGTCTTTTTCCTCTTCTATGATGTGATTGGCTTCGACTATTGAATTGTCATTTGTTAATGGGGTTGATTCATTGCATAAATTGGGCTCAGTTAAAGTGATATCTTTGTCTAAATTAGTTCTGCCCGGTGTCAAATTAAACACGACTTGTCGTTTACGATGGGGAAAACAAGATTTGAAACGTCGCCGATGAGTTTTCATTGGAATTGTCGAAACGGTTTGTGTTCGGCTCTCATCCGATGAATGGTGGAGATCTTGATGAAGAAGTTGAACATATCCAGCTGACGAGCGACGACGTCCTTCGAATAATTCGCAAACATTTGCATGAAGATCTGCAGCCGAAGAATCAGTTTTACTTTTTGATAACGATATATTCTCATTTGGTTTTTGTGGACATCCACAGAGACACCACATAGTCCTTTTATACTCACGTTTTCCACTGTTATATTCCACTAAAAATCATTTTTATCTACAGAAAATGTGAAATAAAAGAAAATTAGGTGAAATTGTAATGAATGAATTATTTTTCAGGTCTACTTTTGAAGCTGTCTTTAACGAGAGAGAGTTAGTTTTTCATCCAATGAGATTTGCTAAATTTTGTAAATTCAGTTTTTTCTTTGATTTTTTATCATCTCTGACAATGATAGATTTTAGAGAGAATTTCCAAGCAGAATTTTACATACACAGATATATAACAAGTGTAGAAATGTATTTTAGAAACTTTGAAAATGAATTCTCACTTGAAAATAATCGTAAGTCTTTAAATTCGGTTTTTCTATGCTTTTTTAAGTTAAAATTTCAAATTTTGTTTTACTCGGGTATTATTAATTGCAAGATATGTATATAGGTAACCCCCGTTCAATGCGGGGGATATGTTCTGGACATGATCGCGTTAAGCGAAATATCGCGACCAATTGTGGATTTTTGAAATAAAATATTTTAAGACTCGAAAACTTTATATTTATTAAACTTTAACCGGACATAATTTTTTTGTAACATAAACGGATAGAAGAATAAAAATTTAATAGAAGAGCTGAAAATTTAATGAATACATAAGAAATTCCCTAAAATTATAATTATAAAATCTTTTTTAAACAAAAATAACATAATTCAAGCCATACATATTTCATGGAAATAAAAAAAAAATAATACGTATGAAACAAAACCAAACATTAATTCATAAAAACTGTAACATTGAACTTATCAAATACAAACAATACATACAACACAAATTATAATTTTTTTAGCAATTTTGGCAAAGAACTGTATTTTGTGAATGTTCTTTGCATACATTCCTGTTACAAGTGACGCAATACTGCTTGGATCTATGGCCAACTGCATTCGGGCATATGTAACAACGTTTCTAATAAATTAAAAGTACTTTACATTTTTTCGCATTATCGGGGAATCCCTTTTTAATTTTTTCTTGTGAAATTTAAGTGTTTCTATATAATTTTATTTGATGACCTTTCGGACTCATCTGTCCGTTTATGTTATTTTTTTTATTTTTCGAAAATACTTTTTTTTAAAATCTTCGAAAAAATTCGAATATTCTTTTAAGAAAATTCATGATTCGTTAAAAAATGTGCAAAAATTAAATTTGAATTAGTATTTCAATTTTGGTTTACGTATGGTTAAAAAAGAGTCCAAAAGACTCTTTTGTCCGGTTAAAGGTTAAATAAACATTAGAATAATAATAAGGCAAATAACATTAAGAATAAAAAATTAAATAAACATTGAAAATAACATTAAGAATTTTAAAAAAAATACAATGGATAAATTAATAATTTATTCATTTTTCTCGGCGTTGTATAAAGGAATCTAGATTCCCTTGTTTGGCTTCTCTACGTTTATTGTGCAAAATTTGCCGATAACCATCAAGCAATGCATTACAGCCACGTTTAACAGCATTTACTCGCTCGTAATCTTTATCATTCTCTTCTAAAAACTCCATGCTTTGATTGTGAAGAAAAAGGGCCTTTTCGATAGTTTTTACAGTCAAATTTCTGACTGGAATAGGTTCTGATACGTCATTTTCTAGGGGTGCATGACAATCCATTTCATGTAGCTCTTCATTAATCAAGGGTTCACCCTGTCATTTTAACAAAGTATGGATATCATCTTCATCAACACTTTCGATGCCTCCGGAAATGGCTAGACGACTAATCTCTTCGATAACATTATTTTCATAATTGCAGTGAATTTCAGTAATTCCACTGAACAATCGTTTCCAAGGACCCTTCATACACGACTTGGTGACTTCATTCCACGCTTTGTCGATATTTCTGATGGCTTTTTCTGCATGACATCTTTACCACCTCCATCAGTTTCATTAATGAGTTGACGCATAGTTTCTCTTAAATAATAAGCTTTGAAGGCTGATATTGTGCCTTGATCCATAGGCTGTAAGATGGAAGTGGTATTCGGAGGTAAAAAATACCACTTCAATGGGAAAATCATTACAGAGCGTCTCAACTTCCAAAGAATTTCCTGGCGCATTTTCCAGCACCAGAAGAGCTCGAGGCTGAACTCCAATATCCTCGCAATATTTTTTTATTGCTGGGCAAAAACAAGTTCTGAACCAGTCCATAAATAAAATTTGTGTCATCCAAGCCTTACGGTTACTTCGCCAAAAGACTGGTAAAAACTGTTTAGAATAACCGTTTATGGCACGAGGATTTTCTGGTTGGTAAATCAGCAAAGGTTTTAATTTTAAATTTCCGGATGCATTTTCACCGAGAAGAAGAGTTTAACGGTCCTTGGATGTTTAAACCCAGAAGCAGTCTTCTCCTGTATTGAAATAAATATACGCGACGACATTTGTTTCCAATAAAGTCCAGTTTCATCCACATTAAAAATTAAATTTGTTGGATAATTTCCCCTTACCACAATTTTCCGAAACTCCATTGGATATTTTTCAGCAGATTTCATGTCAGCACTAGCCGATTCACCAATCATTTTAATATATTGCAAGTTTGATCGATTTCTAAACCGATCAAACCAAAATTTGTTTGCTTTAAATATTTTATCTCCTACATTTTGAGATTTTAAATGATCCCAAAGACTAAGTGATTTAGTCATTATGATTTGAGTATTAATAGTCATGTGGTTTTGATTCAGATCCTCTATCCATATGCTTAATAAATTCTGCATTTCCGTCATCAAAAAACTTCTGGTTCGTGAAACTTTCGTCGCTGTTATCGAAGTAACACTCTCACCAGCCTTTTTAATTTTATCTTTTTGTCCCACAATTGTTCCCATTTTAAATCACTTTCTACAACTGTACATTTAGCACCATTTTCTATCATTTCAATAATTTTTAGTTTCTTTTTTAAGGTCACTACTTTGCGAGTTTGTTTAACCGATTTATCACTTTGTCTTTTTGATATATTAAAAATTACGAAGGGCTCAAAAATTATTATGTAATCAATTTAATTAATTAACAGGCGTTTGTAATCGCAGCTAAGACTCTTCTTTTGAATACAAACCTAAACTAGGTCAACTGTATGTATGTAAATTGTATCTACAAGGAGCCACGTAGCGACCTTGTTTTGTCTCACTCACTCTCATCACTTACTATATACATTTATATGCGTGTAAGTGAGCAAGAACATTATGTGTCATTCATTATGACGATTTATCGAATTGTCAAGGCCAGTGTCTGAAAAATATTTTTTTTTAAATTGTCGGTTGCGTTATAACAAATTCGCACTCGCTGGGGTCGCGGTGAACCTGTACAGTAATACCCCGCACTTACGTATACTTTGGGAATGGAGCGTGTAGGTAAAACAAAAATGTACGTAAAATGAATCTACTGCTTTTATTGATGAATAATATGTTTGAAATAAACTAAAACAATAAAGATATGAATAAAAAGAAAAAGAAAAAGAGGGATAGTATGCATGTAGTTTTATACTTTTATTTCATACTTTTTTATACTATATTTAATACTTAACGTGTATTAAAAAAACAAAACAAAAAACAAATTCATATACATACATATTAAACAAAACTTAAAAATAAACATAAACTTCAAAATTCATCAATACATAATTTAAATATAAATAATGTTGTAATTCAAATTTAATTGCTCGATGACGTGGAGTATGATGTATCTTCTTCATCTTCATAAGTGATGTAATCAACCGCTAAACGCTTTTTTGCTGGTGAGTCAGGAGATGTAGATGAACTTATTGAAAAAGTCTTGCGACTTCCTGAAGTGGATGCCAAATTCCGATTTTCTTTTGATTTTGAGCTAGGTGATATAGTTTTGTAGCAAAAAAATCTTTTAAAGAGGTTTGTTTACTATGTTTTTTCATTTCCCTGTATAATTCTGAATAACAGGAATATGCGTCCATAATGTCTTTGTTAACCTTTTGTTGAGGTCTGTAAATTAAAATGAAATTTAGGTTAATAAGTGAAGAGAAAAGACAAATAAAAGC
Source organism: Schmidtea polychroa (assembly GCA_959609185.1). Taxonomy (NCBI): domain Eukaryota; kingdom Metazoa; phylum Platyhelminthes; order Tricladida; family Dugesiidae; genus Schmidtea; species Schmidtea polychroa. Next base: position 193,396 of record CAUHTR010007759.1, read on the forward strand.
GGGATCATGCACAGAATTGATAGTAAAGGAAAATGNGGGTAAACAAGAAGAAAAGCAAACAAAAGGAAGATTTGGGCCCATTAGCTTGACACAATGATTAATGGGAAAAGAGTAAGGAGAAGATAGCGCGCGTAGGAAGACCGGTAGGGCCATTAATTATCTGGATTCGTTGGACCATTATGGGTGACAGCCGAAGCAAATACGTAGGAGTAAATGTCAAACGAAAGATTGGGTCGGCAATAACCATTTGTCATCCTGATTTCGAGGAGTATATAAGCAAAGGGAAAATCAGAGAAAATCGGCATTCTGCCTCAGCTAGGGTTCGAAGAATAAGACTGTAGGAAAAGCTGGTAGACGAATTAGGGAAAGTAGGGAAAAGAAGAAATAGAATTAAGAATACGAAAAGGTGAAAAGGAATCAAACCAAACAGAAACCGAGGAAAACGTGAATCGAGAGAATCTAAAGGACAAAAAGGTGACTATTATTTGTTTGCAAAGCATCAACGCCGAGTGGAGAATCGTATAAAACTTTGATTGGTAATTGTAGCGTGATAATAAATTGTGAACCTGTTGTTTCAATATACGTTGGGTCGTTCATTGTTTTGATTTAAAGAACACAGGAGTCAGAGAGAACCGACTTGAAATAATCTAAAACCCAACACTTTGAACTCCTCTCAAAATCTGGATCGTATTTTTCAAAAAGAGCCATTCCATTTTGAAAACATTGGAAAGCATCTGATAAAATTTTGATTGTTAGTCCTTCAGATTGAGTGGATTTTTCTGCGACATTGCATTTTAAATTTTCAGGTTGTATCTGTTTAGTTAATTCTAAAAGATCTTCATTGTTATTATTCTTTATTCTTCTAAAGTCGAATTAATTATGAATATTATGTATTTATATTTTATAAAGGTTTTTATATTGATTTATTTTTACAGAAGTACATTCATAATTTATTATCCTAGTACATAATTTTTTTTCCATAAATTGCAAAACCAGAAAAAATGTAAGTTAAAAAAGTACTTGTACATAAGTGTGAATCATTGTACGTATAATGGACAAATGGGGACAAAAATGAGATGTACGTAAGTGCGAGTGTACGTAAAACGAGTGTACGTAACACGGGGTATTACTGTATATATAATTCGAATTTTAGTATATTTAGGCAATTTTATGAGGAAATTTTGAATTATATTCTCCACCATATTCATCATCAGATTACAAACTTTTTTTTCTATTTAAAAACCAAAAAGTGCTTTACTCGATGGAACATTGAAAATTTAAAATTGAGATAAGAAAATGTTATAAATAATGATGGCAAATATATTTTGAATTAATAAAAACGGTTTCTATTATTTTCATTGTTTAATTTTTTACAATAAAAACCGCATAATATATGACCTGATAAACAATAATAATAATAATAATAATAATAATAATAATAATAATATAATAATAATAATAATAATAATAATAATAATAATATAATAATAATAATAATAATAATAATAATAATAATAATAATAATAATAATAATAATAATAATAATAATAATAATAATAATAATAATAATAATAATAATAATAATAATAATAATAATAATAATAATAATAATAATAATAATAATAATAATAATAATTCAATAAATAATATCAAATAATTATGCATTTAGATAATAAACAATAATTGCGCAATTTTGTATTAAATGAAATTAATCAAAATCGAAAAAGACCCACAATAATTTTATTTTACAAACTTTATTGTGCTCACAAATATTGCTTCTTTCATTGAGTCGAAAAAATTCCTGGGCTCGAATACAGTGACATATAGATTCAGTAAGATTGTTAAGTCTACCACATTTAGAACTTAGTATTGTAAAATCTAGAGATACCGAAGACAAAATGATTCAATGACTACCACCATCAGGGTTTTCGGTTTTCACATTTATTTGCGATATTTTAATTGAATTATCAATAGTCTCCTTTAACATACTATCAACAAATATTTTCCAATTATTTCTAAAGTTTATGAATCGAGCACTATTTTTAACTATGGCCAAATTTCTCTATCTTATAAAGTATTACCGACTAATAGTTATGTAAAAGATGAATATTATGAAAGCTATTAAATTTTAAAGGAATGAAATACAGTAACTTCGCATGTAATGTGACAAGTTAGAGCCTCTAATAATTGAAAAGTACAGGCCACCTCGCTATTTCAAGAATGTCAAAGATTGAAAAGTAAACTATAATTATAGAAATTCTAAGAAACCATGGATGAATACATCATTTTTTATTGAATGGTGGATTTAATCAAAAAAATGTTAGTAAGAGAGGAAGCCACATTCTTTTAGTTGTTCATAATGCATCATTGTACTAGGAAACTATCTCATATATGTATAAATGTGGATACTAGTAAGAAGGCAGAAATTTGATCTTCGGAATAAGCAAATTGGCCTGATGTGCTTAATGAGATTTTGCAAGTAAAATCAGAATTTGGTAAAGAAATTATGGAGCTTTTAAGGAACTGTGTTTAATTGAAGAAATGATAAGTAATGAGACAAAATGAGATAAAGACCATTCAATCAACATTGTTGTTTTTAGGATTAAATGATATTTCCAAAAATATTTTAATAATAAAATAATATCTATTTCTCAGCGTAATTTTTTTCATTTTATATACAGAAAAAGCTTTTTTAGCGAAACAGAAATTACTTGAACATTTTCCTCCTTTATTCAAAGTCGACTGTACAACGAAAACATAAACAGTATAGATTAAAAATATACAGAAAATCAACTTATACAGTTAATCCTCGTATATAAATCGCACTTGTATAGCTGATTTTAAAACCAAAAAAAGGGGAGGTGCGACTTTTACATGGTGTATAAAAATATCACAACTTTCCCGGTCTAAAGTAGGACTACAACTTATTCATGAGGATTTACCGTACTTCTATTGATAGCATTCGTGAATTTATATTAATGTGCTTGATTTTAAAATTCTATCTAAAAGCTTAAACAATTATTGGAAAAAAAAGAAATTTGTGTTGGGCCAAGCTTCGAAAGTGTTGCAAAACAGGTTCAGGATAAATAAGGGGAATAAAATAAATTGCACGAAAAGCACGAAAAATAGAAGAACAAATGAGATTAGATAAATATAACGGAAATAAAGGGAATAAAATAACTAATGAAAACAATAAAAGACGAAAAATAAGATGAATAAGAAAATAACGCACCACACATAATAGCATAAGGAAATAAAATAATAAATGTAAGGAAAATAAACCAGAAATTAGGAAGTAAAATAAAAATAAATCACCATCAAATAATTACATAAACTAATTAAAACAAAAAATTTATAATATAACCAAAAAACAATAAAGTCACAGGAAAAACAGGAGAGAAATAATAAAAAATAGAAAAATAAATAAAATAATAATAAAAATAGGAAAAAGTCATTAAAATATACCTTATTACATTGAAAAACATAAAAATCATAATAAATAATAATATTACACGCAAGTCACGTCCTGATTGGACGAAAAATAATATAAAAGAAATGGAAAATATCTGTAGAGTACCACTTTTTAACCAAACTCTACAGGTAAAATTTTATTCTTTTTAACAACCACTTTTTAACCAAACTCTACAGAACTATATTCAAGCACCCTTACAGGACTAGTTAGCAGTATAGCAAGCATTATTCTAACGACAATTCGACGAAAATCTACTACAGGAGTCTAACTGAACCAAAGGAAAATCAATTCAAGTTGACAATTCGAACTTTTACTATTTGCAACACTCTCGAAGGGAACTTATTGTAAGTAGAATGTATATGTTGATTTGCGATTAATTTATATAAATGAATTAATAAAATATTTTATTCTTAATAAAAATTTATTATCATAAAGATGTTTTTCTCTCTCCATGCTACTGGCGACGATGTCGTCTGGGAATCCAATATGATGCGGAAAATTCAGATAAATCGGTAGAAGAAGCTACGAGAATGACTATTAGAAGCGATATTGAGGAATCTATGCGAAGCCAGTATAACAATGAAATGAAATGATGAAATAATTTGATTATCATGGAGCGGCATCATATTCGAGACTCAGACGGCGTGGTCGCCAGATAAGTAATTTATCATATAATAAATAATCTCACATCGAATATATCCATTTATTTATTTACATCATTCAACTTTACAATGATTTTATGAACATTAAAGAATAATGATTGAGGAGATGGAATCGTCCCTCCTGGCGGTCTAAGGCGGTGGCAGCGCTGATTGCGCTCTTAGGTGGGTCAGGAGGAGTGAGGACATCTGAAGAATGACAGTTATTTTACCCCAGAAAACTGCCCACCGAGTGACGATCGATCAATTTCACACGATATTCCTTTTTGAGAAGATGGGAACCCGACGGGATACAGGAAATCCATCGGTTGAGAATCACAGAAAGCCTCCAAGGATTTCGATTTTTAGACGAAACGATTAATTTTCCTTCGTAAACTTCTTATTTCCATGCGGCTATGATCGTTAGATCGGATGTAGGCACGATAACGAGCAGTGTTTCCTTGTAGAAATCCATGGGATTCATCGGAGATTTTGTCTGAACTTAGATTTAGTTTGAGATGAATATCGCTAAGACGTTAGCGGCTAGATCCCTCTCATTGACTTCGTCTCAACGCAGTAGACGTGAAAATTCATCTTGACAGGCCCTTATCATCGATAACCGTCGAATCTAGACGGAACAGGAAAATTTGCGCGATAACAAATGTAAATACTCACTTCGGTTTGGGCGAAACTCTATAACAGCCAGTGGTAAGATTTGCTCTTGCGATTGGATTTTTCTTTCAAAGAGACGACGACAGATCGATAAGTGAGCCGTCGGAAAATATCAGCAAATAGATTAGCTGGCAATGACCACTTTATAGGTCCATTCATCGACGACTGACTATAGTAGATATGACCTGTCAAGCGATAAAGAGAGAACCAGAATTGAACATGATAGCGATAATTCCTAAAAGTAGAACGTCGACCTCGTAATCATTGCCGATTTTTCTCGTCGAGTAAATTCCACCGATAACATTGAGAAAATGTTAAATTCCACAATACACATCTACTAGTCGGTTAGTAACAGAATAAATGACACATTATGATAGCATGCGTGTACCCACATAGATAACTTGTGCTTGATTGAGTAATATCTTCGTGGAGAAACAGAAGGAGAAGTTCATAAAATAATTACGGCAATGCACACACTATAATCGTCCCTCGCGTAGCTAGATTTAATTCCCGCAAGCATACACACTAGTATAGTAACCGTCGACATGGAGATAGAGTGAGGGATTCCCATGACTACGCTCACGCTCCAAAATTGAATTAAATTTTAAATAATTATACAATAATATTGACAAATTATTAAAGTTTCTTAATTTTTTTTTGTTCTTTATAAGTAAAAATCGTGTTACTAATACGCGTCGTTTCCCTAGGACTATGATATTCTAAGCTTCTGCCTTATCGATCGGATTCATTGCATTTTTGCAACCATGAAAATAAGACAAGTGAATATTAGGTAGGGAATGAATGTACGCGTATTCCGAATTTGAAAACTATTGAGATAAAATCGTTAAAAATAAAAATGACGTTGAATGTTGACCATTGAAATGAGTGTTGCTGAGTGGAATGATTGACTGTGATACTGCATGTATAATTGAATTTGAATACCTCGCGCAAACAAACTTATTGATTATTACATGTTTTCTGAATTTCTAGATGTCTTCAAAATCCAATCCGATTAAAGAACTTCGTCCGTGTTTTTCTTGCGCAGACAAGAACTCGGATATTGCTCAGCTGCACCTATACATTGGGGCTCTGAAGAAGCGCATTGACCTCTATGAGGGCACGTGGTTCTCCCCGCCACAAATGAAGGAGGAGCGAAAGAAAATACTCCGGTTGGAACATTGCAGGATAGCCTGCTGGAGGAGAGCCGTTGTCAACGGTTGACCATTAAAGCGCAATCCGAAGCCCTCCACAAGGTCTATACGGAGGCAGAATTGGCCAAAAGGGTTCGAGAATTTCCCGTCTCAGACAGTACTAATGTGTTTCCACTACACCACCAGTCGTCGCAAGCATCTGCATCGAATTGTCAAGGGCACGGCGCCTATCTGCCGCCCATTCCCGCTCCAGTATTATCCGGTTATCAGCCCTTAGTAGGTGGTTCTTCCGACCGATCTTAGCTCCAGTATTGGTGGCGCCCTCCGCCGCATCCGATGCGAATCATCTGGCGCCTTCTCGTAAAAGGAAACGGCCAACTAGGGCCGCCAAGAATCAAAAACGCAGAGACGCGATAACCGCATTGGAAGCTTCATTATCAGTGGCCCAGTCCACCCTTAAAGAGATTGCAAGTTCCGTGATTCCGGCCAAAGAAATATTTCGGGTCGTACCGGCCGATGGCGTTAAATATCTCGCAGACCGTCGCTTGCCGGTGGATATCGACGAAGTATTCGCCGACGGAGAGGTTTTTTAACAACTAGAGGTGACTACGGTGTTGGTCTACCGGGAAGAATGTTTTCGCGACCTCCTCTCTAGTGTATGACAAATTCTCATTTTCTTTAGTGATCGTGTATTTGATTNAGATACCAGTGAGAATATTTTAAAGTATGAATTAAGCGAATAATAATTTAGAAAATTTCTTAAAACAATCGTGATATTCGATATAGCTTGGTGGTGAAGTGGTCTGGTTTTCAGCACTGATTGCAAGATTTTATACCTGTTATTTATGGCAGCCAGATTAGCTCAAAATTAATCTGTCATTAGAAATTGCATAAAATTTCACGACACATTTTATTTCGGAAATGATTTTTGTTTTAATTCTGCTTCAAAATGTAATTTAAGAAATACCTTCAATTTATCATTTTTCCTTAATTTACCAATGTTTCTCAATCAAATTTTGAAATTGAAATTAAATGAAATTTTGAAATTCATCATAAAATTTGATGTCAAAAATACCTCGAGGCGTTATATAGAGATATAATATAATAAATTTATTATCTACAAAAAAATCTAAATGAATTCATGGGTAAAATCAATGATAATTCACTGTAAAATTAATTTTTTCTAATTTTATTGAAATATTTTTATCAAAAATATTAATCCAGATTAAAAATGAATCGTTTGTCGTTTCAATAGAACTGCAATATTATTCAACAACTCTTTCGGTTGTAACTTCTTAACTAGCGATAGCAGATCGTTTGACATTAAGAGGATGAATGTGGTTGCGTTTAAATTTAATTTCACGCTTGATTAATTTTTTGGTCTTAGGATTTCAGTGTTAACTAATTCAGTCTTTATTGAGGACTCGGAGAATTTAGATAGCAACTCAATAATTATTAAATACTTTTTAGCTTAAATTATTTATATTTCATTACATAAATTACTCATTTTTTTAAAAAATTGAAAAATAAATTTTTTCTTTTACAAAAGACAAATAAATATGAGAAAATGTTCAGCTGGAAGTATCAAATATCAGAATTTTCAAATTAAACAATTTTTTTAATAATGAATAAATTATATTACCGATTTTAAAAGTATTTTAGCAATTATTTTAATGACAAAATAAATTGACTTTTGTTAATTTAAGTTTATGAAAAAATATTAATAATCATTTGAATTTTTCTAAAATTTCTATTCTAGAAATAATTTAATTAATTACATGTCTAGAGATTCAAGAAAAAAATAGAGAAATAAAATTTCTTAATTGTAAAACTTAAATTTAAAATAGAATTATTCTTAATAAATTTTCTGCATTTTTGGTTTCGGAAATTTCACGGTTTACAAATAAACAACATTACTCAAATCTGATTGGTTGTTCATTTCTAAGAATAATAGACATCAATCGATATGGCATTACAGATAAATCAATCCAGGCATCATTGATTCTATTTTATTCGATTTCTAGATATTCCGATAACGTTTTATAAAGTGCATTTGTGAGAATTATGATCCATTTATCTTGCAATAAAAAGTTTTTCCATTACTCAAAGTAAAATCTCCATTAAAAATCTTTAATTGTTTATATATTTAACAATAAAAACAGAACTGTTTTCAATGAATTAAACAAAATATTTTTCATTTTAATTTAAACAAAAATTTATTTTAATTTTATATGTATTGGCTTTTAGAACTGTCAGCGGATAAAATGGCGCCATAATAACTGATAAGGCGGTTTATTTAAATTTACTTTGGGATTTTATTCGAAATAATATATTTAAATTAAGTTCTGTCAATAATATATAAATAACTTGGCTAGTGCAAATATAATAGACTGAATATTGGTGATGTTATTGAAACGAAGAGGAAAATGTCTTTGAGGATAATGATTAACAGAATAATACAGATCAAAATAAAAACAATCTGATCTGATTCAACCATAGGAAATGCTAATGGTATTATGGGATTACAGTTTGAATTAAATAAAATTTTCTTTTCGTTTCTTCAAGAATTGTAGTAGCAAAAACCTAAAACTGCATCCTGCGTTAAGAAATTTAAATTTAAATTGGCACTCATGATCCGAGTCATTATTGGAAGACAGAAACCCTTTAAGCCATAACTTCTTCTATCTACTTACCCTAACCCTTTCAAAAAACAACTATATTCAAATAAATATCTAAAAATAGACCGGTATACTTAAACAAATTATGTACCGAATAATAAATATTTAGGCCTTAAATATCCTTTTGCTACAAAAAATATAAGGCTCCTGGTCAGCATAAAACAATATATTTTTACATTTTATTCAATTTAATTTAATTGAACTAAATTCGCAAAAAGATTTTTGTTTTAATTGACAGATTGTAACAAATAATAAATTTTAATAACCTCAATTATGACGGTGAAAAGTTCTTCAATTGATGAAAACAATTTCCTGCAGATAAGAATTCCAAACTATCAAATACAAAAGAATTGTAAGCGCAAGTGTAGGCATCTTTCGAACTATCCAATATCAGAAGTAAAAAAAAAACAAAATACATTTGTCTGTTGTACTGTCTGTACTCAACTTAAAGATAAATATTTTTCTATCACAAAAGATTCGGAAGTATTCACCACCATGCAGTTAGAATAGATCGACGGGAGCCGGACAAGGACCTCAATAAAACCAGAGCTAGAAGCATCTAAATATAACTCGTCGGTTAATGCGATGGTTAAACGATATGAAGAAATGGATACAAAATAATTTATTGCTGGTTGATGAAGCAGATATCATTTAGAACGAAATGAAATTTACAGAGAGAACTGACTGACAGCGAAGCAAGAAAATGGTTCCTAAAAGCATTCACGGTGAAAAGATCAATACTGACCAAGATCCAAGAACTGGGTTCAATAAAACAAGGTTTTAATGAAAGATTTTCAACATTTGAGATTAAGGTATGCAAATTGATTAATGAAGTTTATGATTCAGATATGTTGAAAAATAATTATTTCCAAACGAATTACTGGCTACAAAACTAAGTATGAAAATAAAAGAAACGAGAACATTGGATAAGTTTTTCCAAAATATGGATAGAGAATCAAAAGAAGTAAAATATATTAATGAAAGAACATATGGCAGTGTAGCGCAAACCAACTGTAGAAAAGAAAATAAAGACCGTTTTTTAAGATGAAAGATGTAAAATTAATTATAGAAGACCAAAGAAGAGAATTTTCGACAGAAAGACAACATACAGAGAAAGAAAGAAAAAACTTTTTTTATCGAATTTCACCACTGATTTCTTTTCTGTTGTACAGTCATACCCCGGTTAACGTTGTTAAATGGTTCCAGAAAAACGCGATGTTAACCGAAACAACGTTATACGAAGCAATTATAATTAAGAAAAAAAATTCGCAATTAAATAGATTTAAAAGATTTAAAAGATCCTTTTTCACCATGGTGGACCGACGTTACAGCGAAACAACTTTATTCGGGGCAACGTTATCCGGGGTATGACTGTATTTATTATTAAAAATCTTGAAGACTATGAATCAGTAAATATATCAAAAACATCGATATATTTACTGATTCATTGTCTTCAAGCTTTTTAATAATAATGAAAGAAAACCCGATACACCTTTTCAAGAGAGATATCCGGCAGTATCAATGAAACATATTGCAATAAGATTGTGCAATGAAAGTCATGGTCTACCTCCACCAAGGACAGAAAATATTTCACCCGGACAATGATTTTGTTGTGGAGAAAAAGAATAAAAATTTCGAATGCCCCCTTAGAAATAAATTTCTGATTTGTGGGAAAGAAGGTCATGCATTTTGTGATTGCTATTTGTTAAAAACAAGAAATAATACTATCCCTCGGAGAATAGTCAGTGTTCATGAAGAAACGGAAACCAATCGAGAAAAAGAATCAAAAATAAGTGAAACTGAATATGAAGACTACGAAAAGAATACAAAAAATGTGAAGGATTTAGTTGGATTCATTTCGTTAATGAATTTGAAGAATTAAATAATGTAGAAAAAAGAAGAAATATATATGAGACGAAATACGGATGAAAATTTAATAAGATAGAAATAAAGGAAGTTGAAATTGAAATGTTATGGACTTCAGGAGCTTCAGTAATGGTAATGAGTTAACATATTTGGAGGAAAGTTGGAAGTCCGAGTTTTGCAAGAAATAGAATTTTCTTATGCTGAATATTATCTGCAAACGACGAACAGCCTTTAGGAAGCACATTTATCAATTTAAGATGGTTCAAAAAGAAACGACAGATCAAAGAACTAGTGGTGAAATCTATAAAAGCAGAATTTATAGGTGGTATAGACACTATGAACAGATTTGTGATACAACTGATGGAAGTGCAAAACATTGATGCGATGTGGGTACCACAAAAACATTCATTGAAAAACAGGATTGAAAGAGCATTGCTTTTCTGGGCAAACAAACTAACAAAAACATTGCAACCTTAGTAATGAAATTTGGAAATATTTTCATGGCTTCCTAATTTGATCTTGGGTGCACAAAACTATTAAACATAAATAAAGAAGACGGGAAATCCAGTAATGCAGAAACACATAAGAAGAGAACCAACGAATTTAGAACAAAAAGTTGAAGTTCTAATAAAAGATTTATAAAAAATTAACGTGGTAAAAATATGCAAGAACGCATGGAATGCCCCAGTAGTAATAGTAAAGAAAGCAGATGAATCGATAAGAATTTACATGGACTACAAAGGATTAAATTTCAATACAGGAAAAAAATCATTCCCAATGCCAGATGCAAGAACATTTATAAAATTTTCGTCCATAGACTTAAGACAATATTAAAGAAATGATCATGCGAAGCACCAATACTCGATTTCCCTAGATGAAATAGATTGTTTAATTTGGATACAGACGCCTGTTTCGGTGAAATTAGGGTGTTGAAGAATATTAGTTTTTATTTTAATTAATTTACTTTGATTTGAAAAATTGGATTTTTCGGAATTTACTATTCTATGATTCTTGTTGTTTAAATTTGTGATTTCTGGAAATTGGAATTTGTGAAAATTTTGAAATTTCTTTGGATTTATGTTAATTTATGCCAATAAAGTTTCGTGAGATTTTAATTTATTATTTGAAGACTGTATATTTCAATTAATTTTGAATGGATACAATTAATATAAGCAATGTCGAAGTTATGGAAAATTCAGCCAAGTTTTCTTCAAAATTTAAATTTAAAGTTAAATTCGAATATCTTGAAAGCTTAGATGACGATTTGGATTGGAAATTAATTTATGTCACAACTCCTCTAATGCGGATTTAGATCAAGTCCTTGATTAGTAATAGTTGGACCAATTCCTGTTGGTCGTCATGATTTTGTTCTTGATATTAATGCTTCAGATCCCGCAAAATTCCTTCTTGATGATAATGTCGATGCAACTGTGATTTTACTGGAAACAATTCATAAAGATCAACAATTATTTTGTCAGCAATGAATATGAAAAAGAAGATATAAATTTTGTTCATTTTATAGAAACTTTTAATTTTACTGAAACCGGGCATTGATGAGCCAAGTAAAAGAAGATGCCAAAAACACAGTGATATTCTATATGTGGTGACTGTATTATTATTACCACTATGAATTCCATTTATCAAGGAAAGAATTTGTTGTAATAAGAACAGAATCCATGAATATTTCATTTTGAACAAAGAAATGCATTGCTTGAACAAACCATAATAAAGCATTGGTCTTTTAAGGATTGCAAAAAGGCAATAAGTCCCCAGTTCCATACAATGATAGGAAATCAATCTCCATACGACTTTGAACTGAACCATAGGAAAGGATAAGAACATGTTAATGCCGATGTATTGTCAAGATTTAAAGGAAATGTATGTACGAGATATGAGGATGCCAAACAAGTAAATTATTATGAAAATCACTAAAGAGATAGCGAAATAAATTTAATTTTTTTAAACGACCAATGCACAGAATGATAAATCACGGAAGTTGTGTTATTGAACAGAAAAATGTTTCAAGAAAAAATAAATTTAATTTATTTTAAAATAAAATAAATAATTCATGAGTTATCTGCGTATGTGTGTGATGGCAGTCTAAAATTCTTAGAATTAAATACACTCCAATTTTTGGACGGACACTAAAATTTAGAAAAAAGTGACGCCAAAAATTCAATCATAAGTATTCACTTTTCCAGTTTTAGCAATCATCAACAAATGTGTGAATATTGTTAAATCGTTGTATGTAAACTAGTATATGTTTTGTGTAAATTTTCGTGCTTTTATCGTTGTTTTTTTAATGTTTTATTAATCTCTCTTGCTCATATGGCTCAGGTCGGTAATAATTACCAATTCATGGGCAATTCCAAAATAATTGATTGGTCTTCGAAGCTTCAGTCAGCTTTGACTCGAGACTAATCTTGCTCCGGGATAGAGGTGGCTAGTCTACTGATTCATTTAAGTTTTACCTAAATGGACAGGGCTCTGGTTTGACTTACACTAGTCACCACGCAAATTTTGAATATATATCACCGCCTATTACCTTAGCTGGTCTTTTAAAGGATAGAGTAGGACTGCAGAGTAATTATATAGGTTACAATCTGTGAGGGATAATTTAATTTTTGCTTATAATAATTTTAAATAGATGTCCTGATAATCAAATAACAAGGTAATTTTCATAAAATATGTGCTGGGCCCTACTCGGCTGACCCCCATTAGGTTAACTCCTCTTTTCTAAGGGATGATTGCCCATTCGCGTATAATAGGTATTTCTTGGTCAACCTCGAGCAGAACCCTGCACAACCTATACTCCAACATAGTACCCGTGAAGTGTTTCACGTTGGAACTGTACTATGCCGGCGAGACGCCAGTAAGCAGGTGAGCCCCTGCCTTCAGACTACTCCTTACTGAGGCCTCGACTTCCTATTCACGACTGCCGATAGAAGGGCTTACGTCCATTCACATTGTACAACCGTTTACTAGAATTACAATAAATGCAAATTGGTGATTATTTACCGGATCTCGAGGACCTTCATTCCATGACCATTAAAGCGAGGTTAAACTACTCATAAAAGAAAACGGATAAGAACAACAAAATTTATTTACGGCAATATCATGCTATAGAATCCCAAACAATATACACTATAAAAGTACTTTGAAGGGAGTAAAGAAAAGAGAGAGCGTCAAAAATGTAGATGGGATCACCTGCAATTATTACGAACGTTCTCATTTTCCCATTCAGTGTCCGCGAGTAATTCCTTTAAATCGAAGAACTCGGAGGCATTTTCCTCCCATGTTACTCCAGCAGCGGATATGATTCGCCCTGGGATCCCGAGTGTCAGATCTACTACTGCAGGGTTATTGTTACTGTTGACTGGGTTGTCTGTTGAGGATTTGCTTTGCTAGGCGGACGCCCGCTCCCGTTGTTTTCTTTTGCGTTCGGCACGCGATAGCTGTCGACGCTTGGGTTTTGACGCCGTTGAGTTATTTTGTGATGCAGCAGACGAAGACGCGATATCGGGCTGCGCTTTACTAGTCCCGGTGAAGATAAGGTCCGGACATTTGGGAGAGAGCTCGGTCTCTACGCACTCACGACAGGACTTCTTGAACGGAGGTGAAGACTTGGCAGAGGTATCGTGGTGCACGGGAAAAATATTGTTTGCTTCGTTGATAGGGATCTTGACAATTTTCCGCGTTGTTGCTGCTTGTAGATACACTTTGTGCAACGCTTCTGATTGTTCTTTTATCAAACTTCTTTGTGCACGACTCTCGGAGATTAGAGCGTCACGACAATGCTCGCTACGATATAATTTTTTATGCATTTCCTTCATTTGCACTGGGCTGAACCATGTGCCTTCCAGCTCGTCGATTTTGCGCTTGTAACGACCGATCTGGGTTTGTAAATCTTTAATAATCGAGTTTTTGTCTGCGCAGGAGAAGCAAGGACGGAGAACAGGCTTGGCATTTGGTAACATATTGGATCACTACAAAGAAGAAAATTAGGATGACTATAGCTATAAATCGCTAATCTGATATAACCTTCTCCTCCCGGTCGGAACTTCGGCGAGGGAGAAGGACAGGACAATCCGATGAGGAAAACATTTGCCCCTTTTGACGATTTATCGCTATCCCTTGGTATTTTATTTACAAAAAAATCCCCCCAACTACTAACATCATCGCCTGACGAGGGCAAATAGTTTATGAAGATCCTACAATCGTAAATTTATTGACTCTTAAGTTTCCTTTAAAATCCTGAAGTCATCCTTAGATCCGAAATCAAAAGGTACAGCGCTAGTTGATTCCCAAAAAATTTTCCCCGTTCACTCCTAATGGTACTCATACTTGGATACTTAAGGAGTTATATGGGTAAATCGATTTACATTCAATTCAACTATGACACTCAGTTCGAAGATTCTATTTATTATCTTTAATTGCTGAATTTAATAGTTTCATTACCATTTCAATACTTAGTTTACGCTCTTGACTATGACCTGTTAGGTTTAACAAGAAAAATTTATAATTATTTATGATACTTGGTTTTAAATTTACTTATTACCGACAATATTGAATCTAAAATTTCTATCATTAGTCATGAACATAAATTTAAAATATCTATCACCATTTGACTATTGGATATTCAAAGTTATCTACTAGTGGGCTTAGAACTTACCACCTACTGTTATCCCTAATTTATCTTATTGCGGCACGAAAATCTGAACATGAACCTCTGTGAATTAACACTCACTACAGTTATACTCGTCTGTTATCACTCACTACGATAGAATTTAAATAGCATATGTCATGTGGTGGAACAGTTGCTTATCGATTATGTTGCTTCCCACTCATGTTCCGAATAGATATCGCAAATCATCTTTAGAAAACTACATGTGCGTGTGTACCATTCAATGGAATTTTATTTACTACCTCATGTTGTCTGGAATTTAATGTCTAGTATTTCGACATTGGAAGATTTTATCGGATCGGCCACACAATATCTACGAATCTTATTTCAGGAGCGAATGTTCCGAATGAATTCGCAGAAAGGATATTTATTCAGGTAGTACAAGATTGGTTAAATAAATAAAATATCGTCGTGAATACGGTCTTATGATTTAATTCATTTCTGTAAATATATAATCATATTCCTGGTCCGAATGTCGTAAAGTAAAAATGGAACTCTCGAGTCCAGCTTATTAGCGAAAGTGCGACATGAATTCAAATGTTGAGACATTGGAGATGAGCCTGAACGAATTGTGATTGTAGCGACAAGGGGTCAGATTTACAGCTAATATGACTTTCCCGAATACGGCTATTTAATGTTGCGAAATGATGAAAGCACAAAGATAGTGTCTTCCCCAGTCACTGAGAAGCGTATGCCTTAGCTTCCTGTTAATTTAGAATCCATTCCTACAATCTATATGCTACTATTTCACAAATTTTAAGTCACCTTCAGTGACGGACCCGTGAGAAGCCCCCACATTACGGCCCGAATCAACTGCGTGATTGAAAAACTCCATGTCCACCGGCTGAGCTCCCGAGGGCACCTCACACCATGACATGGAGTATCTCAACTCCACGTTTCTCAACAGTTAAAAATCCATAAAATAAATAAAGCATAAAAATCTGAATAAAAATCATTTATTAGTTCTAACGATATCCAAACATATAAACTTCTAAATTCATTAACATTGAAAATGATGGGATCAAATGAAGAGCCGTTCGTTTACGATAAAGATTTTAATTACAAATTAACCTTCATAATCATTCTTAACTTAAAAGAAAATTCTAAATAAAAGTTCTTCTTACCAATATTATCGATGTGGAGGCTGAGTCAAAATTAATTGGTCGTTTTCCGAAACTGATCTGTTCGATTTCAAATCCTGAATATTCTCAAATGTCGAATTCTGATGCTTATGATTCCTTGAGTGATCTCTGTAAGTCGCTGATATTATCTGTAAAGTGTTTTGAATTAACGGTAAGTTTATGAATTTTGTGTTTGCTTATATAGTAATTTTTGATGTGTGCGGACCAATCAGAATTGAGTACCGCTTGTTTTCTTAATTTAATTTACTTTTTCCTGTTTTTTGGTTATTTTTCCTTATTTTCTTTATTATTATTATATTTTCTATTTATTTCCTTAATTTCCTCACTATTTATTGAATTTTACATCATTTATTCGTCAGCTTATTGTCCTATTTTAATTTTCTTATTTTTTTTTTATTTTTTGTTTTAATTCTTATTTCCTAATTATTGTTTTCCTTATATCCTATTCTATTTTATTCCTAACTTCGTTTATTTTATTTTTATTTTCTTTAACATCCTATTTTCTTACTTTCCTAATTTTCAAAAATTAAGTTCTCGACTCAGCCCAACATATGAATAGATCTATGCTCAAAAGTTTGAAAAATGACCATATCAATAAATACCTAGTGGTGCGGACCCTAACTAAATGAACAAGAAAAAATCAATAATTCTACTAATGAACAATGGTATACGACCTTCTATTACGACCTATGAACTTGAAAGCGAAAATACAATGAGTAGTTAATGGAGATCATCTGCTCATTGATTTTCAATCACTGTGTACATTATCAATATGGTTGTCGTCAAGAGTGACCGATAGTTATGAAGGTGTTTAGAGAAGAGTTGAAATTCGCCAGTGACCATAAAGAATTTAAACAACGGACCCTTTTAACAAAAACACGATAATTACAACAAATTCTTCTGATTCTATGGAAATTTTCATTTGCTTTGTTTCACTTTCTTCATAGGATCTTCCAACATTTTCGACATTGCAAATTCTATAGTACTTGCTGTATGTCTAATTAATAAAAACGTCAACTATTAATGCTTCATGATCATTTCCCCGGTTTATGCAGTGCACTCTAATTCTTCTTTCAAAATTGGCAAAACATTCGTCCTGATTCTGAACTGTTTCTCTGAAAATCGCAGCAATTAATGTAACTTTGGTTTACCTTCAATAATTTTGCCATCTTTGAGTAAAATTCAATGTTGCATTTACCGTCCCTTCCCTCTTTTCGCAGAACCGAATAGATATTTCTATTTTATTTTTTCTGAAACTTCATTGCATTGATTAAATATGTTGACATTTTTTAACACTGATAATGTGATTTTTTGCAGATTCTCTAGTATTTTCATGTCTTTTTAAATGAATAATTACTTGACAATAATCTTAAATAATTGCTCTTGACACCCTTCTAAGTTTTGTACAATAAATCCAATTATAATAACAATTTAACTATTTATTCAATCAAATTAAATATACTGCCAATTGAAAACAATATTTAAACAACCTGGTAACTATATTTGATACATATTGACTTTATTATTTTCCATATTTAATTGGAATTATAAATTCGATATTAATAAAAAATATTTGTTTTATCTCATCATTAAATATATTATCCTATATTTAATTTTTTTATTTTGCATTATTTTTTCAAATTTAGCGAAATTGTAATTTAAAAATAATTTTAAGTATTATAATTTAAAAGATGTTAACTAAGATAACTAACTGGTCTAGTATTTCATTTTAACATTAATTTATTTCAATGTTTTGGATCTTACTTATTAATAGAGAAATTGCTAAAACGAATTGTAAATAATATAATAATAAATAAAACTTATGATATGAACAAAATTGATATTGCCAGGGTAAAAAATTAAAATGATATATAAATTCCGGAAATAATGATTCAATAATACATATAATTATTAGTAAAACTAAGAATCATATAAAAATAGCCGATATTTCAATAGTATGGCATTATATAATAAATCCGAAATAGTAATTATAAATATTTATCTTCACAATAGTATTAAAAGCTAAAATGAACAACAAAACATGACTTTGTGCGCTCATACAGATCTCCTAGCAAACCAGGTAGCAGTGCGCACAGTTGACATAGCAAATTGAGAAAATCTGTGAAGGCAAACATGAGTAATCCATGTAAAACAAGATAATTCAAGGAGACAAAAGCGCATATATTTCTTACATTTATATTAAACAGTTATCAAAGATTTTCAGTTTACTTTTGCGTGAATCAATAAATATATGCGGGACAGCAAGCCAGCAAATCTAGTAGCACCTATTTACAATAATCGATAATGAAAATGATGCCCTCCAATTGACACAATTACGATCTTCCGAGAACTGGTCGAGAAGTACTCAGTGGTGCTGTTGGAGTATTAACGGAAGGCGCAACCGTCGATATGGTTGGGAAAACAGCTGCTTGCGAGGTTTGCGCGACAAATGACGGTTGAAATGGTTGAGAAAATTGATTGAGTCGGCTTGGAGTAGTTGGAAGATAAACTGGTTGTATATAGAATTGTTGTGGAGTACTGTTGTCATAGCGACCACTGGTGTTGGTGGATGCATTTGGTTGTATTATTTGATGGTAAGGCGGGTGAATGGAAGAAAATGTATTCGCCGACTGTTGGGGTGAATTAGCGGATGCTGCGTGCGATGCTTGGGGCATATTTAAGAGTAGCGGTTGGTAATACTCTAAATTTGGTATCATATGATGATAATTGATAATTTGCGGTTGATTCGATGGTTCTGTAAGAGGCTGGGTTGAAACCGGTTGAGATTGAGGAATTTGAAGCGGTTCTGTTTGGTTACGCAGTTCTGAATATCGTTTTGGCACAAATGATTGAGTCGGTCGGTTCTGATGGGATTTACTATCGAATTGTGGAACAGATTTCTCACGAGCGAATCTCGGAGCTGGAGGATTGTAAGAATTCATTGGACGTTTCTGTAATTGATTGATTTCTCTGTCAGTCAACGGTGGCATTTCTTCAATAACATCTTTAAAATCGCAATTAGCATCCCATTCAAATTTTGAGTTGGCCCAGTCGGGGATATTTTGTCTGTTTCGATTTATCGATTGAGATATTCCGGGAGATTTTTCTCGTTCGTAATTGCTGTCCGAGAATCTCTGTTGAGATTTAGAATAGTTTTGTTGAGATGAATTGCTCCCTTCACGTTGTTTAGGCAGATAATTATTTTTGCGTTGGAAATGATTTCCGGATTTTCGGTTTGCCACGTAACTTTTTTGAAGAGACATGTCGGTAAATTTTTGGTTAATGTTTCGTTTAGGCGTTTCTTGTGCAAGTTTCCGGTTTTGATTGGTTTGTTCGGATTCTTGAACTTTCTTAGCCAGATAATTGTCCAATTCACTCGATTCGATTTGTTTATCGTTAATTTGCATCGTTACGGCGATAATTCTGATTTTCAAAGGTCCGAGATTGATAAACTCTTTTGTTTGAATTATTGCTAATACTCTCGATTTGCCTAGTGCCAAAATTGTCAAGATTTACCGTAATCTTTATGTCAGTATATTCCGCTATTTGGCTATATTTACTTGGAGGCTTTGGAGCTTTTTTTGGTTTAACTTCCGGAGAATAACTTGACCTGTAATTTCTATTTTGATTATAATTACGATTGTAGTCTCTACTCGATCGATTCCAAGAATTATACTGAGGCTCATAATAACGTATAATCATAATATCCACTGTTTCCATAATAATAAGAATTATAGTTATCGTAGTCATCATAATATTCATAATCATAATAAGATCTTTGTTTATAATTTTGATGCTTATAATTAATTGCTTTATTATTTTTCTTTCGATTTTCTTTGAATTCCACATTATCATTCTTATGTCGAATATCGGCGCCATATTTATTGATTAATTCTATTTTAGAAATAGGCTTTTGCTTCCTTTCATCATAAAGATCATGTGACCAAACTTCGTTTGTTTTACTATGTACATTTTTTGCATTCTGGCTTGTTTTTTTGGGTTCGCCAATTTCAGAATCTTCTAATCTTAGATCATGCATATAAAATTTTCCATTCGTTGGTATAAATGTTGGGTTATTAATATCTTTTGATTCAGGGTCACGCTTGTTATCTTTAGATACATGATTTTCTATAATGTATTCTAGATCTTCTTCACACTGTTTTAAGCCTTCTTCAGTTACTTCTGCTTTGGGTAATTCTTGTACACTTTCCGCTTGCTGAATAAATTCGGCATCATATATCCAATTATCTTTACTTTCATCCCATGAACTGGTTTCTTCGTCAGAACTTGGATTTTCACGACATGAACCTGGCCGAATATCATCGTCATCATCATCATCAGGGCAAATTTCCACGGGATCTAAAATTTCTTTTTTATCATATTCATCGATTTTATCTTGATTTGTACACGATAAAAAAGATTTCTCGGAATCATCATCTTTCATTGGTACATTAGTTATTCCGTCAATCACAGAATTTACACAGGACTCAAAAGATTTATCAGAATCAATATTATCAGTTTCTTTTAAATTAGCACTTTCAATTTTATTTTCTTTGTTATCAGTCATTAACTAAAATTAAATACATTTCAAATTATTTAAAGTGCTTTTTAAAATTAAGAATTTTTAAATGAAATTATAGAAATTTAAAAAAAATACTTGTTTACTAAATAAAAACAATTTTATATAAATAAATATATTTTAATTAGAAAGATAAAAATTAAATTAAAATATAGATACTAATATATTTCATCACAATTCACATCTTGATTTTATTTTAAATTATTATTTTAAAATAAATTAATGATAATTAAATTATTTAATTTTTAATGGAATTAAAAACAAGTTTGTATAAATTTATGGTTTGCACATATTTATAATAAGAAAAATAATTTTAAAATTTTTTATTTTTAAAGCTATACAATGCTTCACTGCTTAATTGGCATACTTTAATTATTTTCATTTTCTACAAAATTTTAAAATTTATCTATATTATAGTGGGTTACATGTAAGAAAGATCGTTCACTTCTGATCCCTTATCGCTTTCGTCTATCTTGGCGGCGATATCTGTCTCCAGGTATGGATCGTGAATGAGTACGGATGTGGTAATCGGGATCATCCTATATGAATCAGTAGTTGATGCGACTAGGCTAGGCTGTGGTTGATTTTTCCTGGCCTCAGTGACGGCAAATAGAGGCGCTTCCAGTGCAGCGATCGCGTCTCGACATTTCTTTGATCATTCCTCTCGGGGTAAACGATTTCGCTTTCGGGGATTTGGTCGAACTGGAATGATATTCGGATTCGCTGGGGCGGCTAGTTGTATCGTTGTATCCATGTGAGTAAGCTGCTCTCGACTAGTTCCCGTGATGTTACGAATGTTACGATGTTTCGAAACTAGTCTACTATTGGGATTTGCACTAGGTATCACAAAGCTTGTATTGTTTATCTTATTTTTTTGTTAGACATCCGTAAAAAAATATTTTAATCCATTACAAGTTAAAAATGCTAAAGGTTTACGGATGCACTTGTAACAGTTTCTGTGTATGACAACATAAGCTATATAAACGTACCAATGTATAATTGAGAACATACACATAACACTGGGCTTAGCTGTTGCCAGTAGAGTACGAAGCTCCCCAAGCGCATCCCACGTGGACAAAGCTAGTTACTAGTCGTAGTTCAAACGGGTCACATGAAGTATACCGATAAACTACCAGATGAAAGGGGTAGTACAACTGCAACTTCATGTTGTATTAGTGT
The DNA here is from genome assembly GCA_959609185.1 of Schmidtea polychroa. NCBI lineage: Eukaryota > Metazoa > Platyhelminthes > Tricladida > Dugesiidae > Schmidtea > Schmidtea polychroa. Next base: position 215,457 of record CAUHTR010007759.1, read on the forward strand.
TGAAAGAGAGATAATAGCTTGACAGCCGTCAGAGATAAAAATGGAACAGTCTGGGAAGGCAGGAAAAATAAAGTGGAAAACACTTGATTATCTTGAGTGCTACAATATAAGCAAGCTATATAAAGAGAAACTATCAGAGACAAAATTAGACAAAATTAGAGACAAAGAGTGACGCGAAAATTGAGACGAAACGTGAGAGACAAAAGCGAGACAAAAGTGACGCGAAATTGAGACAATTTGGTCGACAATTTGAGACAACTTGAGAGATAAAATTATTGGAGAAAAATTTGACAACGTTGGACGAAACGTTGTTGGAGAAATAATTGTGGAAAATAATTGTAGAGAAAACGATTGTTTGGAGAATAATTATTGGAGAAGAGTTGAAGAAAAGAATTAGTGAAAAATAAAACGAAAAGAAGTTACTTGAGTACTTGAATAAATTTCAGAAGAAGGTCAGAGAAAGCAACCAGCTCAAAGTCCCAGTTGATAAACCAATCAGTAATTTGTGATCTTTTAATCCAGTGTTCTACGCAAGTGCTATTACTCACTGAGTGTTGTAATAAGCATTGTATAGTCACCAAGTAGAGTGTTGAATTGATTGTCAATGTAAAGTGAAAGTTTATTTGTGATAATCAATAAAGATTTCTGTTGTCAGATGTTATTGTGGATCGTATAAAGACACGCTTGGAGTCAGAGTAACATTTAAATTTATCACCAACCCAATAACCCAAAAAACTGTTCAAAATACTCTGCAACAAATACAACATCAAAAGGAACCGAACAACAGCTTACAACCCACAATCAAACGGAAAAATTTAACGGTTTCACAGAACATTAAAAGAAGAATCAGAACAAAAGCCAATGATCAAAACTGGTTAAACCAACTACCCACAATTCTAATCGGACTGAGAAATATCCCAAACTCAACAGATAATGAAAGTCCAGCATACAAGGTTTTTGGAAAAGCAACAAATCTACTATCACTTAAAACAGATACAACTAAAAACACCAAAACCATCAAACAAATAACAAACCACCGAAGAGAAACCAAAAGGAATCCTAAAAAGGAGACTCGAATCCGAAATGGACTGAAAAGTAGTTCTGACAACGGACTACATCTTAATAAAAAAACCCTTCACAAAAGGTTTTGAATCCAAATACGAAGGTCCATTCAAACTCTTAGAAATCAACAAAAACGTTGTCACAATAATTAAAAATAACAACAAAATGAAAATAAACATAAAGCGAATAAAATCCTACCACCAGAACCAAAACCCACAAAACAACCCACCAAAAGACAAAACACAGACTCAAACACAAACAAAACACAGACTCAAACACAAACAAAACACAATCAACCCACAAAAACATAACATTCAACTACAAAAACTCGTTAAAACTATTCGACAAAGACACAATAATCACAGTGAGAGCTTTAAATAAAAAGTCAAACAAACAGAGCACTCGCACAAAAAAAGTTAATTGTACAACTTTTTATTTATTTGTAAATATATACAGATTTTAAAGGTTTTTATCCAGGTTGTATATAAAAAAAAATAAAAGATTATAGTAAAAATGTTATTACATTTTATCAATTCATGTTAACCTCCGGTTTTCAAGGGGGAAGTTATGTTATGTAATGTTAATGTTTTATACATAATTTTTGTATTGTAAATACAAATTATACTAACTAACCCAATTCGAATAACAGCCCTTGATCCAACAAAGGATCTATATAGCAATTCTCTATAGTAATAATTTAAAATAGAGAATTGAAAATTTAAAAAATAACGACAAAACAATAAAAAATCAAATAAAAGAAGAATAAAGAAAGCTTATCAAGATTAAAGAAACCTTTTCAAGATTAAAGAAATCTTTTCAAGATTAAAATAACTACAATCCAAAGAGCTGTTACATTCAACCACAAAGTTCGTGACATTCTTTTATTATTTTTAAATAAAATTGTAATTTTAAATAACCGTTATTGTTACTTGTTTGTTATTTATATTGTAGCACACATTACATACATTCACCCCAGCTGTCCCGAGACAGTATTTTTACAGGAGACTCGGCTGGGCTTTACAAAACTTCTTATTATGCACACATAAACAAACGTAAACATAATATACATATTTAATATACATACACATAGTAGGGTAACATGTGGACCGGGAACAAAGACATATGACATCATCGATGACGTAACAAATACATATTACGTCATACTCCGGAGGAGGGGGTGTTTTTAGGCCAAATTTTAAGGGCAACTTAAGGTCATAGTAAGGGCAACTGAAGATCAAATTTTAAGGTTAACTTAAGTTCCTAGTAAGGTCACCGTAAGGGAAATTTGAGGGCAACTTAAGGTCTTGGTAAGGACATAGTAAGGTCACAGTAAGGTCAACCTGAGGTCAAATATTAAAAAAAATACAAGTTAAAAACTGATGATAACGGTGGTTCCTAATTTAATCTATGCTCCGCCAATAAAAATGTATTCTACACTCTAATAAAAAATTTACTCTATTGAAATATTCTCAATTTGTTTTTTTGTTTTTTTTTTTTTTACCTTGTTTAGGTTTGGAATTTCCTTAAACCCAAAAAAAAATTTATTAATTATGGGAGTTCATTAAATATTAACCTGTGTTTATCTATGGCAACAGGATTACAAGTAAATATATTTGTTTCAAATTTATTTATTTTATATATTATAATTATTATATTTAAATTTATTAAATTTATTAGCCGAGTAAATTAGGCTTACAGTCGTAGGTAAGTTGTTGCAATCCAACATGGATTCTCTCCTTACCCGTCTGGCAAGTCTGATTCTACCGGAATATTCAGCTTTTTTTTAGGTTCTTTATATTAACTTTTAACATAATGGTCGATCTTGCATTATGAGGTAATTTTTTATGATACATTATTTTATGATCTTAAGGATTACACTAAATCTCTTTTTAAATCGCAAACAAGCTGCCAACTTGGCCTCGTAAAATGGATATGCCGATGATTTGCTGATGCTACTTTTGGGACAATATAAATGACATCGCAACAATAGCGGAATTGGTTGAAGGATCAAAACTGAGGGACATTATGAAATGTTTGGTTGAGTTTTTTATTAAATATAATATGCCTTTCTTTGGATCATTATTATTATTATTGTTGAAAATGTTCAGATTTCGGATTTGGGGTTATGATTGATTGAGGTATATATTGTTATTGACGTATGTAGGGGTGATATAGATAGCAGGGTGAGGGGTATTACCAAATTTGGGTTGATTGCGCATTTTATAAATTTGGAAAACTAATCTAACAACTTCGTATTAATGACCTTGATGTAGATTCCGATTTTAATATATCGATGGAAATTTTTATAATTTGCAAAATCATTGTATATCAGAGTTATATTGAGAATCTTAATGTTGGGGGTGGCATGAAAGGAAAAGTCTAAACTAAAGTTTACCAGTAGAATAAGGTATATATGTAATTTAGATGAACAATCGTTAACACTATTTCTTTGCCCTTATATGATTTGAGGGGTCATATACACATACATACATATATATACACATACATATATACACACACATCTATACATATTTATATATTTAATTTAAATTATTAATAGTGTCGTCGTTTTCGGGGGGGGGGCTGTTACTAAAAATAGATTTTAGTGGTTTTCTAAAATTTTATTGGAAGATAGGGTAATTGAAACTAAATTTAGAGGTAGGGGAATCCCAAAATCAATAATTTAGTTTATAATTTCATTTTTATAAAATAACGATAATTAATTTAATAATATAATAATAATAATAATAAGAGTGATAATGTTAATGGTAATAATAATAATAATAATAATAATAATAATAATAATAATAATAATAATAATAATAATAATAATAATAATAATAATAATAATAATAATAATAATATTAATAACGATAATAATAGCAATAACAATGTTAATAATGATAATAAATGTAAGTTTATATGTTTACAAGATTACCACATATGGGGGGAGGGGTCATTTACGAAAAATTATGAATTTGTATTTTTAAATGAAATATAATTTAACTGTATATGAATATGATATAATTCAGTATACCTACGTAATAGTTAATGGCTACATGATTTGAGGGGGGTCGGTTAAATAAAAAATACAAGTTATATTTTTAAAGGTAACATAAGTTGACTATATCTGCAAACAAATTAAATTAGTACTTTTGGGTAATCATTAATGACTATATGATCTGAGGGGGTCGTTTATGAAATTTTACAACTTATATTTTTTATTATAATGTAAGTTAAATATATATTAAAATAAGCCAATTTAGTATGTATAAGTTTGAGGGGGGGGGGTCATGTGTGAACATTTACAATTTACATTTTTAAATATAATATAAGTTAAATATATATTAAAATAAGTTAATTTAGGATATTTATGCAATGGATAATGAATGTATAATTCGGAGGGGGGTCATTTATGAATATTTACAATTTATATTTTAAAATATACTATAAGTTAAATATATATTAAGATAAGCTAATTTAGTATATTTAGGTGGTAGTTGATGACTATATGGTTTATGTGGGGGTCCTCGAGGAAAAATTTTCAACTATAATTTTAAAAGTAATCTAAGTTAAGGATATATATTAAATAGTCTAAATGAGTGTATCAGGTAGTGGTTGATGGTTATATGAATTAAGGGGGTCATTTATCAAAATTTTCCAAATTTATATCGTAAAGGTAATGTATTAATATATTTAGACAATAATTAATGGTTAGGGGACCTGAGGAATTATTAAGTTTGATAACTGTACATATATAAGTTAATTTATTACTATATATATTGTTCTCGTCAAATGTATAGTTTGAGGGGGGTACTTTATGAAAATTCACAATTTATATTTTAGAATATAATGTAAGTTAAATGTATATTAAGATAAGCTAATTTAGTATATTTAGGTGGTAGTTGATGACTATATGGTTTATGGGGGGGTCTTTAATGAAAAATTTTCAACTATGATTTTAAAAGTAATATAAGTTAAGTATATATATAAAATAGTCTAAGTTAATGCTTTAAGGGAGTGGTTAATGGTTATATGATTTAAGAGAAAGTTATTTATGGAAAAATTATAAATTATAGTTTTATAAATTTGGTATCTGTACATATATATGTTAATTTATATTGTTTTAGACTATTCGGTAACTTAGGGGGTAGTTAGGGAAAGTTTAATAATTTATAATTTTATGGATTTATTTTCAATTTATAAGTAAGTTAAATCAGCACTCTTGACATAAATTTGAGCTACCATACTACTTGAGGGAGGCATCTGTGAAAAAGGTAAACCATACTTTTATAAGTTCTAATATGCTTATATATGCTTTATATTATTAACATTAGACCCCTTTTGATTATTATATAACTTAGGGGGGGGGTACTAATGAAAGATTACAAATTATACTTTATAAGTTCAAAATGTGTAATTATAGTTTGGAATATTTCTTTGAACATGTGTTTTGGCTATTATACAACCTGAGTGGGTATTTAGGGAAAATTTTATAAATTATAGTTTTATGAGTTTATTATGCATGTATGTATTTTAGATTAATATTTTTAACATTGATTTTGACTAATATACAATTTGAGAAAAAAAAATAAAAATTTTCTTAGAAAATTAAAATACATACTTAAGAGAATCTAGTATATATATAACTTATATTAATAATCCTAAGGTTTTTCTTATTGCTACACCTCTTAGGGGTGGGACAGTTGTACTTGAAAGTCTATATTTTCCTTGGTTTTGATTTATGCTTTATGTTGAAATAATATTTATGCTTGCAAGTTATCCATGTAGCCTTGTTTTGGTTATGATGGAGAACAATTTTAACGTAGATCTATTTTGTGGATCCCTATATCACAGGGGTGCCCATAAGGTCGATCGCGATCTACCGGTAGATCGCGAAGGATTTTTTAGTAGATCTTCATAAAAAAAATATTTTTTATATAAATTTAGATTTTATATAAAATTTCTGTTTTATGCTTAAATTTTTTGCCAATTTTCATGTTCTGTGTTCCATTTCTATGGCAATACTAAATAACATTTTTTAATTTTGATTTCACCATTTCCAAAATGTTATTTAGTTTAATTTAGTTTAATTTAATTTTGTTTATTTAGTTTAAATATTATGTAAGTATTAAAAAAGTAGATCACATACACATTTTGGATGTGAATGTAGCTCCCTTGGAAAAATTAGTGGGCACCCCTGCTATATCATATCTAGAGAAATTTATGCCTGTAAAATATCATTTCAACAACTTTTGAGTCGAATGAGAAGCACTTTTAGTGGAAAATTGTTTTTGTTATGAATCTATATATTGTAATAGTGTAGAATAATGTGAAGATATTGCCCGAACTTATAAGTTATAGATATAATATTAGTAGTTTATATATAAAGAGACTTTGTCAATATGTCTACGGGAATTTGCGCATACCAATACCATTACGATAGAGAAATTTAGTTTGCATCAAAATAGGTTATTTTGTGGGCATCTATAGATATTAGTTCGCTTACCAGTGCGATTGAGATTATATCATCTTAGGTCCTACTCATCGCATGAACTTTAGGTTGCAGTATTCTTACAGGGAATGGTTCAAAATTTTTAAGTCTTTAATTGCCTTAAAAATTTTTGCGCAGGGATCTCCCTGTTATTTTGAGTTAATTAGTTTTTTAGGTTCACCTCGACTTTATCGTTTAAGAGGGATTCGTTTAGAAATAACCAGCTACACTAACATGTTCTATTGTGTGAAATTTGAGTCAGGGGATATTCCCCGTTTATCAGTTCCTAATGTTGTGTGCAAAATAGTATAATTTAAGTGTTATTTTAGATATGTAAGTTAACGAAAAGGTCAATTTAATTAAAATTTACCTACTTTCCCGATTACACTGAGTACGGTACGATAGGCCCTATTGTAATATGTATCCACAATTAGTTTCCCATAATTATTTCGTCCGCATAGTCCCTGTGACTATGCCAACTACCAAGAAGGATTTATACGCCCTACTCATGGTTAAACACCAATAGTTCGTGGCGACCTCTGGTTAAGATTATGATTTTAGTGCATGTAGGGTCGAGGACCCAAAATCGTTATGAACTGTGCATTCATAAATCATAAAGTGCATAGGTGCAGGGTTGGCTGGGATCTCGCTTCAAAATCATTGATAACCGACGATCTCATTCAAATCTACACCTCTATAACTAAATAGAAATAATGAAAACAAAGTTTCAATAATAATAATTTATAATTCACAATGAAATCGTCCTTACTTACAATCTCAGAAAAATCAAAACCAAAAATTTGGCATAAGAGTAAAAATATTCATTTGCATTTTTTTCCTTAAAAAGTGACGAAATGTGTTAGTTTATATAGCCTCTGTTTGACGTGTAAGTATACATGCGTGCATTGATGCAGTAAAACAAATTCAGATTATTTTAATTCTCGAACATTCGATTTTTAATTTTTATCGATTTTGATGGCGATTTTTCAGTAAGAATTTTTGTTTTTATTTTTGAAATTTTATTTTCGAATTATTTTTATTAAATTTGCCTCCATGATGGATTTCAGCATTTCCAGAACATTCCATGCTAAATTTAATCTATTTCTTATTTTTAAATTGTTTTTTATGATTTCTTTTCTAAAATATTTATTTTTTAAACTAAAATATTTATTTTTTATAAATTTTATTGGGTCGTTTGGCGGTCATGATGGATTTCGCCATTTTTATGAATTGTTCTGGAATTTTATTCAAAATATCGATATAATTTTCTTTGCGTAAGATTTTATGAAGATTTTCTTTAATTTTCTTTTTTAATTTTTACTAATCGCCTTTATTCGAATTTGTTTTTTGTTGTTTTATGTCTTTCGGTTATATTTGAGTAAGTTTTCGTGTAATACTTGCTCGTGTTTTATTTTATTTTTAATTCAGATGTTTTATTTTTGGGTATATTATCTCTCTATTATCATTGTTTACTTGGTGTTTTATATATTTTTATTTAAGTAAACTTAATGCTGGGTATACATGTTGTGTACTGACACATTTCGTCCCATTCCTAACTTTGGGTTTAGAAATCAGTTCTAGCCCAACAATAGAAATATTGTAGCAAAACTCATATAGTCTATCAACTAATCATAATCATATGGCACACAATTCTGTAGTATAAATAAAATATTATATTTTAAATTGCTGTAAAAATGTCAAAACCTAATTTCATTGACAACTTGCTAAAAGAGATCGTCAACAAAAACATTACCGAAAGCCTCAGTTTCCCAATCAATCGGACTGAACAAATTATTAAAGGCAACCATATCGACTACCAGAACATGATGGATATGGAATGCCTTGAAACAAAGAAGTTTTATTTTAATCGAATCTTCAATTGCCTATTCGACGAAGAAATGAAGTGGACCCGAATAATTGTAGGATTCACTTATATGAAAATTATCATCGAAAAAAGTTTATGGGACTCAGAACATTACTATCAGTGGTCTCAAGAAGTAATTTATTTTGTAATCTATATTTTAATAATATTCATTTTTTAGATAATCAAATCCAAATTTACTCCATAGATAGAAGCCAATGGCGGAATAGGTGTATTAAATCAACTCGCCCGAAATGCAAAGGAAATCAACGAGCACAAAATAAAGTTTAAAAACTATATTAAACTTACAACAGGTGTTGCTATCTTGTATATTATTTGTCGATTTGTAGTTATCATTCACATTGATTTTTTCTTCTTCTTCTTCTTCTTCTTCTTCTTCTTCTTCTTATTATTATTATTATTATTATTATTATTATTATTATTATTATTATTATTATTATTATTATTATTATTATTATTATTATTATTATTATTATTATTATTATTATTATTATTATTATTATTATTATTATTTAAAAACTTCAAAAACTTATAACAATAAATAAATACTTACATTTTCGTCCTTACGAAAGAAAGTTTCCAGCATCAGAATCAGCAGAAGTATTTATTACGTTTCCATTTAAAAGCCGTACTTTTTCTGAACTCCATTTTTATGTCTAAACTGCTCAAGTAATTTATCCACGTTTGGAACTGTGCTGTTATAGGCTTCTTTGTCGTTAACATAAAAGTTATTGCTTTATGATCAGTGCGCAAAACAAACCGTTTACCGTATAAATAATGGTTGAAATGGGGACAAAAATAATATATAGCCAAAAGCTCTTTTCGTGTTATAAAATATCCTCTTTCATGGCTACTCATTGCATGGGATCCATATGCAATAACGTGTTCATGCCCCATTTCATCTCTTTGTGATAATACAGCTCCAATTGTATCAAAGCTTGCGTCTGTATCTAATATGAATTCTTTCTTGAAATCTGGAAATACGAGAATTGGCGCTGTAGTCAACGCCATTTTCATTTCTTCGAAAGCTTCCTCACATTCCTCAGTCCAGATTATTTTTTCACTATTGCTTCCACATATGCTTTCTAGCGCTCTTGATTTTATTGCATATTCCTTAATAAATCTCCGATAATAGTTACATATACCTAAAAAGCTTCTCAAATTCTTTATACATTTAGGCCTCTGAAATGATTTAATAGCCTCAATTTTACTTTGATCTGTCCGAATCCCCTGACTGTTAATAATGTGCCCTAAAAACTTTACTTCGCTCTTTAATAACTGACATTTTTCTGGGTTGATTCTCAATTTAGCTTCCCGTATTTTCTCTAGAACTTTTCCAAACACATTGTAATGTTCTTCAATTGTTCTTGTAAAAATTAAAATATCGTCTAAATACACCATAACTCCTTCTTTCCATAGATCTTTCAATATTTTTGTCATTAATTCTTGGAATGTACCCGGTGCCGCCGCAATGCCAAAAGGCATTCTATTAAAACAAAAGAGATTGTACTCGGTCTACCTTGCATTTTGTCATAACTCAATTTCGGTCGTTTCCATTCATCTTTAGTGAAAATATTTTGCTCCTCTGATATTTCATTAATCCACCCAATTTCCTTTCTCTCTAATTTATCTTCTGCCTTTTTAATAAATTTATAAACTTTTTCATTTACTATTTTATTATTATATTCTGTTTCTTTAATTTCATTATACTCTTCTTGATTCTTAGGATTATTATTATTATTTATTAAAGATCGATCAGCATTAAAATAACTATAACATTTAACATTATTTAAAGGAAACTTTTTAAAATTACAAATTTTATTACATAAAGGTTCTACATTATTATATATATAAGGATTATTTACATTATTAAAATTATTATGACCAATATTTACATTAATATCAAAATTACCTAGTATATTGCTCCGATCATGTCCTCCCGTGTCGAAGCATGTACTTTTGGGTGCTGAATATCCTCATATTTGTCTTCTGCATCATCCGAATACTCAAGTGGCATTGTCTCATCATTAGCTTCAATTGCTGCAATTGTTCTTCCTGGATTGTTGATCTTTTGTTGATAGCTTGTGGTTCGATGGGCATAATAATTATTGTTTCTCATGTTTGAATTAGTTTGAAACTTCCTTCTTTCCAAATTTGTATAGCAGTCAATCTCCTTGTGTCCACGTAAATGACATCTCTGGCATTGAATCGTTGAACATTCTTGCCGTACGTGGCCTTCAACTCCGCATGCAAAACACGTCATTTTCTTTTTCATTTGGCATTCTCGACTAACATGACCAGTTTTCTTGCATGTCCAGCATTCCAATTGTCGGTTACTGACGTTTCGCTGCTTGAAATTATTATTTCCGTTTACCATTCCTCTTTGAGCAACATCTCTGTAGCTTCTGTAGTTTTGAACAACCGGTGAAGTCTTCACAACATTAATATGGCCCATAATTTTGTTTACCTTTTCTTATTTCTTTATTGTCGCTTTTATTTCTTCTGATGTTTTCAAATCTTTCATCTCGATCTCTTTTTTAACTTCTCGATCTCTTACACAGTTTGTAAGCAGGCATTTTTCTATTTCTTCTTCATCCCATTTGTGCGCTATTAATTTCTTTGTCATATTTTTAATTTTCTCTATAAAAGTTTCGGCTGAATCTGATCCTTGTTCATAACTCAAAGCTTCTTTTAGATCATCCATTAATGATGTCGGTTTCAAAAATGCACATCGAAGTTTCTCTTCCATAGTTTTTCCTTCGGCTGCTTCAAAATCTTCCATTAGCGATCTATCAAGTAATGTAGTAGTTAATATTACTTGCATCCTAATTGTTGTTTTTGTCGCGCAAAAAAACCTTTGACAATCCTTGATAAAATTTTCTAAATCATCGGCTTTGTGAAATTTCTCAGGTAATAGTCTGCTTATCAATAAATCCGTGGTCGTGATCGCCATGTTAGACGCAATTAAATTCAAGTCTTCTTCAAGCATTTAATTTTATAACAACTTCAAAATTGTGCCGTTTACTAGAGTATTTAAACACCGAGGCGCGATAATTATTAATATTAATGTAATTACCGGTCATACATTTAATTGATTTAATTTAATATAATATGATATAATTTAATATAGAATTTAAATATAAAAATTTAACAGAAATAATTATTTCTACTAACTGATCTCACTTCTACCATATAACCATAATAATTTTATATAGAGATTTACTAACTGCTTACAATAATAATAGTAAACGATTACCATTTATTCTATTCAAGTCTACAGCTTGTCCGGCGATATTCATATTAATTTGTTGATTAAAACCTAATAATAATATTAAAATAATAAAATAATAAATTTACCATTAATTCCTCCATCGATTTTTCCGTTATTTCTTTGAATTTTGTTAATGTTGTTCATGTTAATGTTGTATATAATAGTTTTGTAAAAGTGTTGAAAATATGAAAGTGTAGACTATATAAGAGAGATATTGCAAGTTTTATTAATCGACCAATGAAAATAGAGATAGGATAGCAAAACATTCGCACACATAATACATGTTTGTTTATACAAAGCAGTTAATGATGACCTATAAGTTCATGTCTTTATTACTCACTGCTTTCTTACTTTGCACTGTGTATGCACTGAACGTGTAATTTATGACATAATAATATTTTGTTAAACATAAAATTAAAATAATGATATTACAGGGTTTTTCATCATATTTTGACATTTTGTCAATCAATTTTGACATTTTGTCAATCAATTTTGACATTTTGTCAATCAATTTTGACATTTTGTTAATTTTAGAAGAAAATTAAAAATTAAATTAAAAATTAAATTAAAAAATAAATTAATAAATAAATTAATAAAATTAAAAAAAAATGAGAAAGTAAATAAAAATACTACTTTTATTCATCAATAACCGGCTCATTTCTTATGCAAAAAGGTAAAAACCCTAACATATGCCTAAAATAATTTTTACAATCATCAGATGAAATAAGGGAAGAACCATTCTCAATATTTTCGAATAACTGATCTTCACTTTCAGGTCTCGAAATACGTATAAATTGTTTCCATTTTGAAAATAGGTTCTCTATAGGGTTAAGAAATGGAGAATAAGGTGGCAAAAATAGGATTCTATGTCCTGATATTTCAATTTCTTCTTTTATTGCAATATTTTTATGAAATGGAACATTGTCCATGATAAAAATTGCACCTGAAATATTCAAAGATGACATTTTTTCAATTATTAAGCGTATAAACTCAAGAAAACTTTGTGTATTATACGATTTAGTCTGAGGTAAATATTTAAAAATCCCTTCTTTGTTCATGGCACAGCAAACAGATATATTTCGTGCTCTTATAGAAGAAACATTTTGAACAGCATGTTTATTTTTCAAAGATCTTCCTCTTCGTGATCTTATAGAAACATTGAATCCGACTTCATCAATAAAAAAAATTTTAGAATCATCGATAGTTGACAATAATTCCATAAAACGATTCGCATATTGGGCTCTAAGTTCAATAACTTCCACGGTATTCCTTTTTATCGGCATTATATTGATGCGCTTCATACTATAACCAAATCCACCTATACATCTATTAATCGTGCTTTGACTTACTACCACACCTCTCTCAAGCTCAATCTTCGACTTTATTTGCTTTAAAGTAAGCGCGCAATTTTCATCAATCCATCCTCTGATTGCTTCTTTATCTTGCTCTGACAAGCTTTTTCTCCGCTGACCTCCCCTTTGCTTTTTTTCAATAGATTCATGGTTTTTATACTTTTTATTATGCTATAAATAGTGGTTCTTTTAAAACCCAAAATTGATGATAAATCCGAGGCACTATGCCCTTTTATATAGGCTTGTATAATGCGATTTCTGTCTTCGTTATTAATGTTTTGGTTTTTCATTAGAAAATGTCAAAATTGATTGACAAAATGTCAAAATTGATTGACAAAATGTCAAAATATGATGAAAAACCCTGTAATAATAATAATAAAATATTATTTTTAAATTATAAAATATATATATTTTTGTCAACATCTTTCCTATTAAATAAAAAACAAAGCATACAGTATACATTTATTAACCATCAAATCTTTTATACAACAACCATGCCAAACAATGTTAACCACATGTTTGAGTCAATGGATTTTGAAACATAGTTTTATTATATACAATAGGTTTCCCAATTATTTGCAGTTTTGACATCAACAAATCAGGATAATAGAAACCCATAGGATCGAATACGAATATATTACTAGGTTTCACATATATAACTATCCAATGTTCTCCACCAAGATGAGACGAATGAGTATTGACGATTATGGCTTTATTATTGCTCAAATAAGGAATTTTATCGAGAGGAAAAACTCCTAAAAATTAATTTCCTAATATTAGTTTTCCAATTCGATTAACCTGAACAGAACTACTTTAATAAAATTAAACAGTATCAAAAAACTTACTCCGTGACAACTTTCTATATTTCTGTATACATTTATACTAGCACGATTCTATTTGCAGTAATTTGAACTTCAAATACTCCATATATAATAACATGTACCGGTTCTGTAATAGCCTTTGCAAACTTTATATCCAGTCGTAAATTCCCGTTTTGTGGTAGTTGACTCTGATTTAAATCAAAATCGGGGCTAAAACAAATGTGAAAAATTGGTATTTGGTTTTAAATTCTTCAAGAGTTATTCCACAATTCAAGTTTTTATTTAAATAACTCAGATTTCTAACAATACTCTGCATATATGTAGCACAGTAATTATCATTATCGATATCTTGAGTATATGTTTCTCTATAATCAGTATTTTTAGACAAAGTCAATGAAGTAATACCAAAGTTTTTGAAAATTGAGCTGAAAGCAGTATAAGACCCATTATATTGTGTTTCACTTTGAAATGTTACCAGAATAAAATTAGGCATTCTTCTGTCACCAAATATTTGTTCTTTATAGAATGATGAAGCACCTTTATCAATAGCAAATTGTACAATTTCCTTTGTTTTTAACGGATAAATTGCATGTTTTGAATTAAGACCCAATTGATGACCAGCTAATACTGATGGGTCTACTCGAACTCTTCTCACCAATAATTTTGCATCAACTAATTGGCATATTGGTGCACCTGCATAGTCAAAGATAATGCAGAATTGGACCTTTTCAGTCTAATGTGTACATTAACTCCTGGAAGTAAATATTTCGGTTGATCCATAAAATCGAGTTGTAATGATGAACACATGGTGAATAATTTTGAGCCTTTAACCCACTTTTTTCTTTCATCATCTGTTGCTGCATAACCCATAGGTGTAAGACAGGAATTTTTAGTATCAGAATTGCAATTTAAAATAGTTTCTATCAAGGCTTTGTGAATGAATGTATTATTTCCGCCCTCAATCTTGATATTATTAAATCCCAACACTGCATCTTTAAACAGATTATGAAACAGGAAATTGTTCGGTATTACATCTGCATTAGCATCCAATACCTTTCTATCTTTATCTACAACCTTGATCTGAACAGTCAATAAAGTATCGTTCAAATCTAAATATTCAGTTTGCGAACCATTAATATAAAACTCGATATCATTTCTACTATCAGTAATTGAATTCATAGGAAAAACTTCCTCAAAGGCCCCAAATTCGATTACCGCTTGAGGCGATGGTCTATCAAATATACATAATTCGGATTTACCACAAATCATTTTGCAAATATAGTTCCATGTCCTTTCATTCGTTTGTTTATACTTGATATTCCATGTCCTTTACGTTTTGGAGCTGGGGCTAGAGGCGTATCTTTTTGAAACATACCAGCAACTCCAGGTAGAACCTTCCCTAACTCAGCTAAAGCATTTGTTTTTAGGGGTGGTCATATTTTCTGTTCATTCATAATCACGTCTTTAGCAGTTTTCATACCAAAACTGCCATACCTTTAAGAATAGGTAATAAGAATAGGTAATGCAAATCTCCCTATTGCCTTTAACCAACCTGATCCGTACTGATTACCAACGAAATATGGTAATTCACCGCCAGATTGGCTATCACTATACTTACTAATAATATCTGAATTAGCCATCTACTTTACGAAAATGTAATGACAAATGAGTTTTCGAATCTTTCGGAAAGTTTATAAGTTTTCCACTATCGTCACGAATATTTATTTCTTCATCACTCCAATTTGTATCGAAATTTTTAATAAATGGTGATGCATTAATTTTACTAATTCTAACATGGTCACCTACTTTATATTTAGGTTTTGTAATTTTTACAGGTTTTGTAGAATAATGTTTTTGAAGTGACATCAATCGCCCTTAATCCATTCAGTCCTTGATGTGATGAATGATTATAACTGGTTATTATTTTTGGTAAAACCAATACCCATTTTTTATTACCTTGATAAACAAATAATTTCTTTAATCTATCTCTCAATGTTCGGTTAAATCTTTCAACACGGGCAGCTTTGTATTGAGAATGTACCGAGTAATGGTTTATTTCCAATTTATTGAGAATTTGCTTGACTTTACTGTTGTAGAATTCTTTACCTAAAATAATAATAATAATAATAATAATAATAATAATAATAATAATAATAATAATAATAATAATAATAATAATAATAATAATAAATAATCAAAAAAACGTGGCAAGAATTTAATAATAGAGAAACGCCAACTCAATAAATTCAACATAAACGCGATATATTTCAATTGTACAACAATCTTCGTCAGGCCGCAATCTGGATAATCAATAATAAGACATAAAATATGCAATATCTAAACAAATTAACTAGTAATAATCATCTCCAAACTGTATCAAAAATTTTAAAAAAAATATTTCAAAAAAAACATTTTAAAAAACCAAACCATATTTTACATAAATTTTAATTTAATAACATTTAACATTCAACATAAAATTAACAAATTTAAAAAAATTACATAGTTTACAAAACACAAACATAATTATACCACAAACAAGACTCCAACCTTCATCCTTCAATTACTTAAACACATTCAAAATCTCCGTGGAACGGGCAACTTGATCATTTATTTTTGGATTTAAATATCTAATCAACAATGCCTCACAAGTTACTCGTTCCCAATAATTACTTAAACCTTTTGAAATAATTTTAAAATCAGAGATACCTATTTTTTTACTGACACATTTCCTAACATGATTACTAATATTAGTCAATCCTTTTGGTCGACAGTGTTCAAGAACTCGGGTGCAGAGATGACGGGCAGTCTCTTCAATGTATATGGCATTACACCCATTACATGAAAATTGATACATGAGCTCAGAACACAAACCAATTGGCGTTGGACATTTACTAGTAAACATACTGCTAACTTTGCAAGAAGTGGAAACAATCCTGAATTGATCCTTGTCTACATATTTGAGAATTTTATGTTTAAATTCTCTGAAACCCTCCGAATAAGGCAATACTAACACATATTTCGGCTCCATGCGATTGGATCGATTCTTGTCACTTTCCGAATTTAACATAGTACTTTCCTCAGGATCAATAGGTACCTCAGATTCAGACGTACGCATACCAACGTTATCAGATTTAAACATTTAAAATTTAATGTCGGGTAATGAAGGATTAGCACCCATTGCTTATGATCGACTTCCTATTATTCCACCTAATAATGATATTGCTAAAAGTATCAATACATCGATAAATCCCCTTTGTTGTTTATATATAATTTTTCTCATTTGTTGACGATTTTTATTATTTACTAATAATAGCAAAGGCTTCCTATGTTTACTCAATAATTGCTTTTTAGATTTACTGATTTTAATCTTGCCTTTGACTACTTTAAGTACAATATCAAGTAAATCATCGACAACATAATTTGGGAATGATTGTAAAATACTGTTTCTTTTCATACTTGGTGCCTTTAACAATGTATTAAAAAACGGGAAACTCCGATGATTTTTAACAACTTTTACTTTCTTAGTGGTTTTACTTTTAGGTTTAGGTTTAGGATTTTTTGAAATAAGATTCATTGCAGGAAAATTTTCTGTAATAAGTTCTTTAGATGGAGTATAACTAGTTGTTGGTGGAACTTTTGGTTGTTTTTTACCTGATATCCTTGTTTTTGAAAACCTGATTTATATGTTTTCAACTTTGTTTTGAACTCTGTTTATAAACCATGGCACCTTTTGGGTTGAAAATATTTGTTTTTACCCGTATATCATCAGGACATTGTTGTGTGAAATCGAGAAATATATACCCATGCGGTATTTTCGTAGCATCTTGAAATGCATTGATAAGAAAATTACGGTTATTAGGATAAGGTTGTCGTCCAAGAAAATCAATGACAGTTGCATCTCTAGGATTCTTGAAATAACTAAATATTGTACATTTAAATTACATGTTCGATGTGCACCACCTTGATGGAATAGATTTTGTGTTATGAAAATAATTGTTACACCAACATGTCTGCTGATTTTTGTGAATAAATTATTAAAATCCTTTTCTTTATTGGCTTCTTGGTACAAATCATCGATAATGATGACATCATCTTTTTCAACTGGCAGAAACTTGATTGTGTCAATCCATGTTCTTCGTCGGCGCTCCTATGCCAATAAATATTGTTGAATTTTGTTTTGAGTAAATTTGATTTTAGTAATTTACAAACAAATAATGTTTTTCCGCTACCACTTGGACCAACGATTTGGTATACTGCATCATTTCGAATTCCATTTTTTAAATTTAAACTATATAATTATTGTTTATATTGATAATTTAAATGAACTCCGTTTTAAAATAACTATATATAACAGAGTTNGCTTGCAGAAAAGGAGTGAGAATTAGAATTACTTGAGATTGATTAAGCGAAACAATCAGCGTGGAATTATATTTTAGTTATTTAAGAGGAATCCCAGAAAGAATAGAGAGAATATACCAGCTGTGGTCATAAAAGAAAGCAATTACAATGAGATTCAAAAATCCATAGGGATTAAATAAGTAATTTCAAATATTTACCAGCCGTTGATTTGAGCAGACTATAAAATGGAAAGCAACATTGTTGGAAATCAGAAGTGAAATTGCCGGAGCAGAAGAAATTAGACAGATTTGAAAAATCTAGAGAAGAATTATTTATGAACAGAAACGAGAATATTTAAAAGTAAAATTTAATTTAATTTAATTTAATTAAATATAAGGGTAGGTTAGGATAAATTAGTATCCTGTGAAATAGTTATAAATAAAGCGAACACAAAGTATTGTTCTTTTACTTTAGTGTTCCCTGGGAGCCTCAAAATCATTCCCTCTTGCTTACCCAACTCTTTTAGTCATATTGCGATCGTTGTGCTACACAGGAGCCATCGATTTCTTGCAGACTGTTGACAACAGTAGGGATCAAAGAATCCGTTTTCTTGTATTTCTTTGCACATTAATTGTAAAGCAACTTTTGTAAATTATTGAATACATTTTTGTAAAAAGTGAAAGAGTTTGTTTTGTTTTTAATTCAGTGATTTGAACTTACACGCGCAACCACATTAAATATAATCTATTTATATTTATTTTTATTTATTTTTCTTAATTAAATTATTGGAGTCATTTGTGTTAAGATCTGTAGTCCCCGTTTTTCGATCTTAACACAAATACTGTTTAAAAAACGCTTATAACCCATAGGTTAGATTTAGAAAAATAATAAGAAAACAAAGGTGAATAAGCGAACTATCAATATAAACATTTTAGGAGAAAGGTGGTGAAAATAGGGAAAATAAAATTTAAAAATTAACGAAAAATGCTGGGAAATGAAATCACAGAGAAAGAAAGGGACAAAGAACAAGTAATTTACAACTAAGAGTAAAAAGAGTAGTAAAGATTTTAAAAATTATATTTTACTGTCCAAATTTGGACATAATTTTCAAAATATTTTTTGCAGATAGACAAAAGTATTATAATTATAATTAGCACCTATCTGAAATTGTTTAACAGCTGATCGGGTGCTCAGAATGACGCACTGAGCAACCGCAAGTAAATACACAGTAAACTTAGTAGAGTGGAATCCTGCCTGAGTTAAAGCAAATGCATCATTCGCGATATCAATATCATGACTCCTGAATAGTCACAAAAGATCCTCGAGCTTTGTGCTGTAATCAACACGGACGCAGGAGTCGGACGGGTGCCGACGTGTATGGAAACCGAATTATTTCCAGCGATTGCAGTGTTATTCTCAAAGATTCCAACAGTGGCTTCAAATGATAAAAAACCTTGCAAACCAAGACAAAAAAGTTTGGTGACAAATTCTCCTAGACTAGTCTTATTGCGTCGCGTCAACTTGAAGGGAAACCCAATCCATTTCCATACACTATAATGTTTTGAATGGAACTCTTGAAATAAATATTTTAAAATTTCTCGACTAAATGTCATAAATGACTAAAATTCAACACAAATTTCATATTATTCAAAGAATTGATGTTTAATTTTAAATAAAATCAAATTAAAAATTTCACATTTCTTTACCATATGACATGCGGCTTAGTATGTTTTAGTTAAATTCATCATTATTATTGCTTCTATAACAAATTTTGTTATGCCCGAAAAAACTTAAGAAGAACCTAAGTTTTTATTTTCATAAAAAATTAATAAATTTCTAAATGATGTAAAATTTTATCGTAATGTTAAATGTTGAAATTATTTTTAATAAAATTAATGTGCCAAACAAGTTATTTCAAGTATTTTTCATAAAAGTGAAATAATAAAAAATTATTATCTAGTAAG
Organism: Schmidtea polychroa; assembly: GCA_959609185.1. NCBI lineage: Eukaryota > Metazoa > Platyhelminthes > Tricladida > Dugesiidae > Schmidtea > Schmidtea polychroa. Next base: position 235,641 of record CAUHTR010007759.1, read on the forward strand.
AAGTCTAAACGAATATTAGGAATTATACTTCATAATGATGCATCTAATTTTTAGTTGTTTAAATATTTACTATTTATAGTTGTTAGAGTAACAAACTAAATGAATAAATTTGTGATATTAATAATTGTAATATTAATTGTAATATTTATTTGTCCTCAGGGTAATGATATTAAAATTATGTATATTAAACTGTTTAAATTGTAATATTTAGGCCTTACCCCTGATCTTGTAGATGTTTTCCAAGATTCACCTAATTATAATTTAGGTCCATTGTACAACAATTGTGCATTCCTTGGACCCAGTACAGGTTTTTCAAGTGCCACTTTTAATAATAACCCTACAGATTCTAATGTTATATTAACGTAGTCTCTAAATTTTTTCAACATGATTTATGGTTAAATTTTCAGTGGCTTTCTAGTCGGACGCAATCGAGGCTTCGTTTGTAGCCTTAAGAATGGGTCAATTGTGACCAAGTTTGTATTTTGTGAATTTTATTATTGAAACTAAATCATTGCTTTAGTTATCTCTCGGTCAAACCGGAAATCCAAGCATATATTTGTGGTAATATTTCAGCAGTTAGCGGTACAAATGTCTCATTCATTGTCAGATTCACGTGAGTCAATTTTATATTTCAATGAAATTAATTCGATAAAATTGTTATATTTCTCTGTTGTATATAATTTTATTAATGTCAAAAATGCAGTATTGGCATGGTGCAAAAATCAAACAAATATAAAAGGTTAAACAATTTACAGTTTTTCATGATGAGGAAGCTCAGCAAATCTTAAAATTTGAAATGTAAAGAAGAGCAACCATTGGTTAATAATACGATTAATTGCGATTGCATAAAATGGAGCCTGATACGAGATAAAAGAATATTTGGATTGATTAAAGCTCTAAAATTATTATATAACCTTTTACAACACCTGCCCCCCCGCCCCATAAAATATAATAATTGTTGATGATAACAGCTCTCGAGTTGATACAAAATCCAATATTCAATATGTTATAAATACGTGGCACAAGTTTCAATCTGTTTATATCTAAAAAAAGTTCATCTCTTCATCACATTTTGATTTTGAATCCCTTTACACCAGGGCTGCATATTTCTGCGCTAAGAAATTTTGACCAATAGTCGAAGATCTTATTTATTCAACTTCTTTACATTTAGATGACGAAGAACATACGCTGTAGTTTTATACTATAGATCTGTTTTGACTTGTCTTTTATTCTAATGTTTATCTTTGCGTTAGTCGGTAGAAAGCTAATAGAAAAAATGGCCTGACGTGAAGGGTTAATTGGAATTATTATGTTTCCTATCTATCTATCTATCTATCTATCTATCTATCTATCTATCCTATCCTATCCTATCCTATCCTTTCCTATCCTATCCTTTCCTATCCTATCCTTCCCTATCCTTCCCTATCCTTCTCTATCCTTCCCTATCCTATCCTATCCTATCCTATCCTTTCCTATCCTATCCTATCCATTCCTATCCTATCCTTTCCTATCCTATCCTATCCTATCCTATCCTATCCTATCCTTTCCTATCATATCCTATCCTATCCTATCCTATCCTATCCTATCCTTTCCTTTCCTATCCTATCCTTTCCTATCCTATCTTATATATCTATCTGCTTCTATATATAAACAATTAAAAATTTCCAAAACTTATGATCGCATAATACACAAACATTCCTTAAAAAGCATTCATTTTTTAACTAAATATCTCAGAAAGTATACCAACACGATAATGATACACATTCGATAAAATTAAATGTTTTCTATAAAACTTGTATCTATTATAATAGTTATTTTTTCATTTAACATTTCGTAGTGTAGTCATTTCCAAATATCCCAATAAATATCAACTAATATCAAATTCAACAGTAGATATTCGGATAGTATTAGATAACAGATTTTAATAATACAAATGTATTAAAAGATGCAATAAAATATTTACATTTCATATGATAAATATATCAATACTTGTGCTGCTATCCTATTTTGAGGGTTAAAATATATTTTCAGAATAAACAAATTAAATTATCTAAAGAAATATTTTCTAAAGACAAATCCGAACCTGTCGGAAAGTAAAATGAAAATTAAGATTTTATCGACGAGGTCACTCAGAAGTGAAATGAAAAGTAATTGTCTCCGTACTTACATTCAAAAGTTCAAAAAATAAAGAATAAATACATTTAAACGGGAAAACCCAAACATAAATATAGAACGAATTATTAAAATCTTTAAACTTTTTCATCTTTGATCTATTTTGATTTTCAATTTCGTTTATCTTCATTTTTCCGAATGTACTGATTGTAGAGACATGGAACTAATTTGAATAAAGATTTTATTGTAAACGACATTGAAAGCGATCATAGAAATATTTGCTCCAGAAGTCAATGTTCCCACGAAAGCATGGGTACTTGATCTGGCGATTGTATTGAGATTGTTGATGAACTTGCATTAGGGCATTTAGAGTCCTGTATCGTACGATGTGAAAGTATCGAAATCTTTATCGGGAATAAATTTGTTCATTAACTTCTTTTGACTGAAGAGGGATGGGTCAGTCCGGTTCTCGTAACGAACTTTGTCAGGAGAATCACTACAATCGCAAATTAGTATTTTAAGGCAAATTTCTTGGGTTGAATAGAAAGTGTTGATGATCAAGCTCATCAACAGAGAGATCACAGCTAGGAAAAGAACGGTTTCTGTTTCTTGAATGTTTGGCATATTTTCTTTATTGGCTTTGATGAGAGTTAACGCTTGAGATGTCGAATGATGCATCGTTTGTTTTTTTTAATGAAAAGATTATTTAAACAATAATTTTATTTAATTTAGTTATAATTAATTTAATTTTAATTTAATTAATTTAATAATATATTTTAAGTTTAATTATTAAGCTGATATTTTGATTAATGTGGAAGTCAGATTGAAACACGTTGATCTGAAAGAATGGTAAGCAAGATTGTAAAATTATTAAAAATTCCAAATTTTTAATGAATCGATGAATTTATTAGTTTTTTTGTAGATTTTTAGTCTATTTTATAGATGAAATCAGTAACAGTAAAATAATTATTTTTCTTATCCAACTCGTGAATTCCATTTCCTATATAATTAAATAGAATTAATTGATAAAAGTATTTTATTTTATTCCTTTAGAGCCCCCTTAGATGTGGATTCTACTGTCAATTGCAGCTTGTCAAGTAATATTTTTTATTATTTATATTACCTAAATGGTTTTACGCAATAATAACGTACATCGAGATAACTAAGATTATGTATTTAATTATAATTAATTTAAAAATTCTTCGATATAGATTATTATTTTAAGAAAGATAAACGAGGAGTTTCGTTTAACGTAGAGTAATTTATCAAAGAAAAAGTTCATCAAACATCAATCAACTACAAACATTTATGGAGTCTATTAAATTAACTATTAAATAACAATGGAAATTTTCATATTAATGTTTGTAAGACTGATCAAAACAATATATAAGATACACGATATTTCGACATAACCTTTATCAAGTGTTATTATTTTGAAAATTATTGAATCAAAAAAAGATTAAACTGTAAATCAAAAGATAAATATAACATTGGTAAAGTTTGAACATAGATATTTGTAATTTTCAAATTTTATCTAGGAATTTCAAAAACTATTTGAACGCATCATTTATGAGGCTTTGTCGATAAAATCATTTTACCCTTAAATTAATATATTAAATAAATTACAGTTAACCTTTAAAAATTTTCATTATTTAGTTAATTTTTATTTTATTGAATATATACTTTGCAGCAAAATGCTAGTATTGTCATTTAATTGTTTAGCATTTAGTGAATGTTGCTGCCAATAAATCATCACTTTATATTATTATTATTATTATTATTATTATTATTATTATTATTATTATTATTATTATTTTCAACAGATTTAGCTATTACGAATTTACAACCTGCTGTTAAAGGTGCAAATTTCATTGAGGTTTATTTATTTATTTATTTTCTATTTATGTCCTATTCTAATATGATAAAAAAGTCATTATTTATATGATCATTTTTATATTGTTTACTTTTACTAAGCAAATTTCTCTGATTTTAAATGCGTATGATTCTGAAGTCTTTGTATCCAAATTGCCTTATATCTAAAAAAATATTGGATATAAAGAATTTTTTAAAAATTCATCATTTCTAAAATTTCTTCACACTTCAAATTTTCCCTGGTAACAGAAATTCCAATAATTTTCGTGACACCATGTTGAATATATCTCCATTATATCATTTTCATCTATGGAGTTGGAATTTCCTCTATTTTCCTAATAACATAGATTTAGTTCTGATGCCACATGATCATTGGTGGCAATACCCGTACTAGCATCATTCAACAAGGCGTTTACCACAATGCACCTATTTAAATTCTCTAGTGTAACAAGGACTATGCTAAGACTTATCTATTTCACGGACGGTCAAATTAATTTTCTTGAATACTCATAAATATGGGCTGATTCTTTACTTGGTTTTGAATTCCCTTTTAGTTTCTAAAAATTTATGCAGCAATTTATACAGCCTTTTACCATACCCATCATATCCCTGCTGCACTCATCCAACTAATGATTGTTCATCAAACAAATAGAACATAGTTTCAAATTTTCCATCTTTATTACTTGTAGTTCTATATTCCACTTTTTAAATCTGAACATAAATCTGAACATAGTAAGCATTTCCTGACTTAATTTTTCATCCACCACAATTAAAACTTTCTACCTTTTTTTTAAGTTTCATCAAACTCTTGATTGTGAGCCTGAGATTCTTCTCATCATATTGAGTTTTATAACTCCATATTCTCTAGTTTATCCCTCTAGCATTTAAAACGAAGGAGATGTGATGTAATTGTTTTTGGGTATTTGATTTCCCTGATCCTTACACTATGTTATATTAACCCTTATAATTAATGTATAAAAATATCTGCATGTTTGATTGAATATCTTGATAGTCTGGGTCCTTATATTATATCATTGTTTATTATTTATACCAATGATACATAATGAGACATGTGCTGTAGACATAAATATAGTCTGCTATAGTCTCTATAAATAGTTTACTTTTCATTAATATATATTTTACTTATTGTTACTTAATCTTATTACATGGCCTGATATATGATGCTAAATTTGTCAGCAGATCAAACCCATCATCTTAAGTTGAGAACAGATTTATTGAAATAAACCGCAAATACAACAGAAAAAAGCTTTTGAGTAAATTCTAACAGAAGTCGACATACAATAGATCTTCTTTCCGCCGTAAAATGATGATAGATGAATTTGAATGAATAAAGCACAAGAGTTAAGGAAAGAAGTCACAAATAAGATGAATTAAGAGGATTATAACACTTGGATAATAAATGTCCGAAGCAATATCTGATTGAAGTTTAAACTTTCAAGTTCCAAACAGAATTTTTTTCAAATGTTCTTTGGAAAAAATGCAAATGATTTTCCCAGAAAATTGAAATAATTTTATAAAATCCATTAATAAATATTTGTTTTGATATTAAATTTAATTAACTTAATTCATTTTGTTGAGTCACTACCCTAAAGCTCAGGTTATGCAAGAAAAAAAATTACATTTTTATGAAAAATATGGGTGCTTATTATACACAAGTGGATATAAAAAATTTCAAAACAGAATCAAAATTGATACAAATATTCTTTAATCTTCTGCTTCAATATCAATACAATCTAAAAATACACGAAAAGATTGAGGAAGCTGATCTTCCGGGAATTTTGCATTTATATTTTCATCTTCGGTTGGATTCAAAATCACTAGAGCTTTCAATTATTTCATCACCATTGCTTATAATTTTTGATTTATTAAAGCCATTTTCAACGCAGATTGTTGTTACTAAAGACCTAGCTTCAACAATCCATTCACAAATTACAGAAAATGATGCTTTCTGCATTTCACCACCGTAAGGGAGTGTATGATAGACTTCAATCATCCATTTTCACATTTGTCCTTTATATGATATTTAAAACTTTTATTAACCGATCTATCCAAAGCCTGTAATTTTTTAGTAAGACTTCCTGGTATTGGTGCAACCTGGAAATATTTTGATGCAGTTGTCTTTGCCAATGGAGCTGAAATGGAGCTGAATCAGAAATAAGAAGCGGTTTAATCTTTAAAAATGATCCTGGTGTTTTCTTCAAAATCCCCTCGAGCCAAATTTTAAAGAATTCTTTATTCACCCAGCCATTTTCATTAGCGTTTATATTAGCTTCTAGGTGTAGATTTTTATGTATGGCTGCTTTTCTTTTAAATATAACCACCGGCGGAAGTTTTCCGCCATTAAAAATTACAGGAAGAAACTACAGTCGTTGTAATTTTGACATCTTCTGTGCCTTTTGTTTCAACAGTGAAATGGATTGGCATATCACAACTCATTGGAATTTCGTCCATGTTTCCAATCGGATTTTTTTCTGCGCTAGCTATTTTTTTCATTTATAAAAAGTTTAAGAAGCTCAACTTTTCCCTCACAATTTGTAGTCAAGCTTTGTCCAACTGAAGTAACCTTACACACCACTGGGTGCCTATTTTAAAGTCTTCAAGCCTTTGCTGATTTGCTACTGAAAATGGCATTTTACCATCCCGTCTTAACTCCAAAATCGAAGCATTTAATTCATCTTCCAAAATTGACAAATGCGCACTTCTTTCTCTTCTGTCTCTTTTATAAAGCTTCATCGTTTCCTTTCCTCTAACTGAAGCTTCATTAACTTGCATACCCGTCCTGCTTCACAATTACTGTAAATTTCTGCATGTTGAACTATTTCAAACTTTTTTACAAATGAATATGAGATTATTATTTTCTTCAAAAATACAAGTGCGTGTTATAACACAGGATTTTAGGGTATATAAACATTTTGTTTGGAATTTGTTTTTAATTATAATTATTTTACTTATGTAATGATTTGAAACGAATTTTCAATCGAATAATCCTTTGGGACCCGTCAATAACAATTGTTATTAGGTGAAACTTGGGGTTGTCAATATTCCAACTTTGATCAATCCATACAAAATCAGTTGTTCATTTGCAAGATCGAATAACATTTGTGAGTTAATATTTCCCTTCAAACGGTCATTAATCTTTTTATATAGCTACTTTTGAAGGGACAATTATATTCGCGCCACAGAAAATTGAATTCAAACCCAATAAGATAGTTACCAATTCACCTATCATTAAGGTTGGATTTGTTCCCATTGAAACAAATAATATTTAAAGGAATAATTTATCCAGCTGAATTTAGTCTCGAATTACAATGGCAAACCGGTTGGCTTCAACTGCACAATTGTTAATGGAAGTTCTAAAGCTTGTCCTTCAATATTCAATTGTATTTTTATCATATATTATTCTCGTTTAGTAATAATTTAGCAAACATAAATTGGTCTCTTTCTCCCAATCAGGTCGTCTTTGATGTATTTCATTTTTATCATTTGAGAGTGTTTTAACAATAATTAAGGGCTTCAATAATATGTCTAAAATAAATATGACAAGGACAGGTTCCATTTCCAATTCTATAGAAATCTATACAGTGGTTTGTTGTTTGAGTGGGGATAGCAGTACCAGTATTACTGCTGATATACAGATTAATAATGATTCAATAGAAACCAACGTAACAGGTAAGAAATTTATATAATAATAATATTTATATAATAATAATAATAATAATAATAATAATAATAATAATAATAATAATAATAATAATAATAATAAAACAATAAAGTGGTAGTTTAAGCCTTTTGCTGCGAATAATGTATTTAATGAAAAAATTTCGATTATAAGATAGTCCTTGTCAATAAAAAAAAGTTTTTTCATTAAATACATTATTCGCAGCAAAAGGCTTAAATTATCACTTTATTGTTTTAAATAATAAATGCTGCTACCAAGAAATCATCACTTAATAATAATTTTTATTAAATAAAAAATTTTTTTTTATATAATTAATAAATTTGATTAAAATCCTTAATTTTTATAGTTATTATATCCCACCTGATGATGACAGGAAACTGTCGAAATATATCGTGAAAAGAATGTTTGATCGGCGTTATCTTATAATAATAATAATAATAATAATAATAATAATAATAATAATAATAATAATAATAATAATAATAATAATAATAATAATAATAATAATAATAATAATAATAATAATAAAATGAAATTTATATATTAATAATAATAAATTCAGTAAAAAGTGTCGATAAATTGGTTGAGTTGTTAATGAAAAATGGTTATAATGGTTGATAAATTTATTAAAAATCCTAAGGATCCATGTTTGAGAAAATCTGGGTGTGATTTTATTGCCGTGGGTGAGTTTGATGAGTTATAAAAGTGTAAGGATGATGAGTCTAAATTTGTGTTGGTATTGCTGTACTCAGAAGGTTTTAAAAATTATAAAGAGAAGATAAGAAAGCAGTTAGTGAATTTAAATTATAAGATTTTGTCAAATTCACGTAAAGTACGCAATATATTTATCAATAAGTCTAAAACTCCCGTTGTGTTATGTTCCGATCTCGTTTATCAATTTACATTTAGTGAGTGTAATGCCACATACATAGGAGAGACTTCCCATCATCTCTGTATTCGAGCTCGTGAACCTTATAGACCGAAGTCAGTGACCAATATTAGTGAGCACAATAAAGGTTCTAAGAGTAAAATAAGCATGTATGATTTTAAAATTTTATTAAATAGTTTTTTATCAAAGTTGTACATGCATATTATGGTTATGACAAAAACAAATTTTTTCACGATTGTAGTTTCATTAAAATATTTAAGATTTGTCAGAAAAAAGTTGGGCGCTAAAGTGTAGAATATTGCAAGTTATACATCTTTGAATATTAAATATTAAAGAAACTAAAATAAAGAAGCGACATTGCGGCTGTAGACAAGAATTTTAGTGAATCTGTTGGACTTCCTTTGATGAATGATGCTGTTGGATTATTATTGTTTTTTGATGGAGTAAAAGAGGAAAGACACTCAAGAATAAGTCAAGTATGCGATGAATTACAGCGATTGTGGTGTAATTTCAATTTTCAGTCGGTCAGCAAGCAAGTCGTAACAGTGAAGGTCAAAAAGCTTTTGAACAAATACACAAAAAATAGAGAGGAAATATTCAATGTTTGATTAGGAATTGGCAAGTATTTGACATCACAAAAGGTAATGGCGCGTGTCTTTGCAAAGATCGAGAATTATATACGAAGCATTGTTCATCTGAAATGAATTGTCGACACGGTTGTTTGTGCAAGTTTAGCTTCTTTTGAGGCCCAAGTGGTGACTCCTAGTCAGTCTGGAATTTGGCGTCGAGTCGTCAGTGAAGGAAGTTTGGAAAAATTACTGTTTGCATTTAGACGTAAAATTCGTAATCGGAAAGTGTATCATGTTGATATCCCAAAGCCTGTCAAGAGAAATAAAATTTGGGATCGTTAAATGTCAAAGTGGATTCTCTCAACACATCTTCAATTAAATCCGTCATTTACAATTATGATGCCTGGTCAAGCATTCAAATGATTATTTCAGACACCGCAGCTGTTTATTTTGGTCACAAAAATGGGGTAGCGAAAAGATTTCAGGCTGAAATGTTGAAGAATAGCTGAAGAATGTCGACAAAGGCTGCCAACATCATATTTTAGACCGTATATTGAAACACATTCTGGACTTTTTATAGAAACTCCTTCGTGTTATCCATGCGTGAATTATGATTTCGTGGATGAAGTGATACTAAAGTATGCTGGACTGACTCTTGAATACACGGGAGATGTACCTCTAAAACAACAAGAAAATTCTGGATGGAGAGATGACTTTCAATTCTTGTTTGAGCTATGTGAAGGTTATAAAATTTACAGAAATCTTAAAAAATTACCCATGATTAAATGGCAACACTTGATATCTCTTCACGCAGCACGGTGGAACTCACGAGCGGTATATAGTCTCATTGCTTACTTTCTTTTGCTTGATTGGAGAAACAGGCTGGAAGTTGTTAACAATTTTATCACCAAGTAATGACAAGCTCCTTGGTTCTCGGGACAAATGAACAACAACAAACTAACGACACAGTTATCCAAAACAATTGAAAATCCCAAGTGTCCTCCCGATATGAAATGTTTCAAGGCCCATCGGACTTTCCAGGAGTTCATAATTGCAGTTCCACGGACAAATATCATCACAGGACGAGGATTGAAGTTAATGGCGAAATTGAAAGACACTTGTGAACATGATAAATATCTCAATTTGAAATTTATCCCTACTAACAATTTGTAATTTATAAATCTTGACATGCTTTTACATTTTTACTTGCAATCATGTAGATTGTATGTAGATATGAAATAAAACAAAAAACTAATATACGCGCAAAATTTTTCAAGCATTTATTGTTGAAGCGGTGAAATTCCTGTAATAAATGATAAAACTCATCTAGTTCTACCACAGGCAAACAAATAAAATTCAAAAATTTTATTTATCATAATCCTAATATATATGGATTATTGTTGTTAAATTAAATAATTTTTAAATTTCAATATTATAAAATTTTTTGTTGCTACAAATTAAAAATGATTTAAATAAAGACGGTAAAGATTTTATTAATAAAAATCGCCATTCGTACATCTTTTTCACTAAATATTTCGATAGCATCACTATCATCATCAGGTTACCTACATTCACGACGGATGAATAACTGTACTATAATGATAATATATAAACAAATAATAAAATCTATAAATTTTAAATTATCAATTCACGTGTAATGGGTGTAATGCCGCATACATTGGAGAGACTTCCCGTCATCTCTGTACTCGAGTTCAAGAACACTGTCGACCAAAGGGAGTGTCCAATATTAAGGATCACAATAAAGTCTGTATGAGAGAATTAGGAATGTCTGATTTTAAAATCTTATCAAAAAATTTTGATAATTGTTTTGAGCGTGTGATATGTGAAGCATTATTGATAAGAACTTTTAATCCTAAAATCAATGTGCAGAATGCAGTGAATACGTGTGTGTTGAATGTTTTTAATTAAGTTTTTGTATGTTGATGTATATTAATAATAGTTATGTTAAATAATTAAAAAAATAATTAAAATAATATTTTTTAAATAATTTTAAAAGTTTAAATATTATTGATTATTGAAAATTATTTTTAAAAAAAAAGTAATTTAAAATCTTTATTTATAATTTAGAAAATATAATTAAATTGTTTAAAAAAGGGTTGTGCTTTCTTATAATTAAATCGTTGCCATGCATGTTTAACTATTTATTCAATGATAATAATAATAATAATAATAATAATAATAATAATAATAATAATAATAATAATAACAATAATAATAATAATAATAATAATAATAATAATAATAATAATAATAATAATAATAATAATAATAATAATAATAATAATAATAATAATAATAATAATAATAAATAATAATAATAATAATAATAATAATAATAATAATAATAATAATAATAATAATAATAATAATAATAATAATAATAATAATTAATCAAACAAACAAAAATGACTTAATTACTAGAAAGTGCAACTGAAACATTAGTTTTACTATATATTTCAGCAGTTTGTCATGATGTAGTATAAAAAACTATAGATATTGATTTTTTATAACAATTTATGAAATCATTATTACTATTATTATTATTATTATTATTATTATTATTATTATTATTATTATTATTATTATTAAGTTAAATTTTTATTTAAACTTAAATAAATATTTATTTTTAAATTTAAAATTATTTTCAAATGGTCTTTAAATTTTTAAAATCATATTTAGTTCTTACTCCAAATAAACCTTTTTTTCTTGAAAATGAGACCATGGTCTTGTTATCGAGTAAATCCGGTATTAATTTAACCATGTAATACATTTGAAAACAACAGTTACAATCTACATACAATCAATTTAACATCCAAACTATTAAAAAGGATTTAAAACAAGCGTTCACAGAAATTTATACATCAACTTTCGGATCCAATGATTTTGTCAAGAATGCATAACATGTTGCCTGGTCCCAATATTTATTAAAATCTTTAAATTTTTTTTAAAATTATACATACCCAATTTATTCATACGGTCTTTTCTCACACTGATATTGAGCTACATTTAGGTCGGTACTGTAGTACTCATAGGGTTATCAATATTATAAGAGGAAGATAAGCAAGATTTTGGGCAATTTTAATTATAAGATCATCTCTAATTCATATAATTATTTATTAATAATTCTCAGGGTGCAATGTCACATACAGTGAAGAGACCTTCTGTCTACTATGTACTAGAGTTCTTGAATTTAACATCTCAATTACTAAACACTGCGGAAAATGCTGTCTTTCTCATTTATTTTAATTATGATTATTAATAATGAGGAATAATGAAATTTCAAAGGACATAGAAGGCATTTCTCTGAGCTTCTTTATTAATTTATGAAAGTTTACTGTTTAATAAGTCATTATCATTCTAATACAAAACTTATCCAATGTTGTAATCTTTAAATTTTAAAGATTTTTTTTTCGACAATTATGTTGTAATTTTTATATATTTTTAATTGAAATAGCGAACGGTACCGAAACGCAGTATGGGGATTTAAGATTTACCCAATTGGCAAGCTGTCCCTGTGATTTGACGGCTAATATCTGTGATCAAAATTGCTGCTGTGATCCGGTAAGAGAATTAATCCGATTTTGATTTTATAATTTGATTTATTTATAATTCAATATATTTCTCAATGTTTTACATGATCATTGATAATTGACTGAAATATAAAATTTGTGACTATATTCGCCCAAGTCGATTGCAGTTTCTGATTCTCTCATGATCAGGATAGTTGACATTGAGAGAATATCCATAATGGTTGACAATCGATTCTTGTAATTTATCAAACACACGTACATATATATATATATATATATATATATATATATATATATATATATATATATATTTATTAATAAAACCTACCTATAAATCACATATATATGTGTGTGTATTTCATAGTCAAAGCTGACATTCAATTAAACTCACTAGATAAAATAATCGATTACATTACAAATGGATAGAAAAACCCACTGATGGAAGAAAAATAAATACTTACACACAAGCATGATTCACAAAATCTCTATAATAAAAATTATACACAATAGGACATTCATTAAACTCCTGAAAATTTTATAAACTCCAAATTCTTAATTATAAAACAATTAAATATGAATACATATGAGAATATCTCTGATCCTGACTCATTTAAAAACCCTATCGAGAGTGTATTTAGTAAAATTAAAATAGGAGAAAGTTTTAAAGTTTCCTCAGCTCGTGGATTTATTAGAATGAGCTTCAATGATAAAGTTTCTGCAATATGCCAAGAAGTTAATGAAAAATTTCAAAAATCAGATTATAGTAATTTGAGAATTACTATTGTCATATTAAAAGGTTCTAATTTGAACTTATGATGACAGATTACATTTTAGATGAAATATGATAATTGTTATTATGTTCTCTATTAGTTTATGAAATTGAAAAGGACAATCTTATAGTCGAAAATATTTTTCATTTATATTAAATATATTATTCGCAGCAAAAGGCTTAAATTATCATTTAATTGTTAATAGTAATAATAAAATAATAATAATAATAATAATGACAATAATAATAATTAATCAAACAAACAAAAATGATTTAATTACTAGAAAGTGCAACTCAAATCATCACTTTATACTTTAGTTTATATTATATTTAGATTTTCAGTATCCATTAAAACTAAATCAATAATAAAGTTTCATTCTGAAACAATCCAAAGATTACTGAGCTTGCATAATCTAATAAGGCGTTTACTTTTATTCTCTTATTCCCATTTTCCAAATAAATGGGAATAGTTCTTAAACTGAGAAAACTACTTGGATTCTCTTCTTTAATTACTTTTTGCGTCATTATTGTGTTATTCTCTTTATTTTGCAATTCACATCTTTTCTTCTCATGCTTCAACTCATTATGTTTCTGATTACATCCAGCCATTATGCAAATCGAAATGACTGAAGAAGATAGGCGATTTTTTAAAGATTTTTGTGGTTCAACGATAAAGAAATTCAGATATTTGAATTTAAAAGAGTAATATTCGGCGTCAATGCGTCACCATTTCTTGCTCAGGTGGTAATCCAAAAATGCAAAGGCGTTCAAGGAGGTATACCCCAAGGCATGTAAAACCATCTGCGAATCTACCTATGATTCAATGGTCTCAGTGTATTCTGAAGAAGCGTTAAAATTAAAAGAGGAATTAATAGTCGTTTGGGCTGAAGCTGGAATGAGAGCTCGCAAATGGACGACAAATTCTAAAACTATACTCAGAACAATTCCAGTAGACGATCAAGCGAAAACTTTGGTTATTGAAAACGAGAACGTATTGACGATCAAAACTTTAGGATTAAAGTGGTACGCAGAATCGTACGAATTTAGTTTTGAAGTCAACCTACCGAAAGAACGAAAAGTGATAAAAAGAAGATTGCTTAGTCTTGTAGCAATGATCTTGGATCCTTCAGGGTTTATTAGACCGTTTATGATCCGATGAAAGAATAATACAACAAATTTGGCTTACTGGGGCCGACTGGGATGATGAATTATCCGAAGAGATATACAAAAATATTACCAGATGGCTACAAAAGACTTTAGTATTAGAAACTTTACGGATTCCAAGATGTTTAATAAAAAGTAGAAGTAACGAATTTAATTTACACATATTACACTATTGAATCGTGGACTGCTTGTGAAGAATGGTAAAAGTGTAGATTCCGTTAGGAGAATGAGTTGAAAGCCACGTCAAAAGCGACTAATTGACATTTTCTATTGCTGATTTAATATAAGGCTGGTAGTAACCGTAAATAAAACCATTTTTATTATTTGTAGTATGTCACAAATATATTTGAATCGGTGTAGAAATTCGTAGAATGTAATGTTGTGTTTCGTGTTGTTTACTCTATTGCATTTTACATACTATTTCATTTTAAAAGTCATTTTGTAGCTTTTGCAGTGAACAGAACTTATTTGAGATAGAAATATTTCATTCAATAAACACTGTGCAAATGGCTTACCTATTAATTTTTTTTAATAATATTTTGAGTTTTTAAACATTCAATGTATTAAAGCTAATTATTTAACAAATTGATTATATCTAGTTTTGTTCTTGTGCTTCTAATATCACTGCTATTAGTGGACCCTATGGTGGCTATTTCAATGACCCATTACCTCGAAGTTGTAGCTATCAAGATGAGTTGACAAGACTGTCTTACCAGTCATTGTTATGTACTGTCAACGAATCTCCAAATATTCTTGGTGATTATTATCCAATGCAAAACATTATTAATGATGTCAATACATTTTCCAATGTTCTCTCTTCGTCGACCAGAAGTAGTGGATTTCAAATCAAGTTTGTATAACTTTTTCTTAAAATTTTATTTATTACACTTAGGCCTCGTATAACACGTTCGTATGGTTCCCACAACAATGTCGTGTTATACGAGGTTTGAAGTTCATACTTAATTAGGGTTTGCGTTCCAAGAAAAAATCTAAATTATTTAATACCCGTTATTTCTTAAATAAACAATCAAAATTAAATATACAATTTCACATTTATCGAAAAAAACTTAGATATGTAACATATAATAGATCATTCATTCATCATCGCTATCACTTAAAATTCTATATGTTCGACTCTTTTTCGAGATTAGTTGTAAGTTTTCATCTTTGAAGATCTGTGGAGTATTTTTGGGTTTGACCTTTAAAAAATCTGTAATAAACGATTGTCTACTTTTAGCATATAAACCTTTACGTATTTCGTTATAAGGGGCGAAGATCTGCTGTAATTCCTTCTTGAATTTCAAATCATTTATTGTTTTTAATGTGAAACATTTAGCTAATTCGCTGCAACTGCTTTCTGAGTTATTTACTATGGTAGTTTCATCCAACATTTCGACTAATTCTTCTTTGTTCAACGTACAGTCTTCCAATATTTCTCCGATATCTTGAATATCCATATCATGATCCTTCTCCACTAATACCACGACAAATGTTAATTATTCTTTGGTATTCATCTTCTATTGCTGGTACAACATTATCTCCAGGGACTACTTCTGGCCACATCCTTTTCCAGCAAGAATTTTAAGTCAATTGATTTATTTTTTAATGTATGCAGAGACCATTTTCCAAACTTGTGTAACTGTTAAATTCTCATTTTGATTGATATCATCTAATATGTTTTTGAATGTTCGACGAATATAATACGCTTTAAATGTTGGAATTATTCCTTGACCCAAAGGCTAAATAGAGTAGATGTCTTGGTGCATTGTTCAGTATCAATAATATTTCAAAATCAAGATTCGTTTTTCTCATATAAGTTTCTGCATCAGGTATAAAACATTTTGTAAAACAGAACTTTAAAAATAATGCTTTTAGTCCAAGCCTTTTTATTAGCTCTCCAATAAACAGATAAATTCGTTTTGTCATAGTCTTTCAGTGTTCGGGGGTTTAAGGACCGATTAATGAATATTGTCTTCACTATGAATTCTTCTGAAGCATTCGAACATAAGAGTAAAGATATTTTTTCTTTCGCCACATGTTTTTCGTTTTTTGATATGTCTGTTCGATTAGGCATCCTATTCTAGTGCAATCCCGTTTCGCCCGCATTAAATATCTGGTCTGGTGTATAGCCCCTTCTTTTATAATTTGAGGTGAAATTTGGAATAAACTTTTGCCAGATTCTATGTGTCAGCTCACGTAATTTCTCCTAGAGGTTTTATATATGTAGTATGAATCGCTTCTTAAAATTTTCAAACCATCCTCGACTAGCAGAAAAATCGAGAAATGATTGTTGATCTTCAGATGACGATTGTTCCGTACTTTTTAAAATATCATAAATATTGTGTGCCTTCTTTTGGATAATGTTATTTGCCCATAGCTATATTTTTGTCATTGCAGTCTTCTATCCATATTATAAAAGCTTTTTCCATTTTTTCTATTATTACTAAGCGTACACGCGCAGTATTTTTTGCACTGACAGAAGATCCTACCAAAACTGTGGATCTAATCTTGATTTCACTTTTTGCATCGTTCTAAATGTTGCTTCATTTAAATTGCAAGTTTTAGCAATAGACGATGGTCTCTCACTTTTTTTGAGACAATCGATGATATCAATTTTTTCTGCAAAAGAAATAAACTTTCTCTTTCTTTTTATTTTATCCGTAACTTTCGACATTTAGGGATTTTAATATTTTTCAATCTGCAAATTTGTATAATAATAAAAAAATACGATTAATGTATGAAAATATCAATTAGTAATATACGTACAAATATTAAGCCAGAAAATTCCACGGATTACGAAGAAATATACACCGCACTGTTCGAATTCCCAAGCGCAACTGATCAAAATTAATAAGTCCCGACACGATTGGTGTGATTTGTCATAGCGCGATCCATTTGCGTATAAATCAAACATATTAATTAATTTTTAATTGTTTTTTTCTGAAACCTTGTTATATAAAACATGTTGTACAAAAATATGCCACAATTCATCAACCGTGTTATACGAGGATTGGGTGTATTCTACAAATTTTCGAAATATTTTCAATTCTGCAATATTTTTAAAATGAACCAGAAAAATTTCCAAGTACTCTAATATTATTTAATATATTATTTAGTGCGTACCCAGTAATCTCCAGTTGTAATAACATTGCAATTATTAATTTCAGAATTCAGGTTAAAAGTTATAAAAAGTAAAATCCAATACAAAAAATCAATCTTAACACTCTCAGTGCCTTTTTAACATGTTATTGTCAGACACATTGACTTGACAAGTTTATTTTAGAAAAAAGTCTTTGTCAGACAAATCGACCTGACACAGAGTATTGTTAGTTAAATTTGTCTGACGACAAAAAAAATTACATATTTACCTGTAAAACACCTGTTGTGGTGAGAGCAGCAAAGCACTGTCAGCCAAAAATGACTGACTTGGCACTGAGAATGTTAAATATTCAAACAAATTAATAGAATAATTTCAATATCATCAATCAGCGCTGTGATTAGAACTGCATACAATTATAACAACTAGTGACAAGAGTCGAAATTCGACTGCAATTCATTAAATGTTTGAATATTTTGAAAGTTTTTCATCATTTTGTATACTATTTACACTATTTAAATTTGCATTTGGTTTCACGCAAATATACATCCCATATTTGTCTCTCATTCGACCCCTCAATGTTCTATGTCAAAACATAATTAAAAATTCATGTAATGAAATTAATGAAAACAAAATTAGACAGGGTTTAAATAATAAAATATACTTACCCACACAGCATTGAATACATAAAGAAACATTTGAAATCAATCAATAGTTTATTGTGAAATATTTAACTTAATTTAGAAAACGTAACTTAGAAAACTATCAATGCCAGTAGGTTTACCCTGTGATTGTATGTGCTTTTGTTTTGAGAAGTATATAGTTGATAAGCTAATTAGCATTCTATTAAATCTACATTGATGAAACTCATTGGTTTTAACTCACTCGGCTCGATCAACAAATATAAAACAAAACTAACAGATGCCATGAACAATTGGAAAAATTTTATAACTTGGGCACACTTATTCACGAGATATAATGCCATCTTTTTAATGACGGGTTCATAAAATTGGTTACAAAGGTTAGTCTCTAAGACCTCCTTTACCAAAATACATTATTTCCCATTGATGTTGATGGAACCAAATGTGATATTTATTTTTCCATACGATCTGCAATACCAGGATACATTGCTATATAAATCTTAATGAATATCCACAAATGCATTTCATCATGCTGTTATATGTAATCTCATGAATACCAACAGTTTCTATTTTCAAGAATGATTGCTGGAACAAAGTTTCTGGACATCTGAATCTTTCATATCCAATGGTAATAACTTGATCAATAGTAATAACTTGACCTAAAGCGTACAAAGAAAGAACTGCTTAAATTACAATAGATATTATCGGTGCATTAAACGTCTCCAACATAATTTTAGTCATGGATCCTGTCAGCTTTGGGGATATCGAAAAGAACTTCTCCATCAGTTATTGAAGTTGCATTTGTAGCAGCAATCGCTTTAAAATGCATAAACACCTCTATATTATTAATTTTATTGTCAACACAAATGAATCCGTATCCATTCTTTGAATTAAACTATTTAACATGTTCATCAACTTCAGTTTGATTCATAATTGAAATAAAAAGACGCGAAAAGGATTTATTTTTCAATATCAAAATTCCAAACACAAAACCACGTTCATCAACAGAAATCCAAATAGAAAACCGAAAATCGAAAATTCCAGATAACCGACCTTTTTAAACAACCACCAAAATTCCAAAAGCAATCAAAAAACAGTAACAATAAAAATCCAAAAACTCGACTACTCGCGTTTGCATACAGGCAAGAGGAAGTGTGCGCACACAGAATTAACCACCCATATTAATTAACCAATAAAATTAATCTAAAATATCATTTAATTACTTTTCATTCATAGATATAATAAATAAATATAAAGGTTGCCAAAAATTGCTCATTTTGTTATTGACCTATTTTTTTACTAACAAAATAAATGTTGATAATGAAAATAAAAACACCTGTAAAATAAATGAAATTTTAATTTATCTCCGAAGATTAATATTTTCACGAAAATTTTTATGAATATGGCCAACAGCGGTTTTTCTGTTCAAATGCTACTTGTTTAGTTACACATTTTATTTGTGTACATTTTTATTTCTTATTGTCACATATTGAATTTGATTTTTGAATATATTTTAAATGTATTCTATTTTATTATTTTGAATGAACTGGTTACGGATTTCGATGTCTACAGGGTCAAAGATTTGTCCAGCTCATCTCAGATTGCATCGATGTACACATCAATCAGTTCTAACTTTATATTTTCATTTGTCCCATCAAAATACCTCTACTTACCAAGACGAGTTCCTGATTCATCGAAATGTGACCTACAAAACCCAATCGTTTTGTTGGAGCCATTTGATTCGACTTGTTCGTATACGGTGACGAATTCGAGATGTGCCAGTACTACTAATGATCCTAGGTTATCCAGTTATTTCTATCTCCTTTCCTCGACAATTACGAATTATTTCTGTACTGCCAACTGTTCAATATCGTCTGTTCAAGGAAATATCCCAGTATTTACATTTTATAATTGTTTATATGGGGTATTTAGTTAATCTCTATTTTATTTAAATAATATTTTCTTTTAAGAATTCTTTTTCCAGTTGTTCATGGGACAATGGTTATACCTTTCCCCTTTCGCCAATCATCAATAATACTCAATGTGATAATGTAGTCAGTTCTGTTACATACACGTTAGTTTTCAGTTTTATTAATAATTTTGATGATAATAATAATAATATTAATAATAATAATAATAATAATAATAATAATAATAATAATAATAATAATAATAATAATCAAAATTTAACCCAGCATTTATTACAATACATCGAATTCATACATCAAAGCCGATATAAATCTTAAGAGTGTTGAAATAGGCAGCAATTTGGATCAAAGATTTGTCGTTTCATTTCTAAGTACAAATGCGACAGATATATCATTCCAATCAGTCACTTCTCTTGAATCATTCTCATCTAGTGCTGTATCAAATATTTCCGGCCGTTACGGTAAATATTATTTGTAATTCTGTACATCTTTATCCCTTAAGATTTTATGTATATTTATATAATATATACTATATACCTAAATATATTATCTAAAACCATGCTCCAAACATTTCCTATGATATTTCATATCTGAAATATGATGATGTCAATTGAACATTTCAAGACATCTTTTTTGAAAAAGATGTCCTTATTGTAAATAAAATATTTTTTGTTGGGAAACAAAACTTCCAAGATGGTTATATCTCGAAATGTTGATTTCTTTTTATATTATTCATATATACCCAATTCTTTTTTTACACGGTCTTTTTTTACACGATTTTGAAATAACACGGTCCACAAAAAAGGAACAAATCTTCTTTCTTTGCACGAAATATTCGGTTTAACACTATTTCCAAAAAAATATTTCTTTGTAAATTTTTTATGTCAAAATCCAAATACAAATCGGGGAATACCCAAATTTTATTATATGTACATATGTAATCAAGAAACTGAATTTTATGTTTTAATTTTGTTTTTATTGTTATTTTGAAAAATATTTTTTTAGAAAATTTTACTTACATAAGAAATTTTAATAAACTGGTAATGTTAATTTTTTTTAAATTTAAAAATATTTTATTAAGTGTTTTTATTTTAATTTTTATTATAGCCGATTAATAAGATGCCTAAACCAACGAAAAATAATCGGAAGCGACAAGCGATTTCTTTGGAAACTAAAATAAAATCTTAGACAGTCTTGAGAGAGGCTTAGGTCCCATATCTGTTGGCAAAGATTTTAGTTTAAGTTAAGCGACTATCAGAACCATAAAAAAGTGAGGATTCCATTCGACGATTAGTAATTTCTGGATCGAACATCAGTTCCAAAGCATCGTCATATAGCCGAAATATTATCTCGGAGAAAATGAAAAAAAGTTTAGTGGTTTGGATAGAGGATTTGCTGCAGAAAAAAATACCTATAGATGGAAAAATTATAAAGGAAAAGGCCCTTAGAATCTACAAACGACTTCGGGAATTGAATCACCAACAAGTGTCAATGCAATGAAGACAATGACATTTAATGCAAGTGAAGGATGGCTGACAGGATTCCTAAAAAAACAAGCATTTCATAATGTAAAAATAAAAGGAGAAGTAGCATCAGCAGATGAAAATGCTGCAAAGAGTTTTCCAGAAAAATTCATAAAAATTGAACACGGTGGCTATACGCCAGACCAGGTATTTAATGCCGATGAGACGGAATTATTCTGGAAAAAAATGGCCTCCAGGACCTACATTGCTAAATCAGAAAAATCTGCTGGTGGTTTCAAAGCCCCTAAGGATCGAGTAACGTTTTTATTGTGTAATAACGCATCTGGAGATAAGATTTTAAAGCCACTGTTAATCAACAAGTCATTAATGCCACGAGCTTCTTTTGCCATAAAACAACTGCGGACTTCTACCTTAAATGCTTGTTGGAAGAAAATATGGCCCAGCATGTGTTAAAATTAGTAACTCTGTAATACAAAATGCAGTTGTGTGTTCTGAAATTGTAACGCTTTCACACCAAATTATTGGTGAGGGCTTTGAAAATATGAAAGTTGCGGATATAGAGGAGTTTATGCTTGAAAAACCTTTAGATGATGAGGACTTGATTGAAGCTATGACAGTTAATGGTATTAATGAGAACCATAGTGACGAAGACGAAGGTGAAGGTGAAATGCATCAACTAACTTCTGATTTTATTCGCGATGACTTAAAATTTGGTACCACTATGGAACAATTTTTTCTCACTCATGATCCTAACGTGGAACGTGCATTAAAATTCCAACGGAATTTACAGGTTTGTATGGCTGGCTATCAAGAACTTTATAAGGAAGTTAAAAAAGCAAAAACCAGCAGCTTCTAACAGATTTTATCATAAGAAAACCAATATCAGATTTGGTAGACCTAAGTGAGTAAAGCAATTTTAGCCAGTCTATAATAAACGTGCACGCTTATTATAAAGTAGTGATAATAAATATTAGTTGCTAAATAAGACTTATATTTCCAATTTGAATTTAATTTATATGTATTTATGAACTAAAATTTTATTTGTTTTTTACTTATGGACTAAAATTACTATTATTATCTATTTTTAATAAAAACATGTATGAATTATATTTTCTAAAACTTATATAATATGGTTTCAAGATTTACTATTTTTTTGCACGGTTTTTTAGAACAACTAATGGTTCCTTTTTCTATTTTACACGGTTTTCTATAATTGTAGAACACATCCTCAATTTTACTATGGTTAACATGTCTTTTTTTACACGATTTTCGTTCGAACGTATCTACCGTGTAAAAAAGTGTTGGGTGTAATTCATCAAATTCTGCTTTATTGTCCAAATAAAACGAATATGTTAAAAGGCACTTTATTTTTCACGTTCACGAAGAAACGAATTATTTGTCGAATTATTTGTAGCTTTGACTTTGAAACTGTCATCTTCAATTACTGAAATAGATGTACATAACCGGATTTAGATATTACTTGGTCCTTAAGCCAACTTTTTGGGCCTTTATCTTATTTTACGCTCTTCCAGATCCCTCTCACATTCTGCCAATTTTGGTCAGCACATCGCTAGGATTGCCAACTCTCACAACCTCGAACGCGGGAGATTATAACATTGCGAACAGTATAACGCTTAAGAAATAATATAACAGGTGTTTTTTCACTTTTTTGGTTTACACATGTTAGTGATTGTAACTATATGATGACTAATACCATAAAGATTTAAACAAAACAATTATTTTTACATATTATATTTTACATTTTTTAAATTTTAAAAGTGAAAAATACCTGACAGTGACAGACTAATAACTTGGGTAAGAAGAAAAACATAAAATCGCTCGCCGCGAACAAACAACTTAAACTTCCGGTGACTGTGAGCAAAAATAAATCTTGACTATCATTATTTTAGGGAAATCAAATAAAAAATTGAAAAATTGTAAAAACGGAAAGACGGGAGATTTCCATCTCCCTGGTCATAGTTAACCCGGAGACGAAAGCCGATTCCTGGAGACTCCCGGCAAAAACGGGAGAGTTGGCAAGCCTACACATCCCTCAGAGAAAATATCTCAATTTTATTTAATTCTATTTTAATCGGCCTCTTATATTTATAAATTAGTTACTGATATTAAAAATGTAATATTTCTGTGACAGATATTGGTTTTCATTTATAGAAAGAATCCCACAGATGGTCCTCTGTTTTAATGTTCAGTTTAACAAAGATATGAAACGTGTTTAATAAAACGATGGATAAAAGAGTAAATAGGTTTCAAATAATATTTTGAAGGATTTCCTTATTAAGTTTAACCTTTTCCACAAAATCCTTTTACCTTATTCCAAGTGGGATATTCTTAACAGATGCTCCCATAGACATCTGTAACATTTATGCTCATTTGTATTATATGTAAGAAAGCAATTTCATTAAAACTATTATAAAATAATACTTTATTAAATTAGTTTGTTATTACTTCATTCAAATATTTTGAAGTTAAAATCCTATTTTCAGTGTTCGGGATAATCAAAATTTAGGTAAAGGAGCAAAACCCTAAGGAGCAATACAAAGGGATTTGCAAATCAGTTCCTTTAAGCTCTTCTTTAAATAATAGATTTTAGAAAAAAATGATAATTTTTAAACAAAAGGATTTAAAGAATAAATGATATATAATCTAATTTGTTGTTACCCCTCCCACTTTGTGGTAAATAGGAGTTTATGTGCCAATCAATTAGATATCCGAAACTGCACTTGGGTATACATTAGGATATATTTTATTTTCATTTGCATCCTACTTTGCCCCATCTCTCATTGTCAGCACTCATACAGACATAAGGGCAAATTCTATAAGACGATTGTCACATTTGGAATGCTGAATTTCCCCGAAATTCCGTAATCACTATGCTTCCCAATTTTGTTTTAAACAATGTTTTATCCCTTTTTAGTGATTTATTTCGTTCTCCTGTATTAGCAGTCAATATTATAATTCTATTGCTAGTATAAATACTGTTTTTGATTTGATTGTTACGCATATTAGGTTATGACGATGGAATGCCGATATTAACTGTCAAAGATACTAATAATCTTACATTTGTGAGCATGAAGACATTTTCAATAAGTAAGTTGCTATAATTGTTTACTAAATAAATAAGTTATGAATTCATTCTACTCAGACCCTTCCGGGGCGTGCACGGCTACTGGAAGCAATGTGCTGTTTCGTCAAGATACTTTGGTCCAATGCCTATATACTTTCAATTTTTCTACTTGTTTCGATAGACGGTATTTTAGACATCATTTATTTCATTATCAAGAAGATTTACAAATTATTTAGAAAAGAGGTTAAAAATTATCTAGATACCTTGTTTCCAAATAATGCTGTTGCTGTATATGGCAGTCCTAGCTCTTCTAGTGATTTTTGTGACATGAATGTGTTGGTGACTTTTATTTATATATAAATTATATCTCAGTTTATAATTAACGATTATCCTAAAGTTCTCATCCCCTTTCAATTTTTCTCTTTAAATTACTGATTGTAGAATAACTAAAAGAATTAGGTTAAATAAAGCCTATGAACACGTAGACCAGTTGAATTCATCAAAACATGATTTAGTAATGAATTTCGAGGTAGCCCATATGTAAGATTCAAGGAAAATGCACTGCATATACGTCTTAATTTCAGTTGCATTCATTCTACATGATAAGCTTTCAAATACTTTATATGAATCCCTTTGTTGCATTTTTCACATCTATTTATTGCTTTCATATGGCAATAGGCACAGCGAGTCATGTTTTCGTTAGGTAATTGTCCGATATGCATTGGACTTCCTTCGACCTTTGTTGAGGCTTCCCTCGTTGTCATGGATATGGAGGATTGTTATATCGCTTTAAATTAAATCTGACTATGCTTCGTGTAAGGCTAAAAGATCCATTTCTTTTTGCCTGAACATATTTTATGCAACCATTTTTTCCTTTTAAAGTTATTCTATCTTTGGATATATTTTGGTCCATTCTCTGTTCATTATATACTTCTGCTGCTATATTTGAATTTTACATGTGCTGGACGAATAGCGTGACGCCAGACCAACAGATTGCATTTCCACTGCATTGGTACATAGATTCATTACTCTATTGCAATTCCATCAACACACCAATACTCCACTATCAGTCTCTGTTCTAAAATTAAGCGAGCCTCCTTGTCTCTTTCTTTGATATTGTCCACGCATAGCCAAACAACCCAGAGCTTTTGTCCCACAGCTCAAAGCTTGTATCCAAAACAAATTGGTTTTCCGCGAATGAACTGTTTGCATCCAGGCTTTCTAATTGACTCATCAAATCTGAAGAATTCTTCAATGGGAACATCCTGTAGAAACTTGTTATTTAGCTGATTTATCATCATTGTTTAATCGCTTATATTTAACGAGCATTAATTATATTAAAATGAGCATTAATTTTTTTTTACAATTGGGCAAAGTCAAGCAATGAAGTGATTTCAATACTAGATACTGATACCATCAGACAAAACGGTTAAAATCTCATAAAGATATAAAACGCTACGAAAATGGTCGATTTAATACTTTCGAGACCTTCCGAGCTACACAATTCAGCATTTGGTGTGTGTCCCTACCAAATAATGGAAAAATATGGAAGACAGGTACTTGTACCTGTCCTGCATTTCTAAAGTACTACATTTGCAAACATGTGGTTGGTATGGCGGATTAGATTATAGTATTGCAAATCACCACCAGAGGCAAAAAATGTTAATATTGGAACCTAAGCGCAAGAAGAGAAGACCTTCGAAAGCTAAAACAGCTTTACTAAGACATTGACAATGACAATTTTATAAATAATGATCTGTAATTTTTCAATTTCAAAATAATATTAAATAATGGTCTTTTTTGTCTAATGTTTTTTCTTAAATAAATTAATGCTCACAAATAATTTCTATGTTATTAAATAATTTCTAAATCTTTATTATATTAATGCTCATTTAATATGTTATTAATGCTCAATTAAATACTAACATTATTTAAATTGACATTGTCAGCTAAATGTAAATTCCCAAAGATTATCTCAAATCTATTTCGTCTTATAGCATTGGTAAAAATGGAATTATTAGTATAAGGAGCATTTCCCCAATACATCATCCTCTTTGTAGATGAATAATATCCACTGAGCATCATTATTCTTAAATAGCACCTTATTTCGTTAATAGTCACTTGCAAATTCACATTCTTCTAAAAGGCATATTCATTAGTTTCTGATGATTAGACTTATAACATTATCAAAGAATAGTTCAAATTTTCCCTAGATGACAATTTCAAAATTTTGAATTTTCATATAGAATTTTATCTTCGATTCAGCCAGAAATTTGGGTTTCAATGTCTTTTATCCCACTTACGATCAGGCCAATAAGGTTTACGCTTCTTTTTTTGGTAGGAGGTTGAAATTCCACATCTAATCTTGAGAAATTATCAATGTCTAATACAGTCCCAGCACTAGCATGCTTTCTGACCAATTAGTTATCAACCCAGGACAATTTCATCACCAGAATCTTCATCGGTAATTCGTATTCTTTGGGTATATTAAGTGTGCCGTTACATTATCATTTATGGATAAAGTACCAATTTCAACTGCATCTAAAATGCCATTCAGCTTTTGGGGAAATCTTAATTTCTTATAAAAACGTGCAGGGTTCATTTTTTTGGAGAAGAGAGATTTAATCAGAGGGGAAGGAGAGAAAGAAAAATTTGTTAAATTTTGTATAGTAATCATGACCTATATTAGGTTGAAATATTTCATTTTATGAATAAACTACTGCAGATTAATGCTTATATAATTATTTTTTGAATTATATTTTAATAAATGATTTCGCTATCGACAAATTTATTTTAAAGTTTATATAATAATAATAATAATAATAATAATAATAATAATAATAATTTTGACAGAATCACTGTCATCATCTTCAGGTAGAATTGAAAATCAAACTAAATCAATATAAATTGTTCTTTTTTAAACATACTAATTAACTAATTCATTAATTTTTTTTAAATTAATTTCGCTAGAAAATTCATAAAATACTGTTTTTTTCAATTCAAACTTTAAAAATTATAAAAGTGCTTTTGGTTATATTTAAATCAATACCATTATTTAGTGATTGTTATAATAAATTTGAAAGTTACACTTTTTTTCCGATACTCAATAGAAGCACTTTCAAATTGATGAAGAGATGTAGGAAATTAATGAAAGAAAAACTATCAATGATTGGATTGGATATGTGTAATATAAATTGTGAAGTTGGTCATGGGTGCAATGCCACATACATTGAAATTACTGGCCGTCATCTCCGTTCTCAAGTTCTGGATAACTGTTGACTGAGGGAATTGATTTATATCAGCAAGCACAGTTTTTTATTTAGGTTTACATTTCAGCGTTGGAAGGTGGTATCTAATTCTTGTTTTTTTAACTTCGTGTTTATTAGTGGATTTCAATTCTTACTTAGATGGTGTTCGGATCTTGGTTATGAATATATATGTCATGGGTACAATGCCACATACATTGGAATGACTGTCCGTCATGTCCGTTTTCATTACTATCGACTGAAGCAATTGATTAATATTAGTAAACACAATTTTGTGAAAAATTTATTAAAATTTGATTTCAACTTTTGTAAGTTTTAAAATTTTAAGACTTTTATAATTTTTAAAGTTTGAATTGCAAAAACAATATTTTATGAATTTTTAGCGAAACTAATTTTAAAAAAATTAATGAATTAGTTAATTAGTTTGTTTAAAAAAGAACAATTTATATTGATTTAGTTTGATTTTCAATTCTACCTGAAGATGATAGTGATTCTGTCGAAATATATTGTAGTAAAATATATATATATATATATATATATATATATATATATATATATATATATATATATATATGTGTGTGTGTGTGTGTGTGTGTGTGTGTTTTGTGCTTTTCGTTATATTTAAATCAATACAATAATAAGTGATTGTTATAATAATAATAATTATAATAATACTATTATTATTATTATTATTTTATTATAAGAACTTTTTTTCTAATGTCACTTATTTCTTTTCCATTGACATTGTATTGATTATCATTATTAAACAAGTTAATGATTCAAAATATGTATTAAATGAGAAATGTTTTATTTATATGATAATCACTTTCAATCTCCTTGAAAATGATTATCGTATAATAGAAAATTTTCTCATTTAATACATATTTTACATATTTTAAAGCGGTAATATGTTACACAAATTGTTACAATTCAAGAGTTTTGAGTACATTTTTGTGTTAGTTTAGAAATAAAAAAAGGCAAATAATGATAATATTTAAACAACTTAATTTTTGTTTATTTCATCAATAATGCATATGTAATTCTAATTAAATTTCAATTTAATTTTAAAAAAAGTTAAGAAAATTAAATAAAATTAAATTTGCATGTTTCAGGCATTACGCCAAGCTTTTTGTAAATATTTGTCTCATATATAATTTGTAGAAAACGATTTTAATTACATTTTGAACAATTGGATGATAATATTTTGAATATTTAAACAAACTATTTGACAAGTTAAATTGTGATTTTTTGATATTGTTCAATTACGATTGTAAATATTTGTATTTATACAGTATTTCCTAAATATGTTGGACATTTTTCCAATAATTTTGATAAAATTAAAGATGTTAGCATATTTTTGCTCAAGAAAGTACTTGAAATATCAAGTTATACTGTTAACATTTATTTTTATTTAGATATGTTAATAATATAAAGTATAGTTTCTTATTTTTAATAGGGACACCCTGAATATCACAAATACGAGTTATTATCCATACAACCCAAATTCTAATGATTCTACTTTAAAAACGATTCCGATAAACTTAATGCCAGAATATTGCGTAAATATGCCTACAGGCATTACTGTGACTATATATTACGCAAGGCAAGGTAAAGCAAGAAATCAGTACATCAATAATATTGTCAGTGTCGTGAAAAAGTAAATAATGTTATTATTATTATTATTATTATTATTATTATTATTATTATTATTATTATTATTATTTGTGACGCACTAGATATTTGGCATTTTTGAAGGATACTTTTTTTATATAAATATGTCCTTAGTTTTCGGCCTTGTTAACTAAATTTCAAATACTAATTTCACTTTGTATGATTTTGTACAGCAGACAACAATAGTTTTGAATTTGTATATATACTAGATTTTTACCCAGTATAGATTCTTTATGCATTATTTATTCATTACAATTAATTTTATTCATTCGATTATCCATTAATTTCAATATTGATATATATATATATATATATATATATATATATATATATATATATATATATATATATATATATATATATATATATATAAACTTAGATCAGTGGTTCTCAATTAATATAAAAGCGCGGAACACCATTCACATGATTTTTTTACGCGGAATACTGACAAAAAAATACTTGCCCACATTGAGTGACCAATCACAACTTACTATAAATCTGTCGTGAACGTAAACAATACCTTCTTATAAGCAAAGAAAATACCACGCGCAACAATAACAAGCAATAAAAACCCTTTTATATTTGTATGTTTATATATCTGTGTAACGGCTTTCTTATTGAATCATCTTATAAAAAAATTAATTGAGGTTTTTGATGATATGTATATCTTAAATGCAAATTTAAAGATAAAATGTCATTTTTTATCGCTGAACACGGGTTGAGAACCACTAGCTTAGACAATGTATACATTAACTAGTTAAAGTTTAGCACAGGGTTGACAACTGGCGGTCTATAAAAAGTTTATAACCATCTGTCTTTTTCTTTTTTCTTGCTATTTTCTCCTTATTAATAAAGTTAAACGATTGCGGTAGATTTATCAAACGTAAATGTGGAATATGACAGAAAAAGTTGCAGACCCCTGGTTAAACAAATTGAATCTAGAAATAGTGTACCATTTACCAGATGTCGCATTGTTAACCAATGTTACAAACTCACATAGATTATTTGATGTTATTTATGTCCTTACGCAAAAATTGTTTATCTTAAACAGTTGATTAATAATTATTGGTATTACAGCTACCAGTTGAGCAACATTTCAAATTTCCTCCCGATCGGTGCAAATTCCTCGAACTCCGTGACTTTAACAGCCCATATCGAGTTCGTTCTGGTTAACGCTAATATTGCAGGAGCTCAGAGCACAGAGAACAATGTTCAAGCAGTCTGTCTGTATGATGTATGCCTTAATGAACTGTTATATCCTTGGATGTATAATTATGAGGGTAAACAAGGTTTTTATGAAGAATCATTTGGTTTGTTTTTGTTGGGCTTGGCAATATTTCTGCTCGTGACAACATATCCCTGGTGGTGATTGTTTGCTTGTATAATCTCTAGATTTGTATTTTCTATCTTAGAATAAACATTTTCTACTTTGGTATTTCTTTTTAATTTTGAATATTGATATTATATTCAGTAAGGGGTTCAAATTTGAAAACCGATCAAACATTGAGGAAATTATAGACCGGGTGTAGAGAGTCGATATTGGTGCTAATATCATTTCCTGGGCAGCCAGGCGGGTGCTGGAACAAATTATTTTCAGTGAATAAATATTTCATTTATTTTAAACCGAAACAATTCTTTTAATATTTTTATTTACAAAAAACTTAAAAACAAAGAATTTTATTGCATACTTGAAAAAGGCTTTAGTAATTTTGGTTGAAATAATACTTCAAAAATACCAGTTGACCGAAAAATGTTATCGAGGTTTGATTTCAACGCAATCTCTGTATGCATTTCAGGATATTGTAAATGTTCCATAAGGTATGCATCGACTAGGTTCTCGAAAACTAGGCAACAGTTATTTTGTTTTGTATGAGATCTCAGCAGTAACAATAAGAGAAATTAGGCAGCCATGGGGAGTGTAAAAGGATAAACGTAAAAGACACGAGGAATTTTTCATTTTCTGGGAGAGGAGAGGTTTTGAGAGAATCTATACAAATAGGATCCGGCTACAAGTGACCTATAATAATTTGCTACCACAAATATTGGGTTGAAGTAAGACTATTTACTTTTGTCATTAATCAACTTGAAATCATAAAGTTTTTCTACTTCCATGAAAAGTATTTTTCTGCAAAAAAATAAAATGGTTTTCGGCATATTCTTTCAGCTCTAATGGCCAAATCATCAATGTAAGCAAAATTACTTTTAAGGTTGTTGCTTTCAATTACTTAATCTATTTTTCGATGGTAGGTTGCCACAGCGTTCTTAAATTTAAAGAAAAGTCAACAGAGCTGGTAAAGTTTACCTTTAGCTTCAACTGTACCTTATCCTCTCGTGTCGTAGTATTTGATGGTAAGTCTTTTTGAGGTTTAATTTACGGAAAGTGTGAAACTGAGATATTTTATTTTCTAGTTCAGTGATCAGTAGAAGATATGCATTACAATGGGTGAAGAGATCTATAGTCTGAAAATATTAATAGTTAGACGCTTTTATATATTACAAATGCTTGGGCTCACTGTGGAGAAATACTAGTTTCAATTATCTCTATCTAAATGAGTTGTTTGGTTTTAATGGGAATTGATGCTTGATCCAGATGAGAATAATGTGTGGGAGGAGTAGCTTTTGATTTTACATTAGAGTTCTAATTAGAAAATATCTGAGGAGCACTGGTAGAAATTGCAGTGAGACAACAGATCGATGAATTAGGTAGGATGCCTTCACATTTTTTTGGTAACACTCTCATGTAGACTCATAAACTCTTGACCAAGTTTGAAAGGAACACAAATTTATTTCATCAAAGAATAACGAGATCTTGGATACACAGGCCCATTTGCAACCAAGGAGAAAATAACTACATCAGGAATGTTTGCTTTGTGAGACGACGAAGCCATTGATACCAACGATGGAGAATGATGCATTCTTGGGTAAGAAGCATTGATAACATCTTCTCCCACATCCTAGGCAAGTAGCTCTATCCACTTCTCTTGTGGAACTTGGTACCATAGAATTGCCTGGAAGTTTCTTGCTTAACATATACCAATTGGTTTAGTTCATAATTTATTTCACATTTAGACCTTGGTCGATAGCATTTTCCAGAGAGAAATACAGATGTTATAGTGATCTTGGACGTACTGTTGGATATAAAAGAATCTTGATTTGATTCTTTTACCATTACAGTTTTGAATTTCCACTCTTTACTATGTAGATGTAATTCTTGAATGAACATGGAGATCTATTCTTGTACGTGTTGTCCGCGAGAGACAAGGATATAACTCGTTTAAGAAGGAACCACTTAACCGTGTTATTCGAAAAATAAATAACTAAAAGACTTTTCACGCCCACTGTGAAATTTACCAAGAAAGTCTTTAGTTAAACTTATTTTGATTTAAAAACTTTTGTTATTATTTTTTCATTGTTTTGCGATTCGTGCGTCACAAATTGTCGCACGCAGTTCATTAAAGTTAAACAAATTTGGTCACCCTGATTATTTATCTTTTTTGTTACAATCAATTTTCGTCTTCCAGTTCATTTACCTTTGCAAGGCCTACCACATTGAAACATCCAATAGACATAAATTATTATTGGAAATCAAATAACATTTTCAGATGTAACATTTATTTTGTTTATGTTTTATTTATTTTATCTTCAACACAAATGACACTCGCAACTTTACAGCGATTTCCGACTAAATTAAATAGCTAGGTGCACCTGATGCGTTTTTTTCTTTTCAATATTTGTTGACCATATCTTAACAGACAAATATTGCTTGATTTGTCAATATTTCAAAGACTCCATCTAAAATAATAAATAAAAGACAATAAAGCAGAAACACGTCTAAAAATTACCGATAGATGAGTTGTTACTTTTAATTTTCTTCGCTTTTAGTTTTTGAGCAGGAATCGTAGAACCCCAATTAAATATTAATGAAATTAGTGGTAAATAATAATTCCATGGTGAAAAAGGTTTTAGTGATGTAAAGGTATCGTATTAAAGGTCATTGTTCAACGCCTTATCGGTGGTATATAAAGTGTTGGCAAAAGACTTACACATCTTTTCACTGATTTGTTTGGACTCCTATACTTTTTATATTTGATCTCCTGCATTTGTTACATTTACAATTATAGGAATTTTTTAATTTTTGGATTCTGGGAGACCTTTTAAATCATTTATTAAAAACTTTTTAAAGTTATTTTATTTAAATTTTATAATAATAATAATAATAATCATATTATTATTATTATTATTATTATTATTATTATTATTATTATTATTATTATTATTATTATTATTATTATTATTATTATTATTATTATTATTATTATTATTATTATTATTATTATTATTATTATTATTATTATTATTATTATTATTATTATTATTATTAATATTATTAATATTATTACTATTACATCAAATATTATCTTACTGAAAATTTATAAGTAATACGAAAAAATCTTTTTGGATAAATTCAATAGTTTTCTTGAAGATTAAAACAAATGACTAATTTTTATAAAATATATTAATTTAAATTTATGGCACTTATTTAGTTTGTGCAAAATTAGAAAATCTTTATAATTTATTAATTGATTATAAAATAACACATTTTTAAATTTATTGATTGAAAAACTAGAAGATCGTTTTTTAATTTACAGATGTTAATAAACTATTTTAAACTCACAAATAAGTCTGAGACCGATAAAACAAAACCATTCCTTGGTGAAAGAAAGAAACTTGATGGATATTCGAGAGGTAAATTCGTTCTGTGATCACATCAATGGGAGAATTTCATTCCTAACTGACGATATTATGGAACTTATTTAGTTCCATTTTTTTTTGATTTCTCCCCAACAGAATTCCTCTGTCTGATGAAAATGTATTTCAAATAACGCAAAAAAAATTTAATTTGGAGTTGTTAAATGATTTAGCTTTGAAAATAAAAACAAATCAACTATTCTCTCGCTTTCTACAAAGAAAACTTTTGAGTTTTCATCCCGTTTGACTTTGTTGTGAGCAGTTTCTATGCTAGTTGGTAGAGCAAGAGTGCTAAAAATTAGAATTAGAATCGTTTTGTTCGTGGATTCGAAAACAAAATTCCTCGAGTTGTTCTAATGAATCCATTAATTCATTAACAACTTCACTAAGTCGACAGAGACGACTCTACTTAAAATGTGGTTTTTAGCTAAAACGAGTAGAATGAAATAGATGTGTTCTCCGCGGCCGCGGGTTTCAATTTTCCTGATTCGTCGTAGAGTTTTCATTAATTCTGTAATTTATCTATTAACATGAAAAAAATTTCCATTAACGGTTCAATTTCAGTGTTTGCCCATGTTCCAAAAGTGCATTTTCCTCTTTTATTTAGCTAGCTGGTCTCGTCAGCTTTTGAGAAGCTGAATAATATCTGTGTTCGGTGAATTTCTCCTGAATCTGTTTATAATCGAATTTATATTGGTTAATAATGTATTATTATTTTTATTATTTATATTTATTGGAATAAATTTTATATTTATAATAATAATAATAACATTATTATTATTATTATTATTATTATTATTATTATTATTATTATTATTATTATTATTATTATTATTATTATTATTATTATTATTATTATTATTATTATTATTTATTCTGAATTAAAAATTTTATTTTTGATATAAATATTTGAAAAATGCTCATATCTCTGAAATAATGAAGGATGGCAGTTGAGCTCTCATGGATGTTGAGAAGGAAGACCAACGTGACACTGGCAGATAATGAACGGCTGGTTAAACCTAGGTACACTAGTACTCATTTTATAAATATACTTCCGTTTCTAACGATTGCATGATGCAGCCACTTGATTTGAAGTGTCCTGTCTGAACGGTTGAAACATTTCCAGCCCACTAAAAGACACGTTGAACTTGAAAATCTATCAAAACGCAACCGGAAATCCATTGGTAGAGCACGAAGTTTTATTGTTTGATAACAATTTTTTATATTTTCTAATTGATTCAATTGTTAAAATCGGGTTTTTCAAATTTCGATTCAATAAAACAAAACGGCAATCTATAAAAATAGAAATCACTCTAAAATAAACCAATTTTGGTACAAGGTCTTCGATGAATTATATCAGTAAAAATTCAAACGGGTCCGTTTCCCACAAGGGGCACAAGAGATGAAATACATAAATTTATAAAATATTATAAAAATACTTAATAGTTTGTCCATAAAAATAAAAGTTTTGCTTATTATTAACATTTATTTTTTTTTATTTTTAGACATATGTTTCTAATAATGATTTTTTCTTCTATTTTATTTACATTGCTCTTAAAATATATAAAAATATATGAAATTGTAAAAATATATTTAAAAGCAAGCTCTTTTATTACGGTGGTAGCACAAAATTTGCCCCAGGGTAGTGCGAATAAAAGTTTTGTAAACCTACCGAACGGTCTGACTGTGAGGTTAATTTAAGTTTAGACACTTATTTGGGCACTTATTTAGACACCTATTTATATTCAAATTATATCAATGTATAAATCTCAAAAGTAGAGTTCACTTAAATGTATATTAATTGTAATTCTCCAAAAAATTATGTTGGACATTATTTTGAAATAGAGTAAATAATATTTTCATTATTTTAATCGTTTGAACTCACCTAGCGAGAAAGCCGTCTAAATTGATACCAAATTATGTGATATCGAAGAGGAAACACAAGATTGTTTTTAAATAGCAGCCAAATCTTTCTCCATGCATTATTAACCCCATTTTTAAGTCTGATTCTCCAATAAAATGGTATTTAATATTTATCTTTATAGAGAAAAAAACTTCAAAAAACTCCATATACTCTTTTTCAGGAATAGGTGGATCTTTTTAAACTAAAATTTTTTTATTTTTCCCAATATGAGCCTATGTCCCGTAAAGCATTCTGATGGTTGGTTTCCAAACTTTTATTTAACTCAATAATTTTTCCAGTCAGTAAATACACAACAAATATTTCTCCTTTCAATAATTTTAAAAATTTATATAATTTCAATAAATCTCTTTGATATTTCCTTAAAAATTCTTTTTCAAAAAAAAAATTTGTTTGTATACTATTGAAACCGAAAGAAAAGAAATCAATTAAAGTCATTCATTTTCTATTTGTATTTTTTTTCTTCTTCTTCTTCTTCTTCTTATTATTATTATTATTATTATTATTATTATTATTATTATTATTATTATTATTATTATTATTATTATTATTATTATTATTATTATTATTATTATTATTATTATTATTTTATTATTATTATTATTATTATTATTATTATTATTGTTATTTTTATTATTATTATTATTTTTTATATTTGAAATAAAAATTAATTTACACGAAATAAATATGCAATTAAATGAAGAATATGTACATCATTATCTAAAGAAGGTCTAGTTTATTCAAAATTTGATCTTCATCTTTGTACTGTGTTATAAATGGAATTTGATTAAAAGATTGAATATGAGGCAAAACTTTCTGAATATTTTGGGCATTTATGTGATCCGAGAATGAATTCATATGTTGCTTGTTCGATGAGATCAATTTTTGAATCAGTGCCATGGGATTAGAAAAGCATTTCGCATTAAATGAGGAGAGTTGAGAAAGGTAAACTCCTAATGATGAATAATTTGGGGAAGAATGATAGAAATATCTATTGTTAAATGAAAAGGGAGTTTGGTAATCTTTGAATATCGAAGGGTTCGGTGGATATTTTGGGGAGATTTCTGTTGAAATATTCAAGTAGTCATTGGAATGGTTTTCAATTGCTTTCATACAAACTACGCTTGGAATATCAATGGAATTGATAAGTTTCTCACTGGCATGCAGTTTCCGAATGTGCTTTTTTAAATCGAAATTTCTACAGAAACCTTTTGAACAATGCTGGCATACATAAGGTTTCTTATCAGTATGTGTGTGCATGTGAAATGTTAGATTATAAATTTGATGGAACGCCTTCGTACAAATTGGACATTTGAATTGCTTCTCAATATTATGGGTGAGCTTGTGGTTTTTATAATTGCCTTTTTGATGGAATCCTTTGCCACAAATTTCACACTTGTAAGGCTTGTAACCTTGATGGATTCTCATGTGAGTATTAAGAGTTGAACTGCGATTAAATGATTTGTTACATGTCTTGCAAATGTGAGGACGTTCCGAGGTGTGAATAATTTTGTGGCGACACAAAGTACTAGCCTGCCTAAATCCTTTTCCGCAAACCTATCAATAATAATAAAAAATAAAAATAAAAATAAAAATAAAAATAAGAATAAAAATAAAAATAGAAACAAAAACAAAAAAAAATAATAATAACAATAATATTAATAATAATAATAATAATAATAATAATAATAATAATAATAATAATAATAATAATAATAATAATAATAATAATAATTATTATCATTATTATTATAGATATTATAAATCTATTAAAATTCATTTATTTGAAAACAATAAAAAGTATTGGTAAGTCATTAGAGGATACTCTTGTTAAGTTGTTGAAGTATTTAATTTTCTTCAAGTCATCAACCTAATTGCGTGCTAGAAGCCCATCTTTTGTTAAAAGTAAGTTTGCCTCTAACATTAATTTAACAATGTATTATTACTGGCAATTATGGATAAGAACCATTCTCGGGAGAATGATGTACAGCGAATTTAATGATAGCTAGACAAAAGAAAAGTTGTGATGTTAACAAGACCAACACATGCTGAAAAGGACTTCTTGAAAACGAGTTTATTGTTTGAAAGGCTTTCGTTGATTGTTTGTAGAATCCCATTCAATAATGAGTATGACTTGGGGAGGCTGAATATTGTCAAGTAATCAAATCAACATTGCATAATACCGACATTTTAATTTCAAGGGTTTCATTGAATTAAATTGTAAAAATTTCAAATTCTTTATTATTAAGTCAATTCAAAACTTACCTTACATATAAAAGGTCTGGCACCGGTGTGAACCGGCATGTGTCTCGTTAGATTGTAATGAGCATTGAAAGTTTTACCGCAATCTGGACAAGAAAAAACTTTGGCTACTTTTTCTACTACCTCATTATTTGAATTCATATAGCTGTGTTTATTGTTGAATCCTAAAATCGGAGAATTGATTTTTCTCTGTGTTTTATTGCTAACTACATCTTCATTCTGCCAATTCATGTTCAAATCTGCGCATCTAATTTGGGATCCAAATGCACTTTGTAATGGCGGCAACATTGGCATGTTTCGATATTTGTCTTGAATAAGATCATCTATTAAAAATGTTGACTGTTTCATGTTGTAATTTAAAGTTTATAGTTTGTATTTTTTTCATTTGAATCAAAGTATAGGTATTTATAATATTATTTACGTGGTTTTTTATTTCTTTTGATTTTGATTGGTTGGTTTTCTCCTGCAAAAAGGCGCTCGACCAATGATTTGTTCGCAGCAGTAGTCTGCGTAAAGAAAATGGGCAATTTCCACTGACATATAGGAAAACAGAGAATAGGAAAGAAAATGAGTATGTGACATCGGCAGATGGTGTTAAAAATTACATTTCACTATTGATTTTTCAGTTGATTTAATATTCCGTATCGATTTTTTGTTTCAGTAATATGAAAAATATTATCAATTAATTATTAAAAAAATTAGAATTAGTATTTTTAATATCTCCCTGACTGGCAATGGTGCTAAATATCGATTTTTCAACAAATCAATTCCAACTGATGGATGGATGGGGGGAAAAATTCACGGGTAGTGCAGTGTTGATGCATTCTTTTATCGATATTTTAAACTTAAATTATTAATGAATAAAATTCAAATAATGAGGGGAGAGGAGATAAAACGTGAGGTAGAGAATGATAAAATTGGCAAAAAATATACACATATTCTACTTAATAAACGCAATCAATGTCCGCGGAAAATTAAAATGTTAAACCATTGACAAACGGCAATTTGTCGAGAGTAGGATTTTTTTTAATGTTCAAATAAATTTTATTTTCCTTATTGAAATTTCCCTTCAATCTGACTTGTTGCATTTCAATCACAGAGAACGGAAATATCTCAGCAAACTGATAAATCTTTCGCAAAGAAAAATCGATAGCTTTTTTGCCGACCCATTAGTAATTCATAATTTTGTTTTTCAAAATTAAAAATATTTACATTTGATTTATTTATTTACTTATAATTTTGTTTTGAAGAACTGTGAAAAAGAGGAGGAGACTGGTTTGGGGAGGATTGTTTTCATAGTTGGTTTGTTAGATGAATCGAATGATCAGAGATTTTTCTAGGGAAGAAAACGATAACCAACCGTTTTTAAATTTTCAATTTTTCTCTTCGTTTGAAGGTAATTGAAAAAAAACTGACAAAGCAAAGCCACAGTTCTCACTACTAATGTGTTTAATTATCCATCAAATGATGGGCAATATCCGTAATTAGTTTTTACACAGATATTTAAACGATTTTAATTGCGAATTTGCTCGTATTCACAATAAAAAATAAATAAATTCATGTTTTTTCCCCTTCACGCAAATATCAGAATTATTTAATGTTTATAATAAAAAAAAATTTTAAATTTTGTTTTAATAATTAGATTTTCTTTTATTATTTTATGTTTGATTTCGTTAATTGGTTGAAAAATTCAATAAATGAAATTTTACAAAAAAAATTATTAAATTTGTTTTAATATTTATAGAAAATATATGAATTAAAGATGTGAAATATCTTTGTTAATCGATAAATAGAAGATGACTTTTTTTTAACAATTCCAGTTTTCGCTAATGAAAGTGTTTTCCTGTACGTCAGAATCGTGGTTTTGTGTTTACGTTGGAGGAAATATTTCCTGTTTTGTTGAGAGTATTCAATTAAACAGCGAACAATTGTAACTGGATAATCGCTACTGCAGTTTCCTGCTTTGCACCTGTAAGTGATGAAAGTCTAGTGAGTGCTTCAGCAACACCTGCTTATTAGTAGTAAGAAGTTACATTTTCAAGTACTGGGCTTGCAATTTTCAGTTTTTAATAGCTCTCGTAAATCGTGCTTCCTGAGTCGTTTAATGCAGTATATGTCGGCAGAAAATATGCATCGGTCCACAGTAATAAATACAATTGATAAAATTGACTTAATTGTTTGTTTTATTTACTTTCAACAGTTATCATATTTAAACAAACATAGTAATTAAATAAAACATTATTATTTAAAATTAAAATCATTAATAAATAAAAATAAAATTCGTAATTTTTTAACACTTTTGATTGGTCTATTTCTCGAACTGTGAGCCAATGAGTTCAATAAATTAATTCGTTAATTTAAACAACCCGAATAAAAATATATTGAATCGGTACTCTATAAACGATTATTTCAAAGTGTTTGTGTTTCAAAAGGTAGGGTGAAGGAGATAAAAGCATATTGCGACTATATAAATTTTGAAATTCTATCACATTTTAATTATATATAAAGATAAGGGTTTTCTTGGAGCTTAATGGAAGTTGATTTCATCACTCATTCATCACATAGTTCATCAGTGCCCAGGGCACCATTTGGTATGTTCCAATATATTAAGGATATCGAATAAGGATACACGAAATGATCTGGTCATATCCATAGGTATGATTGTACCCAGCTTGGGATATATAAATCTCGTTTCTCTTATAATAAACAAGTATAAATTATGGTGTATAATAAATCTTATAGTTCAAGTAACCGGAAATGGGCAACTTACTTATGAATAAATAATGTATGAATTCACTTACTTGGTTTCACTTAGTTAAAACGGAATTGGGAAGTTTCAGCTTCATAAAAATAAATCGTCAATTTTCAATTAATTATCCCCATATATGCCTGCCTACATATCCACTGAATGCATGTAAACATATTAATAATAATTGCTTTGTAAAACCTGAATATAAGATTACCAATGCTCATTAGAGCGGAAATTAATCGGTAATTTACTGGTTCACCGTGACGCGTTTATAAAATGCATTTATTTATATTTCATGCCTGATGCAATATTATGAAACACATCATAAATGCGGGTGAGTTTAAATTTATTTTTAAAAGACTGAAGCAAAAAATTCTATTCATTCAACTGAGTTTTGAAAATTTAATTCTTTGTTCTAAGACTATTGGAATCCTCAAGTCCTGATTTACAAAGAGTATGGTTATTGACACTGACGTATAGCAGCCGCAGCTCATGGCCGGTTTCAAAATTATTATTTTTTTATTATTTGAATGTTCTAATAAATAGTTCGATGTGACCGTCGAACACAAAACCGCAATGTAGAACAATGTTTTTAAAAAAAATTCTGTAACGAAAGAGCTAAGAAAATATTTAATTGTGCGAAATATATTGTTAGGGTTATATGTGTACTGCAACAAGGGTGGACGGGTGAATGGCTCACTCCGGAAGCAACGATAAAGAGTCTCCATAGCAAAGTTTTCTTTTAATCAGTGTAGGAAAAAACTTGTGGCGTTTTTAAAATTTTATATTTGACGGCACAAGAGAGGCTTGCTTCATGTTAATTGGAAGGGCAGTCGGCAGCCATTATTATTTATTGTATTAGTTGTGCATAACAATTTTCACGTAACTTATTTCCTTTTTATTAATATAAAAATTTTTATTGTTTCTGATTTCTTTCTATATGTCAGGGGTGCCCATAAGGTCGATCGCGATCTACCGGTAGATCGCGAAGGATTTTTTAGTAGATCTTCATAAAAAAATATTTTTTATATAAATTTAGATTTTATATAAAATTTCTGTTTTATGCTTAAATTTTTTGCCAATTTTCATGTTCTGTGTTCCATTTCTATGGTAATACTAAATAACATATTTTAATTTTGATTTCACCATTTCCAAAAATGTTATTTAGTTTAATTTAGTTTAATTTAATTTTGTTTATTTAGTTTAATTTAATTTTGGTTGGTGTAACAAAGTGAAAAATTTTCTTAAGCTTTTTTGTTAAATTAATTTTGTTTAAAAATGCTAAATAAAAAAATGCTAAATAAAAAAGCCAAGACTTATCATTATAGCGAAGAAATGGAGAAGGAGTACTTTTTTGTAATGATTAAAGGTAAATGTTGTTGCTTAATTTGTAAAGCTACTATTTCATTACCAAAAAGAGGGAATTTGGAAAGGCATTTCAAGACAATTCATAAGACTTTTGCAGTTGATTATCCACTTGACAGTGAACTACGCAAGTCTAAAATCATGGAATTGAAAACATGCATTTCTTTTCAACAGTCATTTTTTACGAAGCTAACATCCAAATCAAAGTCAGCTACAGCTGCATCTTTCCGAGTAAGCTACATTCTGGCAAAAAATAAGAAATCTTTTAGTGATGGAGTAATTGTAAAAGAAGCATTTTTAGAAGCGGCAGAATCATTATTTTGTGATTTTAAAAATAAATCAGATATAATTTCTGCCTTAGCACTTATATCACAAACTACAAAAATCTAGTGGATTCAACCCAATGTAGAGCATCAACATCGAAAAGTTCTATATAAAAATAATTTTCATTAAATTTGATTTCCTAAGTTACATTTTTTTATAATAAATAGTTATATACTTTAATTTTCCATATTTTGACATATATTTGTTTTATTGTGATGAATTTATTGCATTGTAGGTAAATATTATGTAAGTATTAAAAAAGTAGATCGCATACAC
This sequence comes from Schmidtea polychroa, assembly GCA_959609185.1. Classification (NCBI taxonomy): domain Eukaryota; kingdom Metazoa; phylum Platyhelminthes; order Tricladida; family Dugesiidae; genus Schmidtea; species Schmidtea polychroa. Next base: position 279,085 of record CAUHTR010007759.1, read on the forward strand.
ATTTTGGATGTGAATGTAGCTTTCCTAGAAAAATTAGTGGGCACCCCTGCTATATGTAATACAATTTTCTATATTTCATATTTATATACACTGGTATTATTATCATTATTAGTATTATTATTATTATTATTATTATTATTATTATTATTATTATTATTATTATTATTATTATTATTATTATTATTATTATTATTATTATTATTATTATTATTATTATTTTAAAATTACTTTCTCTGTTAACTATTTATCATAAATTTAATATATTATTTATTATTATTAATGATTATAACAAAGAAATGCAACCTTTTAATCTGTAGGTGGTGTAAGATCTTTGTTTATATTCTTCTAAAAATTATTTTTTCAGATTTATATATTAGCGAATATATAAATAATAAATAAGAAAAATAATAAATAATTTATACAAATTTAAAAAAATTTAATAAAAAAATTGTATTTGATCCAATTCGGAATTTTTAATACTTGATCTATATTTTAACTATAAAACTCTTAATATGTATGTTTGTTTGCCACCTTCTCTTCTTATACAAACTAGACTAGATGTCAGCACATTGTTTTATTTCTAAATTATTTAAAATTTATTATTAAAATGCCACGCTTAGTAAATAGAGTGTGAAAAAGCTCGAAGCTTTGAAGGTCGATTCAGCTCGAGTTCAATATTAATTCCGAGCTTTCGAGCCAAGATTTTTTTAAAAATATTTACGAAATTCACCAAACTTTATTTTAATTCACTAACTTTTATTTATTTTGGTTAATAAAGTGGAATTTCAAAAACATGAGAGCATGTAAAGAATTATCAGATAATCTTGAACGCATTTTTGTACAAAAATTATTAGCGACTGAAAATGCTCTTTCCGAATCGGCTGAGTGGCCTTAATTGTTCCTATAGCATCCGATAAACGTTTCAAATTCACTGGATGCTTTTGTTGGAACTTTATCTAAATTCCATAATGACGTACTGAAAAGAATACGGCTTATTTCACAGTCTTGTTCAGTCAATTTATTATCATAAAATCAATAGCAATAGTAGGCCGTTCTCAACGCCGCTTCTTTTGCCCTTATGACATTTATTGTTACTTCTACTAGTTTTGTAAGTTTAAATTATCTACGAAATTTTCACATCCAAATATAAAAGTACTTTCTCGGTTAAATTGTATAATTTAATAAAAATTTCATTTGATTCCATTTGATTTTGCAGTCAATTTTTTTTGAATTTGTCTTTGCATTTTGCTTTAAATGAATCAGATCTAATTTTAGACTTTTTAAAAAATTTGACGACTTTTCTTATAGTTACAACAATCGTTTCCATCTAAAGATTTATTCTCTAGAGTAATGTATTTTGCGCAATAACTAACACGTTGTATTGAATTACGCAACATACTCTGAACTTCTTCACATTTGGTCTTTGACCTCTAATGTAATATCATTACTTTCCCTTCAGAAGATTGATACCATCTCTTTAACCATTAGATTCGTCGTTGCCGCGTCGTATCGGTATATTGCAATTCAACTTGATGATCTGATAAAAATCTAAGAATTTTATGTGGACCATCATATTGAATATCATTTTTGTTTCTTCTATGTGGTTCTCGTCTTACTAGCACCTCCTCCCCACTTCAAAATGTCGTTGAATTCTTTTGTCGTTCTCGAATTTCCTCATCTGTTGCGCAGCTTGCTTGTTATTCGTTTGCGCTTTTTCCGAAATATCGTGTAATTGATGTTTGAGTTAGCGTGTAACGTTAATTTCCGTCCATATACTATCTCAAATGGTGAATATTTTGTAGAACTTTGATAAGTCGCATTTATACTGAATTCAATTCGAGGCAAGAGTTCGTGCCACTGTTTTTCAGCACAGCCCCCTTTCATCGTCATCACAAGTAAATCTCTCATTGTTCTGATAGCTCTTTCCACTAAGCCATTCGACTGATGTTGATATGGCAAGGCGAATTCTTGCTTTATTCCAATTTGTTCTAATTTTTCCATCAAATATTTGCTTTCAAAATTTCGCCCTCTGTCTGTCAATCAATATATTTTGAGGTTTACCATATATTAGTGTCTTCAAAATAGTTTTTTCATCTTGGTTTGGTAAATTATTAAAATATCCATTATCTTTGTTAGTAATATGTCATATTTATGTTATCATATTATATAGACATATTCTTTTATATATAAATAGCGAAAAATTGATGGTCCATTTTCAATATAAATATTAAAACGTCAAACAAATGAAATACATTTTAAAGAAATTGTCCTCAACACCAATTTACCATCTTAATCTGTGTTAAAAGTTATACGCGGAAACAATGATGACGTAATAGTTATGATTTAATGAGTTAACTGAATAATCTCAATTAATTCATTTTTGACTGAATGTTGAAGGGATTGCCATTTAAGTATCATTGGCTTACATAAAATTTTTCTCGTTTGTTACGAAAGTTTCTATATAAAATTTTTAATTTTTTATAAGCCAGTTATTTCTTTACACATATTTCTATGCTCAATAATATTACTCGCGCTTTCAATCGGTTATTGTGGCATTGCATCAATTATATGAAAACTTATACACTAGATCAAAAATTTAACCTATTGAGGTTTGCGATTTATTTCTAAACATATTTAATGATTTTAAAGATTTCGACACTTTCAAATATATTGGAATTGCCTAATGATTGCATTACAGAAAATTTAAAACTTTAGAACCTTCCGAAAATGGAATAGCTAAAACACGAAATTTTAAAGATTTTCTTCGTTAAATGGTTTATAATTTCCCTAGTTTTCATCAGGTTCAATCAAAAAGCAAACAATGGTTTTTTTTGGTAAATCGTTATACAAACCCTTTGAGCACACATTTTTATTCAAAAGAAAAAAAGGCTTTTGTATATTCTTTGCAAATTCAAAAATTAATCAAAATAATTTTAGTCCTGAAATTGGTCAAATATTGAAAACAAACAAAAATACTCAATTGTGTGGCTTCAAGTATTAAATTGAATGTTTTTTAAAATAATAATATTTTAATTTGTTTATTAAATCGATAATATCTAGTCTTTTCTATTGTATTTGATGATGGCAGAAAAACTGTTGAAAAATTTGTAAAACGTTTGTTTGTTTGACGCTTTCAAATAAAATTTAAATAATTAAATTAAAATAACAGTAAATATTAGAGATATTGTTTAAAATTATAATAAAGCCCTACTCAAACATTCGTTGTACCATATATTTCGACAGTTTTCCTGTAGGATATAGTATCCATAGAAATTATAGATTTTTGAACAAATTTATTAATTATAATAATTATATCAAATTTTTAATAAAAATATTCAATATAAAAATATTTTTATAAAACTAAATTTAATAAAAAAATATATAAGCAAATTGATGAGGAGTTGTTTAAATTTATTCCCCGTATGGGGTCACAACCAGCAAAAATATATGGGATTCCAAAAATCCATAAAGATGATATGTCTATGAGACCTGTTTTATCCATGGTTGGTACTGCCCAATTTGAAATAGCCAAATTTTTGGATGAAAACCATTAATACGATTAGAGTTTGAATGTAAAGATAGTTTTGAATTGGTTTCCTGTATTGCACAATATGAAAGACAAAGTGTGGATGAAATTATGGTTTCGTTTTATGTTTGTAGTATGTTTAGAAAGGTACCATTGGTTGAAACTATTGATTTACGTTGCTTGTTATGTAATGAAAACATTTCTGAACATCATATTTTGGATGAAAGGGTATTTTGTGAACTTCTTGAATTTGCTACTTCAAAATTCAATTTTCTTTTCAATAATGAATAGTATCAACAAATAGATGGAGTTGGTATGTGTTCTTCACTAGCACCAACGATGGGTTCAATTCTTTTGGCAAGCTTAGAAAAGAAAACTGCAGTTCCTAATATATGAGTCCCACCGTTTATAAACGGTATGTGGATGATATTTTTTTTATATTTGAAAATTAGAGGCCTATTGAACCGTTTTTGCATTATATGAATAGTCTACATAAAAACATTATATTCACATATGAAACGGAGAAAAAATTATCACTTGCTTTCTTGGATCTGTTAATACAACGCAAATAGAAACACTATGAGACAGAGATTTATAGAAAACCTACTGATACTGGTCTCTATACTTCGTCCGAAATTTTTTTGTGAATTAAATTATAAGAGAAATAAAGTAAAGAGATTGATTTATTGTTCATGGCCTTTGTCTTTTACTTTTTTAAATTCAGTAGAAAGTGTTGATAAATTGGTTGAATTGTTAATGAAGAATGGTTATTCAAAATCCTTTTTATTAATTAAGCTAAAAGTTACTGTTGATAAATTTATTAAAAATCCTAAGGATCCATGTTTGAGAACATCTGGGTGTGATTTTATTGACTTGGATGAGTTTAATGAGTTAATTAAATTAAATAGCGAGTGTAAGACTGAAAGGCCTAAATTTGTGTTGGTATAGTCGTATTCAGAAGGTTTTAAAAATTATAAAGGGAAGATAACAAAGCAGTTAGGGAATTTAAACTATAGGATTTTGTCAAATTCATGTAAAGCACGCAATATATTTATCAATAAGACTAAAATCCGTTGGATTGTGTTCTGATCTAGTTTATCATTTTACATATAATGTGATGCCACATACCATCTCTGTATTCGAGCTCGAGGACATGATAGACCGAAGGTTGAGAACAGACTTGCTGGGAATGTATAATTTGTGAAGCGTTATTGATAATGTCATTGGATTCGAAATTTTGAAAAAAAAATTGAATACTTGTATTTTAAATGTTTTTATATAGTATTTTGTATATCTTATGTATGGATTGAAGTCGTTTCATTCAAAGTTTCACTACAATTTAATTTTATGGCAGCCAATGCAGTCGAAAACAACCGCGACATCTTATATTTTACTTGTGTAAATATACCTGCATAATAATGAAATTTGTAGCATTTTTTGCAGTATTACATATATTTCTTTAGGTTGCTGATTTCTAGTCATATTTTCTCATATACACGCGTTTGCAATGAATAAACGCATGTATAATATTGGCTGGTGTGTACAACCAATTATAGATGACGCATCATTTGTGATTAAATACAGTCTATAAGTTTTTTTTATTTTAGCCATTTTAAAAATGGCTTATAAGTAATTTTTTTTAATTTACAGTAAACTTTAATGTTTTGTTTTATTCAATATATATATATATATATATATATATATATATATATATATATATATATATATATATATATATATATATATATATATATATATATATATATATATATATATATATATATTATTCAAGCTCTTAAATTTACTTTTTCCCATCATTTTCTATTATAAATTATTTATAATTAATTTTTACAAAATTTTTAAATATTTATTAATAATAATTTGGATTTATTTCGATACAACGTGAGTTCTATGCTTTTTAAATTAATTAATTGACAAATATAATTTATTAATCTCCTAAGAAATCTATGTTTTTACAACATTTAGGGAAAAACGGTGAATGTGTTCAAAATAGTTTTCCAAATTTTTATAATCGTCATTTTTCAGCTCACTTTCCACAGCATCATTGACTAAATCGAATCTACTTTCAAGAGACATATTAATTTTTAAATTTATGTTAATAAAATTTACGATTTGCTAGTTTTTTCCCCAACATCAGCATAAGACGACTAAGTTGATAAAGAATGTAAAAAATTATTAAATTTATAAAAAATTGAAGATAAATCTTAAATTTGAGTTTTCGGAATTTTTGTTAAAAATTTTTTCGGTCATATTTTTCTAAAGATTTGTGTAAATGATTTATTATAATGCTTTTATTCATTATAACGGTCATACATATCAAAATTTTCTACTATGTGTTGTGTTTGTGTGTGCCAGTTTATTTTTTCTACCACTTTCTTTATTAAATGCGTTTATTCACTGCAACGCTAAAAATCAACACACAGGTAAATTTGTGTTTATATAATTAAACTAAATCCGAAATATAAGAGTTTAAATAATACAAGTTGGTGTGCACATCAGTGGATGACTCATCATTTATGACAATGTGAAGTTATTTACTTGGTTTTTTATGAATTTGGATAAAATAGTTTTTGTAATCTTCTTTCTCCAGGTCTTTGATAAGACGAATTTTGTCATTTTTTGTAATTCCATGAAAATATTATTTTTTTTAAACAAGCTATTAAAATTTACGATTTTCGAATTGTCCTTGTTGACTATTAGAAATGCTACCTTCACACAAAGGCGTTTGACAAGAAATATCTGATAAACTGTAAAATATTTTAATTATTTGTAATTAAATGAAACAATTCTTACATTGTCAGATCTTCTACGCAAAAAAAATAGTGTTTCCAGAGAAATATCTGAAAATCTAAAAAAACAATAACTTCAAAAAATAGTTTATAAATAGATCTTACGATGTTTTATCGTCTTTTTTTCTACAGATCAAAGTAAAGTTGTCCGATTCTAGAAAAAAAAATTTCCCTAAATGATTTTTAATATATTAAAAATAATATTAAGTTAACAATATGTTAATTACTTTTAACTTTCGGAATAAAAAACGCAATAAAAAATTTGCATGTATTTTATATTATGTGTGCTGTGTTTGTATGTAAAATTATTTTTCTGCCACTTTCTCAATTCCTATAATAAAACTTTTAACTTTCGGAACATTAAATTTTTACACACAGGTAAGTTTGTGTGTTCCTATATTATAATTTAATCGATTTTTTTAGATTATAGAAATTTTTATTTTTCGCATTTAGGTGTATAAACTGATTTGCATTATAGATGTTTCTATTCATTGCAAAAAGATGCAACGGATATTTATGGATTTAAAATACTTTTTGTGTTAACTAACCATGACTAAATTTACCAAAAAAACAACTTGGCTTCCAGGGTTAAAAATAATTTATTATCTGAATTATAATTTTTAAAGAATAAAATATTTTTATTAAAAATTGGATGTAATTAATAAATTTGTTCAAAAATCATAATTTCTATAGTTATTATATCCTACCTGATGACGACAGGAAAAATATCGAAATATATCGTAAAACGAATATTTAAGTGGCGCTTTCTCATAATTATATCGTTGCCGTGAATTTATTGTTTAAAAGTAAAAATTATCTATTAAAACAAATGTAGCAAAAATTATGATTATTAAATTTAAATAATATTATTTATAATATATTATTATAATAAATATTCATGAAAATTTTATTTTAATTGAATGGCGAATACATGTTTATTAATGAAGCAAATCCATTAATAGTAAATCTACAATAATAATTAAATAATTAATGAAGAAGAAAATGTTAAAGATAAATCAAATTCCGTGGACAAATAAAAAGTTTCCCATTTAAACAATTCCAATGTTAGTTAATTAATGAAAGCAAATATGATTGATAATGTTCCAGCACTTGTAAAAGAACAAAAGAATGGGGACCATCAAAAGATTGAATTGAATTGACAATAATATCTTCAAGTGTAATTGGATATTTATTTCTCTTGTAGAAATTGTAAAAGCAGGCGTCCTTAGCCTAGGGGTTGCGTGGGCAATCAGCGTGACTGAATATCCATTGTGAATTGCAATTGTAGAAATAGTATTTTTTTCATCTAGTTTTGTTTGATAATGGGCTAATTATTATTATCATCTATACAGACACAGGTCTCTGCTTTTTCTAAATGTATTATTCTCATCTCTTCCAGTTCCTCCCTTGCCAGATGCATTCTTTTATCAAATCTGTAATTGAAGGTGTTACTGATGAAATAAAGGGTGGAATCGTCTTATTTCCTGTCAGGATGTGCAGACAGACATCATTTGATTGCTTGCCATCCAGGAAGCGAGACTGATTGCCTGTATTGCATTCAAAAAGTTTATTGACAATTTTTGTCCATCTTAAATACCTTCTGGTGGATATTAAATATATATTGGATGCTGGAACCTTAAACTGACATCACAATTAATTTGTTTTATTTTCTCGTATGTGTAGGTATTATTAAATAAATGATTAACTACTGACAATTGTAATTACATATACAAACATACAAAATATTATATTAAAAATATTTATTTAATTTTATTTTTTTAATTCCCACTATTTATTATTCATATTAATTTTATTTTTGATTATTTTTCAAATTATTTTAAATTTTAAATTTTTTAGGGTTTTTTAAAAAAATAAAATAGTTTTTTTGTTTTACACGCATTTTGAATTTCCTTTATTATCTTTTCAAACTAATGATTTTTTTTATTTTTTTATTTTTTATAATTTTTTAATTAATTTTTGCACTTTATTTTATTTTTTTTGGGTTTTGGTAAATTATGTCTTTTTATTATTTTCTATACAGCTCTTCTTGCATTTATTGCCTCAATTTTATAGAAGCCGAACCAAATAAATTCGTTGAAAAAATCAGGGTGGTACACATATTCCAAGGCTTTTCTTTACTGCGACATTAAATAAATTTTTTTTATTATAAAAGAAATAAAATTTTATGGAACGTATCATTTTTGCACGAAAAATTTTAATATATATTTTAATATATCATTTCTTTACTTAGCAAAAATATCCTCACAGCCCAAGAGTTGAAACCAATTACTTTACACCTACCTTGACTGCACCCCTGATATATAAATATGTAACTTTTTTAACTGTGAAACTATTTGCTATATAAAATTTTAAGTTTTAATAACGATTTCTAGTGAAATATTAATTTATATGAAATGAATGATTCTGAATTATTTTTTCAAGAAACATTTGCAACAGTCCCTCCTTTTGTGGTGCCCCCTAAAACTAAATATGTTAAGAAATGGAAGCGTGTTGAAAACAACCGATCCAACAAATTGTTTTTAACCGTCGTTGAAAATCCATCTTTAAGACTCATAAAAATGGAAAAGACTATCAAACGTTATTGTAAAACTAAGCTCATTAATTCTGAAAATTGTGTCCCTCCAAATGCGGTGAAAATAACAAGAAACAGAAAATTGTCTTTGGATTATTTTCGGAGTGAATCCTTTACTCCCTTCATTCCTGATCTATTACTCTATGGAGTTAATAAAATAGAAACAGAATGCCATGAACTCCATGACTGGGGAGTGTACTATAATTGTAGTAAAAGAGCTGACAAAAAGGTTTGCGATGAGATTTTAGAGTTCAATTGTTCACATCCGACTGCCACAGAACAGCTAAGGGAAAATCTGGACGACTGTTCCATTGAAAATTTAGCCTTGTGTGTTTTGAGATTCTTTACAATATTTCATAAGAAAATCCTTCATTTTGATACGAAAAATTTAATGGAGATTTTGAATTATCCCTTATATGATAAATTTCTAAGACCAAATGCGAATATTAAGGATATCGTTAAGGCTTGCGTATTGAAAAGCTCGAGAACTCGGGTGGACACCTTATGCTTCATGATGATCCATATTTTACACATCTGGGAATATAGTGACATGCCAATGAAATCGAAAATAGAGTTATCTAAATTGTTTGGCCCAAGACTGATCAGCTTTGAAGATCCAATTTATTTATACAACATTGAGGATGCTTCCAGTCCCCAATCAGCAATGTTAGAAGCAATTTTGGAGATATGTGATTTTGACTTTTGGATAACGATGAATTTCAATCATCGCAAAGAAGTGTTTGTCAAAGAAACTCACATGGAAATACAGAGAAGTAAGAAAACTATTCCTAGGAGAAGTAGGCCGCTAGAATTTGCATATATGTGTAATCCGTATTCATTATTTCCAAACATCAGTGAAACATGGAAAAAATATGAAAATGAGGATTATAAAAATACAAATTTCTATAAGAAATTAATTGAGGTTTTCCAAGCAAGTAATTAGTCAGCAAACACAATAATGTAAGATTAGGACAAAAAATATAATTTTATAATTATGTGTAAAAGGACTTGATTCATTTTCTCCAAAAAAAGCTTGATAGGAAGTGTCACCTTCGAGCCATTATGAGTTATCGCGCATCATACCCTACCCACACGATAACTCATAATTTCCGTTAAAATTATTATTAAAAATTAATATTAAAATTATTTCCTTTAAAAAATCATGATAGTATAAAAAATTTAATTGTACTTTTTAGGATTGTTAATGTGAACTCCTTTAGGTTTATGTTATTTTGTTGCATCATTGAAGCGTAAAAATTGTGCTTAATAAGAATCCAGCATCTCATCCAAGTCAGCATTCGTTTTAGGCGTTGCTTACTTGACCTGTAATGGTTTATGTCTTGACCGGTGCGCCCTGTTGCCGTTTTCCCCTCCTGTCTTGACCGGTGCGCCCTGTTGCCGTTTTCCCCTCCTGTCTTGCCGGTCTCTGGTGGTGGAGTCAATGGGAGGAGTACAGGAAGGTGGCGCGGCTAAGATGACTGATCTGACGAGATCAAGAATGTGATGGGCCTAGATGATGTTGACCTCTTCCCTTGTCAACAAGTTTGGAATGCGATCTGTAATTTGACGTGAGTATAGGAATCCATATCAACCCTACTCTATTCCTGTAGTAGACTACGTTGGACATAGATTTCCATTATCAGCCCGTCATGACGTCAACTTAATCTGGCGATCTGCTTCTGTATGATCAGGCGCTGACTTTTTATTAAAATTTTAGCGATTATTTATCCCCAAAATCCTGCCAGTTTTCACACAACAACTGAGATGGAAATCAAGCGATACAAAAATAAAACTTAAATTGCAATTAGACAAGGTGAAAATTCGACCCAGTGAATCCGTAAGATTGACAACTCTGACTATTTTCCTTTCGAAATGCAATAACTTCTAGTCAGTGAACACTAGATACGTTATCCATTTTACTAATCAACATGATTTTTCTTGATTTTAGTAAATTAGACACCAAAATTTCTACCTGACTTGTGTTGGTTACTTAGGGGTGTGTCATTTTATATTTTAAATACGTCAGGGGTAATTTAGATGTTCACTCGACTCTTTCCTAAGCACCTCCATGACTATTGCAATTTAAACCATTTGTGTACCCATGGCGACGACCATGTTGGTACTGTACACAAAGGCGAAAAAACAATGAGCAGGTGAGCTCTATTGCTAAAACTACTCCCCATTGTATTTTCTCTTCGGGTTCTAGACGGCCGATAGAAGGTCTTACGTCATCGATCGTTTTCTATTTCTACTTTTCTATCTCATTCGGCTATGGTCCTCATTTCTAGATGTTTTCTATTGTTTCCTTTCAAAATTTTGTGTAGGGATGCGCCCTTATTTTTCTATTAATAAAGGTTGCTAGGTATTTTTCTTGATATTTATGAATACTTAACCTATCTCGCAAAAAAATTTGAGCAGGGATCGGCCCTTATTTCCAAGCTAATCCACACTTCCCATAATATTTAAATTGTTCTTCAAAAAATTTGAGCAGGGATCTGCCTGTATTCTTAGTCCTAACCTATGTTTGACCAAAGTACTTCCAGCGACGGACCCGTGGAGAAGCCTCCACATTTCGGCTCGAAATCAGCTGCGCGATTGAAAAGCCAGTATACCCACCAGTCTGAGCATCCCGAAGGTACCCCAAACCATGATATGCTGGATCTCAATTCCACGGTACTATCGTTCATAATCCATAAGTAATATAATTGAACTCCATAAAAACTATTATTTAAAACTTGAAACTAAATGAAATTAAACCATTAAAAAGGACAACAAAAGAAAATTTTACTGAGACATTAATTGCATATAAAATTTATTAATTAAAACACTTCGTAAAAATTACAATAAGAATAAAAAATAAATTACCAAATCCACGATGGCATAAAATCGAAAACTGAGAGCTTTACTGTCTGCAAATTACATTGTGGTGCTGAAAAAAAAAGTTTATCAAATGAATTTGTGATCAGTATTTATACTGATTTTGCATGCGCATTCATGCATGCGTTGTCACTCTATCCAATCAGAGTGCGAGAAATTTTGACTTAATTTTTCATACATGCATGAGTGTATGCAATCATTTATCTGTTTTTAATTTCATTAATTTAATTAATTAATTATTTAATTTTTATTAATTTTAATTTTATAAATTTTATAATTTAAATAATTTGAGTTATATTAATTTTTATTAATTTAAACATTTTTATCTTTAAATGTAATAAGTTACATAACCATTTAATTCTATAAACTTTACAATTTACATAATGCTAACTAATTTTATTATTTTGACGATTTAATTTTTATATTGTTTAAATAATTTTCAACTAATTCTATTTTACATTTTATTATTTTTCTATCGAAATTTTTAAGTGTTGAATTTTTCTGTTAAATTTATTTATCTCTTTATTCTATTATACGGGGTTTATTGACTCTTAATGTATTTATTTTATATTAAACCTTGGTCATAAATTTTTAAACTTTGCGGTTTTTGTGTTAGGTATTTTCGATCGATTAAAACAAACTCTCAGTTCTCGGTTTCAGCCCAACACTTGGTAAAATAATGATTCTATCCCGACCACATCAAAATCAGTAAATTATTATAATTTAATTGAGCATTAACCATGATATCAACAATGGTCGGACATAATAGTAGATTAATAAATGCACTCAGTTAACTAGACTTAGAACAGTTTAAACATGGCTACAACCATGGATATTTAGTGGGTTTGAAATAGTCATTCAGCAGCTTACAGAAACTTGCGACCACTACGGATAGATGATCCTAACTACAACTTCAATTCTTTTTTCCTTTTTCATTTTCTATTGTCTTTTTCTTAAGTGCCAACAATTACTAGATTTATCTGAAATTGAAGAAACTGTTTCTATGTAATATTCTTTAAAAGTTAAATACTCAAAAAATGTAGACTCTACCAAATTTAATAATATTAAAGAAATTGTTGAAATTAAATCCACAACAATGAATTCTCAATTAGATTTCAGATGTAACTCCAATGAGACATCATCATGGTCATATTTGGTAAGGTAAAAGATTTATTTCTATCCTTTGACTTTTCCACCTTCGTTTGTTAAATTTGTTCTTCTAAATTTCCCTCAAGTTGAAAAATAATTCTTAGAGAATGTTATAAATTTTTAAAAATTAAATACTGCCCATTTCTTTAGATAAAGTAACTTTATGCAAAAATTTATGACTTTTACTGAAATTAATTAATTTAGAATAAAAAAAATCCTATTTTTGTACTAAAATTTGAATCACATAAAATGAAATAGAGATTCCAAATTTAGAAATATAATTTTGTTTAATTAATTCATAATATGATTTCAAGGTTGACATGTGATTAATCGCCATATTAAATCAAATGCTGTGGAAAGTATTGTAATTTTGTAATGCCTAGACTAGTTACTTTTCTTGAAGATAATGTAAGATATAGAGATGGGAGAAAGGTTAGATAATATTTTATCTAGTTTCAAGTGTTTTCTCAAAACTTTAAATTTATTTAATTAAAAAAAATTATTTTTAGTGGAAGCAACGATATTGCATGCTAAATAAATCAGAATCAAAATCAGGTAATTTTTAAAATAAATATAAATTTTTATATTACTGTATTATCCATGTTATTTAACTTTTGTAATTAAGTTGTTATTTAGCTACTAAAAATAGCTGAGTTAATTATAAATATGTGTAAATTATTTAAATTATAATTTAATCTATTTTCATCTATATACTGCTTGTTAAGTTATCATTTAAAATTTTAGATGACTGAAATATTAGATTACCATAAAACACTTAAATTGTATCAAAGCAAGTTGATAGTGCGAAATATTTGTATTCTACAATTTGTAATTACAATTAAATTTTACATGAATTATTGGAAATTTTTAAATCTGATATTTCCCATGTTAAAATAGAATAGTATAATTTTTTGAGCTTCGACATAGTTTTTAAAGATTATATTGTTTTAAATAATTGATATAATATTAATTTTCAATTTTTTTGGGATTCATTAATAATGTAGTTCAAGAGAGTAAATTAATAAAGAATCATTGTTGCATATAATGATTAATTCGAATTTAATTTAAATATATTAATATTAAATAAGAAAATCGTTGAAAAAGTTAGAATTCGACGAAAAATTAAAGCAGAAATTTATTATTGAAGTAGTTTAGTTTTAAATCATGCTAAAATTTAGCATTTTCAAATTTATTGCAATTATGAATATAATTTATATAGACCAGTAAATATTAATTAAATATATAAACTAGTCATTTAATGTATATTTTTAATTAAAATTTTACATTTATAAATCATTTATAATCTTACACAGATTTGTTTGTACAATGTCCTTGATGTGAATCGAGGCATAACATTTCAAAATAGAATTATCTATTATCACTGTTTACATGAAGGTTATCCTGTAATGGCGCCATTATCTTTAGACTTTTCTTATTATTATAAAATTATTGAAATTAAAATGAAATCACTTTTTAAATTTCTATTTATAGTTTAAATATTTTGACTAAGAATTATTTCATTAATTTTCTGTCTTTTAGCATAATTGATTTTTATTCAGTAATTCTTTGAACTTGAACCGTTTATTTAGAAAGTGTGATAAGTTTTTTATAATAATGGGATATTTAAATATTTGCGTTTCAATAAATTAAAAAATATTGGTAAGCTCTAACAGCCAACTTTTGTGAGTTTTCTATTTATAGATAATGTAAATTTTTTATCAAATAATGTTTTATTAACCCTTTTATACGGTGTGTACAATATATTGTACACAGTTTTGTGTGCTGAATATCTGTTGTACCTTTTCGATACTGATACGAAATGTACAATACAATGTACATTCTCTAAAGCCGTTATTAAAAAAAAATTAAATTATTTTTTTATTTTGCATAATTTGAGTCCCCTTACTAGGTTTGATGGTCTAGATAATTAATTTACCCACAGAATTAATTCCCGAATGAAAGGGTTAAAGAAGTCAAAAGAAAAAAAAGTTAACTATCTTTAAATGGGCTTGCCCTACTTTCAAAGTAAATTCTATAAAATGATTATAAATAATTGGTAAAATAAAATCTCTAAATATTATGTACTTTTCATTGAATATTAATAGTGACACTTTTTTTGAAAATAATTATTTAAAATTGTTATTTATAATTTAAAAATTTATAGATTTAATAATTTATAGTTAAACATACATGACAATGATTTAATTATAAAAAAACGCCAATCAAACATTCTTTTCACGATATTTTTCGACAGGAAAACTGTCGAAATATATCGTGAAAAGAATGTTTGATTGGCGTTTTCTTATATTTTAATAATTTATTTATAAATTATCAATATTATATATCCTTCATGTATGTAGGTAACTTGATGATAATAGTGACGCTGTTGAAATATATATAGAAAAAGATGTAAAAATGACGATTTTTACTAACAATAAAATTAAATGTTATTCCCTAAATTCGATTTTTATTTCTCGAGATACAACTATATCTTTTTTTGGTAATAATTTTTACAATGAACTTATTAATGGTTCCGGTAGAAGAAACTTCAAAAGTTATAAGCAAATTTTTTAATATTGATGAACTTTATTAAATTTGTAATATATGTCCATATTTTACCCCCAAGTACTCGCGCTTGAGTTTAATCGACCTAGATCAACTTTAAACTCTCATTTTAGAAAATTCAAGTAAAAATGAATATAAAAAACATCAATATTTTTAAAGATTCATAGTCAATTTTTTAATAAATACAATATATATCGAACATTTATGAACGCGTACTTCAGAGTTTAATCTTATTGATCTGATCAAATAACATGAGTTTAAAATAACATTATATTCACTAGACATACATTTATTTTTTATACCAAGATACACTAAATTTCAAAATAAAAGTTTAATAAAGAAAGAGCTATTTCAATCCTTAAAAATCCTTATAGTTTAAGTCACACATTGCTTGAAAATCTGGTGTTATTGGGGATTATTGCAATCTCTTATCAAAAATTTCAGAAATTGTAAAATTATAAGGAGACCTCGAGCTCCGTTAAGCACACACTGAAAACAACATTGACTAATTTTTCCACATAACGACATATATAACATTACATTATATGATGAAATAAATCAAAGAAAAAAGGATTGTCAAAAGTCAATATTTAAATATTTCTAAACAGAATATTTTAATATTTTAGTGATAAATTTAATAGGTTACATTTGATGAATTATTTTAAAATATATTTACAATAATTAAATACCCTATCTTAAAAATTCGAAATATAAACTGCACTAATCTAACTAGAAAAAGTCATTGTGAATGATCACACTTATGTTACTTTTTGAAGAAAAAATAAGTTAACCGCTTTTGAAATCTGAATAATTAGTCTGATAGGATGAATTGGGATACAAATGTATTCAGTCGGGATTTTCTTAATCAGAATGGTAATTCACCAATTGGTAAATTTAGTTTTAATTTTTTTCTAAATATTTCTTATATCGAGTTACTAATAGCTAATTTTATTTTGATTTTGGAATTATTTTGATGTAACTTTACACTTTAGTTTTCTGTAAAATTTTGTTGAAATATTTTAAATACATACCTTTCTCACACAAGATGATAAAAAATTGAGCCTTATAATTATTTCTAAAGTATTTCCAACCCGATTAAAAATTCTAATAATAAAAATTTTATTTTAAAACGTTTGTTTTACAAGCTCTATTCAAGATTCACGGATTTGGTAATAATTTTGATTTCTTTAAATACCGAGAAGATTTTTCAAAAAAAACCTTTTCATAATTAAAATTCATTTTTTAGTTTATGCGTAGTAAACCTCAATTTAATAGAAATGAAAGAAATTTAATATAAACTGCAATTGGAAATTTTATCATTTTTGTGAACCTTATGCTCACAATTGGCCGAATTCAAGTTTTAGTATAAAAAGCTCCAATATTTGTTAAAGGAACAAAATAATATAACTTTATCATCTAATAAATTTAAATTAATAGAATTATCCGTTTAACATTTTTCTCTAAGATTAAATCTAGGTTATGCTACTCGTGTCAATTAACATGATAAATACATTATTTTTGTTTAAATCGTCTATCAGAAAATATCTTAGAAACTTATATTTTATAAAATAGAAACATTGTAATAAATATAATAATTTTTATTATAAGAACTTTTTTTCTTCCAATTTCACCACTGATTATTTTTCCATTGAATTTATTAAAAAGAGAGTTTGAAGACTATATATCAGTAATATATCGATGTTTGTTGATACTCACAAACTTTCGGCGCTGCCTTTTTTTCCACTTGAAAAAGGCAGTGCCGAAAACTCTCTTTTTAATAAATATTTTTATGTATGTATTTCTTGAAATATGAATATTTTTCAAGGGACGCAGTTTAAAATTTCAAGTAAAGATGTTCTAGATCATAAATAGTTACATATAAAATTCATTAAAATTATCATAAAACTTTCAAAAATATCAAACACATTCATTTTCAAAACAATACTTAATTTAAATCTCAATTTTTTTCAATTTATTAAGCAAATTTTCGCATCGTCCCTTTTCTATTGTTAGATTAAAAATTTGATACTTAAAAATTATTTTATTGAGATATTTGAACACATCCCCAATGATTGGAGTTTCATAGTCTTCTAACTTGTCACCGAAGTAATTCTCCGTTTGTAGATTTCTCATTTATTGCATTGACTTTTGAACTTTCCAGTATTTCCAATACTTTCATTAATTTTTTTGCTGAAACTATAAGTTTTCATTTATTCTATCAAATTTAAATCTTTGGAATTTATTTTGTTTTCTTTGATTCTCAAAACATTGGAATTGTAAATTCTTTTTCAATTACAATGGTGAAATTTAATATTTGTACATTCTCACCCGATATGATTTTCTTTTCAACCATGTCATTGAATTTCACTATGAAATCAAACTGATTATCATTTCTTCGATTTTGGATTATATTTTCTATAAACAATGTTTTCTATGTGCATCAACAATAGATTTGAGCTTTGAATAATCTGAAAAAAATTGAAATTACTGAACTTCCTGTGGTCGACATGAAATATAATTCAAAGATTCGGTTAAAGTTGTACGAAATAACAATTTATATCAGTGATTCTTAACCGGTGCTCCGCCCAAAAATTATATGAAATTAAAGTTATGATATATTAATTTTGTAAAATATTTGTAATCGTGTTAGATGTCGCTATTTGAACATAATTTTTGTGTACTTGGAAGTAAATATGCTATTCAGTTTATTTATAATTGAATCAACTTTTAAGAAATATGAAAATGATGTTTTGGTGTGCTAAATTAGCATATTTAGCTGATATTTTCAAATACCTAAATTCAGTGAATACAAGTATTCAAGGAAAAAATGAAAATGTTTTAACATCCACATACAAAATGCTAGCATTTAACAAAAAAAAATTGTACTGCAAAAATAGAATAGCAGTAGAAGATACACTTGATATGTCTCCTTCAATTCAAACGGAAATTGTTGCAGATATTGTTCCTACTATAATAGAACATCTAACAATATTAGATCAAAAAATCGCGTTTTACTTTCCATCTATTAAATTTGAATCCTATGATTGAATACGAAAACCCGTTTGACACATTTGAATCTTCAAATACAGAATTATCTTTACAGGAAGAAGAAGACATTATTTCATTGTCGACAGATCGCTCTCTCAAAATGAAGTTAACAGAAATATCAATCGAAAAGACATAGATATAGAAGAGGAAATGAGGCCTTATATTGGTAAAATATGTAAGACTCGTCAGGCTCAAATTTGACATTAAAATTTTAAGTATTGTTGTTTTTAATAATTAAATTTATTTATTTAGTTTATATTATTTTGTGTATAATTGTTATTTAATTTGAATAAATACAAAATTTGACATATTAGAAGCAATATAATTACTGGAATTGATATATTAGTTCTAATGCACCGGGAAAATTTTATAAAATCAAATGTGCTCCGCCACCCAAAAAGGTTAAGAATCACTTTTATTATAAAATAGAAAATAAATGTGTGTTTGTCTGTCTGTCACAAGAACTCTCAAACGGTAAACATTTGCACGTGTAATTTTGGCCACTATTATTAGGTTAACCGTTGTATTTTCAAATTTAAACTTTTGAATTTGCAATCATAATCAATAAGGTGCAAAGAGATTCTCTCTGAGTCACAGACTTTGATTTGGCAGCTCTAAATGGAAATATCAAGGACAAAGGATCTGAGCATTATTCATCATAGCCGATAATCAACAAAAGACTAAATTGAAATAATTAAAAATTAAAAAAAATTTGTAAAAAAGATTTTTTTGAACATTTAAAAACAGAATATTTATCGAATTCCTGTGAATGAATATTCCCTAATCGATTGTTAGTTAACTCATGCTTGCTAAAATATCCTCCAAAATATTATAAAAATAATTGCTGAAATAAATAAAATAAAATTTTGGATTTTCAATGGATCTTATTAATTTAATAAAGCAAATAAAAAATAATAATGATAAATTGAAATGGGGTTTTATTCCTGTAAAGTTTAAACACATTAATATCTATAAATCCAATAATTCACCAATAAATAAATTAAATTAAATTAATAGGTGTCATTACAATGTATATCACAAAACAATTCGGAGCTGCTGCACTCAATCAAATAATTGATGATAAATTAAATAGACAATATTTAATCGATGAAATTACTGGTTTTGAATATGGAAGGCACGTTGATAAAGAAGGATCTGTGATGGCCTTAATTGGTCGAAATGTGGTATATTGTATTGCATTTTCACAAAATGAGACAATGTTCAGATGGGCAGAAACTCTACACAAACATTTCAAATGTAAGATTAATAAATTGTGATATTTTCATTTTATAATAATCTATAATTTGTGCACTGATTCGTTGATTGTCGTACTATTGGATAAAAATGACATTTATTAACGAAATAAAAATCAATGTAAATTTCGATGACCTAGAAGAAACAATTATGCAAATATAAATTACTACAACAGTGCTACTGACATACTGGAAAAGATGCTGTTGTTTTTTGGCTTTCGCCATTTATAATTTCTAAAAATATACCGATAATAAATGCGTTCTTGAAAAGGAAACATTCAGATACAGAGCAATTTTGTCTCATTATGTAATCATCTGTCATTAATTTTTTTTTAATTTTAATCTTAATTAATTTTTTGAGTTTCAATGTTTAAGAAATTTCGTAATAAAACCTTCAAAGCAAGGGTTGATTTTTCGTTCATGATCTTATTGATCTGCCTTTTCTAATTTAGTAAAAAATGTTGATAAAATCAATAATTTTAAATAAGAATTGTGGGATTTAAACTGATTAGAAATTACATGTGCTATAATTATTATATAAAACAAAATAATAATAATGATAATAAAGTAATTAAATATAAATATAAGCAATTAATAAAGGTAATTAATAATTTAAAATCCTGCTTATTCCCCAGTTTGAAAAGTTAAATATTTATTGATTACTGTCATTCAATAAGTAGTAAGGAGATGGGATCAGAAAATGTGACAGGTAAGAAACAAGCCACTGCTACTATAGTATACTTCTAATTTTTATATCCCAGTTAATTCCGAGTATCTCTGAGAATTCCTTGAGCTAAATTTTGAAAATTAAATTGACATGTGAGAATACTTCAATGTCTACTTTATTGGTTCTTTGGATATCGTTATATTTAGTTTTATTAGTTTTAATCATTTTCTGTATTTTCAAAAAAAAAACAAATTTTTTCGTAATTTTTTCTGGATCACAGTAGAGAAAGTTTCAAGTGTCTGGTATAAAACTATTATTCAATGAATTCAATCTGAAATTGCATTCACAGATTTGGCGGTGAGTTTTTTCAATGTAAAAAAAAGGTAAAACCACACACTACCGATTCTTTGATGTTATTACTTTTGAGTACTTATATATCATTCATAAAATTCAAAATAAAAATATTTTCCACAATTTTTAAATTATTTTCTACGGATTTTTTATTCAGTTTTCATTTTATAATTTTCATAAATATTAGTGACTAAAAAATAAAATTGTAAAATAAAGTGAAATTGTAAAAAAGTCTTTCCTTTAAATTTCTTGTTTCATTTGTTTTGTGAAGTTTAGGTAAATTTTACAAAATAATAATTTTTAAAATTATAAATTCTCACAACTTGGAGTTGCTAGGTGACTTTGATTTTGTTAAAGAATAATAAAAAGTACTTTTTAAAC
Source organism: Schmidtea polychroa (assembly GCA_959609185.1). Classification (NCBI taxonomy): domain Eukaryota; kingdom Metazoa; phylum Platyhelminthes; order Tricladida; family Dugesiidae; genus Schmidtea; species Schmidtea polychroa. The sequence continues at coordinate 300,305 of CAUHTR010007759.1, forward strand.
AAAAAAAATTTAAGTTTATATTGTATTTCAAAGTAATATGAAAAAAAATTAGTTAATTTAAAGTTTTCTATTTTATCGTAAATATTAGAAGTATTTATTTGAATCAGCATAAAGGCCAAAGTGATGTTGAATATTTCAACCGTTAAATATTCTGAATCCGTTATATACGATATGAAAAGATAGTTTCCTAATCTCATAGTAAATCAATGATTCAGGAATTTTGCTAATTCATTTATGGAATATCTTGGAAATCATCAATAAGATTTTTGAAATTCTAAATTTCAACTGAAAATATATTAAAATTTTCAATTTGTTAATTGCTTGAATTATTTCAAAGAGTTGCTAATAATGACTAATAATGTCATGTTTAACATACATAAACGCTACATTGAAATGGTACTGTCGACATAGAATATATAGTTGGAAATTTTAATATTATTCTGAGTTCATTTTACTTGGTTGCTATGATGACGTGATAATATAATTACTTAATATACCAGAATTATGAGAGAATTTACCGACCTTAATTCTATGTCACGTAATATTATGAACTAACTTCGGTCATTGAGGTTATAGTTTTGATGAATAGATAGATTATTATGTTGTTAAAAACTTCAATAACTTCCTGAATTTTGTGATTTAGTTATGATTTTATTTTATATTTCTAATATCTATAAGAACTATATTTTATTTGCCTAAAAATTACTGCAAATCGGAAAATATCCCAATTGTTTTATACGGACCGATAATATTCAAGAAAAATTATGAAAAAATGCTTGTAAAGAATGGTTAATAAGTTCTATCTATCTATACCTAGCAAAAGTAAGCTCGAGTGCTTCTTGTATATAGCTTTAAATTGCTTCACTAAAATTAGCTCTACATTTAAAAATTGTTTGCACGACATTCAGAGATGCACCGTTCTGGGGGCCGGTGATTGAAAAAACTGGTTTAAATTGACTTTAAACTTTTTCGGTATGACTAATAAATCTTGTTGCAGATATTTGATAATTTTCTAGTCTTTTTTTTAATTTTTATAAGAAATAATTTATTTTTTTTGTTATTTTTAAGAATTATCATTGTTTTCACATTTTATTTATAATAATTTTCTTAAAATTAAGGAAATGCCAATGTAAGCAATGATAATCTATAAATTTATTCCATTTTTTTAATATTAATGGGAAATGTTGTATGGCAATAAACTAAAATCTTTGAATGCAAATTTCATATTGTTTTATATAATAAACTTATAAATAAAATTACACCTTGTGCAACGCTAAATAAATTTATTAATGAATAATAAAAATAACACTAGTTTCAATAAGATCAGAATACTTCACAACGTGCACTTTACTTTCATCACTTCAGTGGCATTCATATCACGACTTCGAAAACCAAATGTTTTCGTCATAATGGTCTTTGCCACTACTACCAGATATTTTTGTTTTTCAAAAAGCATTGTTTATAAACTCACTAAGATGTAAAGAAACTTACATAAGATTACACATTGAATTTCCTGTAATCGACTTTTAAACACATTAAAAACCAAAACCAACAATTGCCCCAAACATTGGGAAGAGCAGATTTCGAATATACAACATTTCAAATTTTACAAAGTGTATTTAAAAACTCCTTATAAAAATTTCTTCCAAAACCTTTTATATCAAAAAACGCAACCCTTTCATTTACATTCAGCTAGTATAAAACACTTATTTTTCCATCTACTTAATAAAAATTAAATTAATTAAATTGTGTTAATTAGGAAAAAACATTAATCTTCAATCTAAATCTAAATGCAGACAAACAGAATTCTTAAATAGTTAATTAAATATACATATTCGATGTAAAAAGATTTTTATTATTAACTATATCTCAAAATGTAAAAAGTCTAATTTAGTGAGACAAAATATGTAATATTTTATAATTTATAATCATAATATTATATTATTTATTTTACTGCTCAAATTATTGAACACCTTTTTGTTGTCATGGATATATACATGATAATTATTTATATATTAGTAGTATTTTGAACAATAAAACCTGCTAATTATATCGGTTATAATTTTGGGCAGTGTATTAATTTTTCTAATTCTCATTTAATAGCTTTATTCTGAAATGTATCGAAAGAAAATGTATTTTTAAATATAAAAAGTATTCATTGTAAACAGCTTTATTATTTATGAAGTACTCTTTAATAAATTGTTATTGATTGAATAAAACTGTTATAATCAATAAAAATAAAGTCTTAGGATTAATTTTACCGCTGTAACTTATCCTAGAAATTGCCATGAGATCTCTTTCTTATATCATACAAAGATTATTATACAGCGAAGTGTTCTTACATAGGTTATACATTGTAAATGATTGAATTATTGATAAAATTGACTTATAATATTGCATTTTCGATTATAACTCGGATTTTATTAGGTGCTAATTTTCACGCGACCCTTAAAAAAGTTTCAGAAACGAGTGGCCTTTTCAATAAGATATCTACTGGTATTCAAGGTAATCTGCATATTCAATCATTACGCCTATGTCTAATTGGTGAACCTGCGGACGGCAATAAATTTATTTGCGAATGGCCAATTTCTACTATCAATTCAATAGATATATTTAATACAGATTGTGATAAAGTAAAAGAACTAGTTATCAAATCAAATTCAAAATTAAATAAAAGTAATATTAATATTTTTCTGATAATTTCATGTATAAACTGCTAATACTATTTTTTTATTAATCCTTATTTTAATCCACATGCTACCGGTTGCCATTAATGATGATGAAATAATATATTGATTTTCAATTTTATATATTAATACTAACTTTTATGAGATAGTATCATCAATTAATAATTAAAATATTAATATTATAATTTTGAAATGCTATTGCGGTTTTAATTGATTATGTTTTAAGGAATTCGACGAATATATTATAAATTGAGAAAGCATTGGATAAGTAACACTTGGACTAATTATTGGTAATCCATCAATATTTGAAAATGTTGATTAGAATAATCTTTAAAAAGTTTTAAAAAAATCGAAAAGAAATTAAAGTTTTAAAAAACATTTTAATTGGTGTAAATAATTATAATTCGTTGGAACGTATAAATAAAACAACAAGAAAAGGAAAAGGAAAGACTCAAAAAAAAGATCCAATAAGAAAGATCCAATAAGAAAGATCAAATAAGAAAGATCCAATAAGAAAGATCCAATAAGAAAGATCCAATAAGAAAGATCCAATAAGAAAGATCCAATAGAAAGATCCAATAGAAAGATCCAATAGAAAGATCCAATAGAAAGATCCAATAGAAAGATCCAATAGAAAGATCCAATAAGAAAGATTCACAAAGAAAGATCCAATAAGAAAGATTCAATAAGAAAGATCCAATAAGAAAGAAATACTGAGGTTTAATCCAAAGTGTTAGTGTTTAGCATAAGAAATTATAATGGTTTTAATAAACAATTAAATGAATAATTTACTAAATTTATCTATTCTATCATTAATCAATCATCATTTGGTACATAAAAATGCATAAAGTTTTCCTTAAAGTCTAAATTCGTAAATTATTATCAAAAATTAAATAGCCGGTCGTTTAAGTAATAAAAAGTAAAACTATTTACATAGTTATGTTTCAAAAAATTTTAATATAATAAAATGGTAATACATAAATAATGTATCTAACATATTAAAATTCATTTTTTATGAGTAAATAAATAAATAACTTCATTTGCTGCATTGCAAGAATTCTAATATATTATTATTATTATTATTATTATTATAATTATTATAATTATTATTATAATTATTATTATTATATTAAATAAATTTTTAGATAAAGGTCATTTTGAATTTGAGATAAGCATAACGCAAAATAGCGTTTTTAGAGAGTCAATTGAACCATTTTTAAAGTCTTGTCAAAATGCAAATGAAGATTTCAAAACTAACTTTAAAATTAAACGTGATTCTATTGATACGAATAACGATTCAACATCATTCAGTTATTCAATTTTGAACCAAGATATTAATTGTAGTAATTCCGGTAATTTCTCACAACAAATATTTTTTCATATCCTGCTTCATAGACAATAGCAGTAGCCTAGAAAAGCGCTCATCAGAAATACCTATACCTAGATCCAGAGAACATTCAGGGCCAGATCAGAGACCAATCGACAATGTTCAAATAAAGATTCGCAAGTCAAATAAAAATTTTGTCAAAGCTCTCAAAGAAAGCAAAAAACACTTTTCATTGATTGAAACCAATGGAATTTTCGATCACAACGCTTGTTTATTTGACGATGATGAGGAAATTGCTGGTTAGTTTAGAATTTATTTAATTTTTAACAATCAATTTTTCCATTTATGATAATAGCGTAAAATATCACTTTTTAATCAATTATCGAAAATGATGAAAAAATGTTTGCGGAATTTCTGAAATTATTTAATTAGTTACATTTTTCATGAAAATTATAATTATTTTAAATTTCATGGCCACGAGTTCTTTTCAATTATTTGTATATTTATTTTATCGTGATGCCAAATTTGAATTCGTCGAAATTCATAAAGATATATTTAAAGAGCATTGTCAGTTGTTTATTATTTTAAATTATTTGACATTTAGAACAAACGAGTCGGTATTTATTCAAAATTTACTTATGAAAAGCATAATAAATTATTTGTAATGCCGTGTTTCCGGTCATGGTAATGAGAAGCCAATCATCTAAATTCATTACTAGAGATTGGTTTATAAAAAATATTAATTTAATAATTGTGCCTCATATTATTATTATTATTATTATTATTATTATTAAAACAATAAAATGATAATTTAAGCCTTTTGCTGCAAATAATGTATTTAATGAAAAAATTTTCGACTATAAGATAGTCCTTGTCAATTTGCAGCAATCTGCAGCAAAAGCTTAAATTATCATTTTATTGTTTTAAATAATAAATGCTGCTACCAAGAAATCATCACTTTATATTATTATTATATTATTATTATTATGAACTTCCATCTCTCGTAAATTATTAAAAATGTTTTTATTCTAATATTCAATCACCTTTGTTATTTGTTATCATAACTCTGATTTGGTTGGTTACGAATCTCTGCACTCGTTTGGTTTAATCATTGAAGTTTTGCGGATGTCACCTGATCCATTCATTAGTTCTCGTTCGGGACCGTGTGTAAAAATTTTACTTTATCATTCAAGAATTTATTTTTTATTTACACAGTGCAATTTTTTGCAAATAAAAATATTTCTCATCACTGTCGATTAAATCTCCATAGATTTTGAAATTCTTTTTTTTCTGACAACTATTAAATAGAATTTATCCTATTTTTACACTATTTTCAATTTTCTATAAAATAAATTAACTATTATTATTAATTAACATGAAAAAATTATTTCAAATTTTACTATGGGCTGTAATTATAGCAGATGGTGTTTGAATTTATTTGCAGGGGAATTACCGCAAAATCATTTAATGATTTTTATTTTATCTAAATTTCCAGTGTTTTAATTTTGTTTGTTTAAATATTAAATAGGCTAAGAAAAATTAATGAAATTATCAGTAAAATTCTTTATTTTTATGGTCACATTTGATCTGTTTTTGACGATATTCATATATTGACGATATTGATAAAAGATTAATTATGTTTCAGTTTAATGAAATAATACTTTATGGACACAAATCCGAAAATTTGTGAGTATAAAATAAAAAAAATAATTGGTCTTTTATCAAAATGAAAATAACTTAATGAAATTATTACGAATTTTAAGTTCCTATAATTAAATTTGCTATTTTATATGTTAACTAACTGAAATAGCTGGCGTTGCAAGAAATGAAACAAATATTATCAATCATGTACATATAGTAATCAAATACAGATTGATCCTGTTTTATTTTTCCACCTCCCAATTTCCAGAACCATTCCGCAAATCAACCAGCATTAAAATCTTTTGATAATTCAGTACTTATAACAGAAGTACTAGATTTTTAAATAGATCGAATTAATAGCAGGAGTACCTGGAGATGCCCAGGTATAAGAAATAAATTTCAGGATATGACATACTTATACTCTAGGTTAGTGTTTCCCAACAGGTGTGTCATGAGATTTTTGAAAAATGTTAAATATATATAAGGGTTTCTGATCTTGAAAATTTTTTTAAACTTCTAGAATTTTTATGACATTTAAATTTTTCTGTGTTATATTCGGTTAGGTATGTAAAATATTCATAATTAGTGTAAAATTAGTTAAATGCGAATTCAGATAAATACAGATGTTTATGTATGAAATTCGGGTACTTGTTTGAGAATGTTACTATTTATCTAGACCAGTGTTTCCCGACCTTCTTTATACCATGTCCCACCGTAGTATTTTCAAAAGTCATATGCCCCACCAGCCCCTTTGAAGTAGTCGCCAAACTTTCATAACCAGTATTGCAAGTATGAAAATTAACGGTCTAATTGCTGTATGTACGTTGTTATATTTAGTCGTGGAATAGTTCTTAGAATAGTTCATTCACTTGCAAATTAGCTGAATCACAGAAAAAAATATCTGCAAACTTGTAAACATGGCGTATGAAAAATCATATTCGCATCTGGAGACACTCATCGTCATACACAGAAACTATTTACAAGTGCATCCGTAAACCGTTTATAAGTTTGCAGATTTTTTTTGTGATTTAACTAATTTGCAAGTGATGTGATTTCCAGTGTACCATGGAAAGTATGCAATAGAGTTGAATCAGCAATAATGTATACTTAAATCTTCGCTTCTCCTGCATAGTATTGATGAGAGCCAAAAGCTAGAAACTAGTCTAATATTGGGATTTGCACTGGGTATCACATACAAACATACATGTATATGTATCTCGATTCAAACAACCACTCGGATTCTCGAATAGGTAAAATCAATTTGCTTTGAAATTATAAGCTTTCTTTAACTTTAATATTATTTTAATATTAAAAATTGAAAAAAGATTCCCAATATATTTTTTATTTTTTAAGTTTATTTTTTTAATAAATATGTTAGAATTTTTTAAATATCCAAAAATTATTATAAAAATAAGTTTTGATAACTCATGATTTAGCGGAAAGTCTAAAATATTTACACACAATTGTTTTCTCGAGTTTTTATTAATTATATAAGGGATTGTATGATAACAAATTTATGTGTATAACCATCTCTCTCGATAATAATTAAATAGATAATAATTAAATTTCAATGACAATATGTTAAATGTCGCCTTTAGCTACAGAACTATCGAGAATGAAATTATCCTTATTGTACTAATTTCAGTAAACGGCACTCGTCAAATTTGTAATTCTACATTTTTCAGATTGTAAGCAAAATAGTCAATTTTTTTAATAAATACAATGTCAATTGAAAAGAAATCAGAGATAAATTTTAAGTATTTCTTAACACGCTGACCGATGTGTACGAGTTAACTCGTATTATATTTCCATGTGCGAGTCGGCGAATACGAGTATGCTCGTATTTCATTTGCATGTGAATTATACTAATGCTGGCGTACCGATAATAATTTAATTGGCGTGTAAATAATAAAATAATGTTGTAGCACAATCGCAGAAGCCAGACTCTGTTCTCACATATAACATGCACATGTATGGAGTTCACAGAACCGATCGTTTGACGTCTTGTTACTCACCACTTCGTAAGACATTGAAATGGTACAGAAAGATAGTACAGCATATCCTTGTCTTTGGAATGACAAATGCATATCTGCCGTACAATAAATGTGGTGGTGTCAAAAGTCCGATTGTAGGTCATCAGATGTCTCTTGAAAGAAGATGATCATCCTCTAACTGCAAATGAAAATATTCAACCATTTATTATTCACAAGGCATCTTATACGTCCAGGCTCAATGGACAAAATTTCCTGTTGATCTGAAAAGAAGTCATCACCAACTACAGTAAAATCTTTTTTACACGATTTTGAAATAACAGGGTTCGTCAAGAAATGTTAAATTTTTTTACACGTTATTTTTGTTTTTTAACACGAATTCCAAATTTTTTATTTTAATTATTTACATGATTTTCTGCAAAATCGTGTAAAAAAGATTTAACTGTACTAACTATGTCGTATACAATAAAAGAGGAATCAGCAGATAAACGCGTTATTTTTGTAAGACATGCATGTCCAAGCCAGTTCTGTGTAATGTCCCATGTTTATTGAAGATTGAATGAATGCATAATGACAATAAATATTGAAAAATTTTATTTTTTTTATTTTTGAATTTCTGTTTACTGAAAAACAGTTTTCCTGTATATAAATAAACATTCAGAAGTACATTTTGATTCATTATTAGTTTATCATTCATGAATTACGAATTATGAAAAAAATTTTCAACTTTTTATATTTTTATATGATGGCGGTCAAAGTGTTAATTATATAAATCATTAAGAACTTTTCTATACATTTCTTCAATTATTGAGGTCCTCTTTAACTTTCGGCTACCAGAATCTTCTTTTTAAGGTGAAAACTTTTCGTTACCTACTAGACATCGATTTATTATAAGTCTGTTTTATTTTTAATATATGAGCAATGGGGATTTTGGATATTCGCATATAAATTACTAATCTTACGTGGTTACTTTGAGTTTGTTCTGATAGTTTTTTAATTCTAAATTAAATATTTAAATATTTTTCGCGATTCACTTTAATTCTAACATAGGAGGAATTATCAAATACATTTCAAAATAAGGTGTTTTGTACAGAATTTTATTTCTTGGGTCATAAGGTAATCTATATAAATGTTGCAGGGAATAAAATTCTTAGTAAGATAGCCATTTTAATTTATTAATTTCATGCGTTTATCATACGTCAATACGCTAAACAAATCTTTCGGAGAGTCTTCTGATATGAACAAATTATTCTTTGGACAAATCACCAACAACAAAATCAGGGAATTTTTTTACTACAATGCAGCATTTAAATTAAATTTTTAAAGTTTTTTCGATATTAAAATAAAGCCCTTACTCTCATTTAGCATCGGTCAAATTCTTTTTTTAACGATCTTAGAATATTTTGATGTCGTAATGTCTTTTGTTCTGCGGAGTGCTTTGTTTTTCATAATGTAATTGTTCCGACAAAACTATTACAAAGCATATATAATTGATATAATTAATATAATTGATCATAACATATGTTCTTATGTGGTCACAGTTCATTTAAACATTTCATACCTTCTATCTGTCAATTAAGCATTTATCGTATCAGGATCATCAGCTTTCAATAATATCAGATTTTTCTAAATTGAAATTTTTATTATTGTGTCGATAATTTTAGTGTTATTTATAATTTAATTATCGATTTATGTCATGTACAAACATTTCGATCATTTTGTTTTAATCAAGTAAGCAACTAATGTAAATATTGTTTGAATTAATAATTTCCAATTTTTTCTATAAAATTAATTTCCTAGAGATTTTAAAGAATAATTTCAATTTTGTAATGTTAAAATTTCAATTAAATAATTAAAATATATGCTGGCTTAAAAATAAACTTGATTTCAATCAAACCAATTTTTCGGCAATGTTAAATATAGGCTATGAAAATTTCTAGTTGATAACTGGATATTGTCAGGCAGGGATATTTCTAATGTGAATCGATCGCAGAAAGATTTCCTATTCCTTGTTGAATCGTATTTCGTCTAGACAGCAGTAGTTTTTAGGAATTTCTCATAAATAATTCTGAATACTTGTTTGTAATCATGATATTAGATTTATTAAAATAGAAATTTTTTTGGTGTTTTATAATTCACGTTTTATATTGTTTGATAATAAATCTAGATCAATTTGATAATAAAAGTCGAAACCTTTTATATAATGGCTTGAGTCAAGAAAGCAGTGGCGTGTATGTAAATGGTGCCTCAAATAGTTCGAGAGAACCTAATCTCTCTGCTCGTATTTTAATTCATGATGATAGCGGCTGTGGCAATTTGTCATCTACCTCAAGTACCCAAAACGATGCTATCAATCTTCCTAATGTTCTACCTCCATGCCAGAAACGATCTAGTTCTAAAGACAGTGCTATTCTAAATTTCTATCGGAGTATTGTTCGTAATCCATTATTGTTAACAAATTATAGAAAATACTGTCGATTATTGAAAGCAGTTTCTGATTGTCGAAGTCAGATAATAAAAAGGAGCAATTCTTTCAATTGTGTTCATTTATGTGATAAATCTCAAATTGGCTATCATCGCAAACATTCAACTTCAAATTTTCCTCTCAAGTACATTTTGTTATTTTTTGCCAATTTAAATATTAAGTTTGTAAGGAAATTTTATTATTATTTTCAATAATTTATCTTACCACAATTATATCAAAAATACAACATTTCTATTATGACATATTAAGAACATGTAACGTCACCAAAAAGAACAATAGGGAAGGAGTTCAAGTTACTATGGTGGTTGTTCAAGCACCTGTCAAGAAAATGTTTGGAGATCAACCAATTTTAGACATAGTAGTTCATCTGTTTCCCCAGTTGTCTTTGATATTTTCAGATCACCACGGGAGGTTCTAAATCTCTTCTTAAAATAAGGGATGTCATCCGAGGGATTTTTGAAAAGGAGGAGGAATGCTTATTTTTGGGAAGAGCTTAATAGATATTCCCGCAGACCGTTGATAAACCCCAACGAAAGTCATTATCACTTACTTTAATGGCACACTGGAAATATATTAATTAATATAATACCAGCCAGATTGAATCATAAGACAATATCATGTAACAATATTAAATAAAATGTTAGAAAATGCATTTTTCCCACATGAAATTCTAACGTTTTATTTAACGAAAAATACTGGTTTCTCATAACCATTTTTTGAATCTAAAAACGATAGCCGACAATCTGACACCCACGAACATCTCGATATCAAATAAGCAAAAGAATGAACCGGGAGTATGCGCCAGTCTAGACAGTGATGGCTATTAACAAATTTATTTCCCTTTTTAAATTCCATTAATAAATAAATCAAAAATTTGTTCTGTTTTAGATTTTTCCTTTTCACGTTTTACCATAGAAAATATACAATTTCCACTTGTTACATAAATTTAATACAATCAATAAATGTGTTTTATGTTATTTATGAATTCTAATTTTTCTGTATATGATTATTATTGATTCACTTTATCTTCATTTCTAATGGGAAATATTCAAACTAATGGGAAATATTTAATATTTTCTGATTGAAAATGTAGTTTTTTATAACAAATTATCTTTGGAGACAGATATTTAAACATTTCCTACTATGGAAAATACCACACCAACATTTAAGCGAGGCAACAAAGCTTTAGATATTGATAGCTGTGATAAATAATTTAACATTCTATTATACCTTATCCACATGTTTTTTAATTTTGATATTATTATTATTATTATTATTATTATTATTATTATTATTATTATTATTATTATTATTATTATTATTATTATTATTATTATTATTATTATTATTATTATTATTTAAAACAATAAAATGATAATTTAAGCCTTTTGCTGCAAATAATGTATTTAATGAAAGAATTTTCGACTATACGATAGTCCTTGTCAATCTCTGGGGAGATTGACAAGGACTATCGTATAGTCGAAAATTCTTTCATTAAATACATTATTTGCAGCAAAAGGCTTAAATTATCATTTTATTGTTTTAAATAATAAATGCTGCTACCAAGCAATCATCATTTTATATTATTATTATTATTATTATTATTATTATTATTATTATTATTATTATTATTATTATTATTATTATTATTATTATTATTATTATTATTATTATTATTATTGTGAAATTGCCTAGTTTACTACAGAGTAAACGAAATTCTCCCAATTAGTAACATACAGTTTTACTATATCCTCTTGAATCTAAAATGTCTGTACTTTAGTCAAATGTTAAAGAAAAATATTTGAAATGATGTAGTAGTAGAAAAGCTGTTTCAAAATAATTTGTTTTCATCTGACACAGAATCTTTTGCAACAGCTTCCAATCGTTCTTTCACAAACCGACTTCATTCTTTTTGCAATCAGAAATGGAATAGAATAAGTTGCTTTAACAATAGTAGATGATTGATGTAATGCTGAACTAAACAATCTTTTTTGAGTCTTTTATCGCGATTTGTATTCTATGAGATTCGATTGTTTCACTTCTTTCTCGAATTACAAATAATTACCGTGCTTTGTTTTGTAATATCATTTAACGTTTTATTCCTTAGAAACAGCGACATTAATTTGGAGTTTCTCTTAATAAAAAATATTTTTCATTTCCATTAATCATTGTATTGTTTATTTTCGTCCATAATTTTATTTTTCACCTAGTTTATTTTACTTGGCTGTATTTATGGGAAATAAAATAAAACAATTATTATACAGTTAGGACACAACACTGGGGGGGGGATTGTAAGTGATTAAAAGACATTGAGCACTGAGAGTGAATCGTTGCGTATGTAAACTGAAATGAAAGAATGCGACGGAAACGGAATTGACGGTTGCCTCACTGTACATTTATTACATCTATAACAATATCACAAAATAGTGTTACCAACTTCTTTTGTGAAACCATGTTGAATCTTATGGGCCGTGGGTTGGCCTGTTTTAATTGATAAATAACGATTAATGTGTCAAAATTTGAGAATCATTATAAAAAAAATGAAATTCCCCATTCGTCGACTTTGTTCGTTCAAGAAATGAAGTACATCATTGTAATTTTTGAATAGTAATTTATTTTGTGAACATGCCCCCCCCCTATTCTATATTGAATAAAATTGTATTATTCACTATTTATCTATTGATTTATATGTTATGCTAATTTTGTTAATCTATTGTTTATATTTTGAAACTATAATTTTAACTTGTGCTTATTCAAACGATTATTTTCATCTACCTTCGGAAAGGGTTATAATCATAGTTATTGATTCAGTTTAAACTATCAAGTATCAGATCAATATTTCAATTATTGGAGAAAGAAAATAAATAGCAAATTTTTCGAAACATTTCTGTTTACAGATAGCAAGAATGAAACAGATAATTTTAAACATTCTTCAAATCATTCGTTATCTCACAAATTACCATTTAAATCACCTAAAGATTTCCATAATTCTATTATCAAATCCATGCAAAATGGCACAGCGTGTCTATATTTATTTTGCTATCATCACTTCTTAATGCTTCTCAACGATCTCAAAGTTGTTATAAATAATCTAGAATCAAAACAAAAAATCGATAATAATGTAATGGACGATAATAAATTCAAATTCAATAATAGTAATAAAGTAATTATTTCTATATTTTCTTTTATTATCAGTTTATAATCTTTGCAAATTGAGAAATATTTCATTATTTATATGTAATTTACAAAAATGATGCTTATGAATCAATAATTAAAAATATAACTTTTAAATTAAAATTGTTAAAACGTTGGTCTCTATTCATTTGAGAACAATTAATAATAAAAATCAAATGAATTAAATCACCTGAACTAATATTTTAGCTAGTTATGAAAGAATTCAAAATTAACATAACAACGATATATTAATGAAATGTAATTATAAAATGAAATCATTTTCTATAAGTTGTCCTTTGAAAAAATTGGTAAAAATAATAATCTGTATTGGAATTTTTTTTGTAGAGGCTGGTCAAATAGTAGGCATATCGAATAAAAGAGAGTAAAAAAGTTATAGATATTTCCAAATTTTTCGATTAAAGTTGTATTTTTAACGAAACTAGAGAATATTATAAAGAATTAGTAAATGTCTATATAAATTTTGTACTTTCGACCACAGATTTTGCAGTGTCGCGAATAATTTCTGGATAAATAATAATGGTTTCTTTAACATTTTGATAAGCGGTCATATTTTTCAATTTCGTTTATTCTATTTAAAATTTTTCAAATATATTTCTGGCGAAATTTACTAGTTCTGTTTCTTTTAAAATTAAAATTAAGAAACAGAACCAGAAAATTTTAAACGTTTTGAACTAGAGAAACTGCTAATTTTGATTCACATATTTCTTTAACGCTATTAATGCACTGGAACTGATAATATTTCCCATTCGTTGACACTGTAAAATATTCCTAAACAGCTGACTTAGAAAACTTTTCTTTGATATTTTTAATTTGTGAAGGGATATTAATATAAAAAAGATTTTAAAATTTCCTATGACAATATTAAATAAAATTTGTTCATAAAGTCTAAAATCTATAGTTTGACAACAAAAGGAAAACTGTTGAAATATATTGTAAAACAAATGTCCGAGCGGCACTTCCTTATAATTAAATTATTCCCATGTTTATTTAATCATTTAAACAATTTTAAATAATTTACATTCACAATAAAATTATGTGGTAATATAAAAAGTATAGAATATGAAAAATTAAAATAATAACAATAACTGATGCTTTTTATCGGTTTTCATTTAAATGCAACTCTTGATTTATTGTCACAAACAACTGACAAAGCAAATTCCACGTCATCTTTTTTTTCTTCAAATTCATATTTCTTTTTCTATTTCAAAAAGATCACTCAAAAAAATATTTTAGATAACATTTTCATCAAATATTTTTGGATTCCTTCGTTCTTTATCCGATTAATTAATTGATTTGTTTAAACTCCACTAAATATAATTTTCTAAATTAAAAACTATAATGTTAAAGAATTATATATTAAACATATTTAAGAATAGACCAGAAATATTTATTAATAAATAATTTTAATTAAATTTTAAATTCTAGGAAATTATTTTAAAAAACAAATTCTAACAAGACTGTTTTAGTTTTCTAAATCTTAACATAACATACGTAAATCATCGCAATGATAGTTATTAAATTAAAATGGTAAAATTAAAAATAAATATTTTTTGTTTTGTCAATAACTGGATTTGTTTAAATATTCTGTATAGAATAATATCTACAATCGGTGGTTAGAGAAGATTCAGTCGGAATATTGTAAATCATTTGACGTCGATATTCATTCGCAAAGAGCATCTATTCTCGACATTAATTTGATATTGATATACGAGATTGCGAATAATATTTTCTATTCAAGGAAGTGTTACTCAGCTAAACATGGATCATGTGACTCCATTCCAAGGTTGTTAATTGTTGAATTTGATTTTCTAATGCTAACATAGTTATTACAATTCAAATGTTAATTTTTTATTTCTATTTACATAATTTTATAAAATGAAAAAGAAAATAAAATATTTCGTTTATATATATTTTGAGACTTTTAACCAACTAACTGTGAGCGATTGTAATTACATTTAAAAATAAGCTTTAAAATAATAACTGGTCAAAACAATAATAATGTCATGTTAATATTTTTATGTAAACAAATTTCATTCATCTAAATATATAACATGTAGACAGTTTCTTTATGCACATACAAGCAAAATAGAGGAAGCGCTGAATCACTTTTGACTTCTAATAAGTTTGTTAATTATATCCAAACCAAAATACCACCAGGAACTAAAGTAAGATAATAATAGTTTAACTAAATTAAAATAAAAGTAATATTTGGATCTAATATGGTTATGGTGCTTATTATATTTTAAGAATATGATATTATCTATGATTCAATATTTTATTATTATTTTCACAACCTTTTCTCACTCCGTAAATTAGAAGACTCATTTTATGTTGTTACAATATTTTAAACGTTACAGATATGTGTAGATAAATTTATTAACTAATAATATTCATTTAAAATTCCTACGGCCTAGTTTCTAATTTGATTATTTTAATAGAAACCTTTTAGCAAATATGTGCGTAAAATTCATACGACAATATAATGCTTGACAATTATTCCAAATAATTGTAGTAAAGCACAATTTAATGATGTTTTTATGTAAATGTTCTCATCATGATATTTTATTATTTGTAGAAATCACACCTTAATAATATGCAGTTTTTCAAAATTTCATGTCAAAGGTACAGGAGCATATATATATATATATATATAATTGGATATTACTATTGATTTTTCCGACAGAAAAAGTTAAATAGAATAGATTTTTATCATTTTACTTTGTTTATAATAAAGTAAACATACTACTAATTTTTAGATAACATTTTGGAAATCAGTGTCACTGAGATACGTCGGTAAGTTACAGAAGTTTTCATTATCTTCAAGTTTGACTTTTAAAATAAATCGGAAGTGTCTCATTAAAAATAGACAGGAAATCGAATCATAGGGTTTAAAGACCTCAGAACCAAAGTTATAATAAATTAAGTCTTGAAATTCGTATCTCTTACCCAATCCTGGATTTACAAATAGGCACACGAGTTTGAAGTGATAATTAATACATTTGTAAATCAAAATATTAGAAAGAAAATTTAAATAAATTAAAATCATTAAATAATACAATGTTCTTTTTATTTAAATTCAAATTACACTAAAATTATTATAAAGTGCCTATGGGGGGCACATTCTTAAATCCGCCGATGCTCTTTTACCACTACACTATAAAACTAAAGAATTATAAAAGTGCTGCACAAAGAGGAAGGACGAATGTAATCAGTAATTTTAATTAATTAAAACACTAATTAATGATATTTAAACGTGCCACAAATCCGAGCATATTAACCAAAAATATTAAATGCAGGAATTTTTAGATCATCAAATCATAACTGGGTATTTATGTAGATACAAAGAAAAAAGTGTTATACTAACTTGAAGTGGTGATAAATAAATATTTGGAAATAGTAGTTATTAAGGAAATTGACAATGATAAAAACACTAAAAAAATTTCTATGAAACATTGATACAATACAACGATGCAGCTTCAAGTTTTATCGACAATGTTACAGCGAAACATCGTTCTAAGGAACCATATTTTACGTAATGTGACTGTGTAGCTCCTCGGATGGAGGCTTATTATTAGCAGCGTTGATATTATTAGGAGTATGAGCAAGAATAAAAATAAATTCTAAGTGACGCCGGTTGATTAAAAAATGTTTCAATTAATTATACTATTTGAGAACTGTAATACATAAGACATTATTTGCGTAATCTCAATTATTGACTGAATTGCAAATTCGAGTCAAAGTACAATTTTTTACAATATTGTCTAACTATTTTGATCATTTTGTTAATATGTCTAGGTCAATGGTTAGTGCGTTCCTTTTACTTGTGATTCTATTAATTCATAGGAGCTGATTTTAAACAGATTTATAAACTTCATGAGTTATTTTCTCACAGAAATCTTATATAGTTATTTTTATGACAGTCATTATTATTAGAATCAGAGTCCATATAACATTTATGTCATAAATGACTGGATATTTTTTGATTAAATTTTTATCTTGTCTGTAATTTTATGTAATTAAATTTATTAGACATCCATCATATTTCATGACAAATCCGAAAATCGAGTTAAACAATGACAAATGCCTTCTCAAGCGTGTCGATGAAAACATTTTTAAACCGTCTTATAAACAAAGTCCAATGCTTTTAACCCCTAGATTAATTATGAGTAGTTCTTCATCGACTCCAGATTTCCGATATTACAATCAATCTCATCCGATTCCAAAGCAAAGAAAAATAATCAAAGAAATAAAATATCAAAACATGTCCACATTAGACAGTTTCGATACTATGAATCATACATTTCCCAAGCAAAACATGTCGCTAAATAAGCCAGATTCCTCTGAAAGTAAAGGTATTAACTATCACTATAAATTTTGGTTTTATTTGAAATTTTAAAGGTGGAAGTTTCAAAAAATTTCGAAGAAAATATTCCCCAGGTTTCCTTATGCCATTTTTTCATTTTGGGTCCTCGAAATTTTCAAATACAATGTTTACCAGACGGGTAAGTTTTTGTTTTATAATTTTCCCTTAACACAACCGACAGTAGTAGTATAATTCCATATCTTTTGCCTTCATAGTTTCTCGCTTTCTAATGGTTTAACGGGCTTTTTAATTATTATAACTTTTTCCCCACCAATCAATTTTAACTGAAACATTTATTTATTTTATTTATTGCCGTATTTTTTTGGTGAAATCAATTTTTAACTTTTAAATATAAAATTAAAAACTATTTACTAGTTTTTTTGTTTAAATTTAAGGAAATTTTTAATTCTAAATCATTTCCACTTATTTTACTTTTTCAGTGCATGAGAATTTTAATTAGGAATAAAAGCACTGAAAAATCGAAATTGAGATGTTAGAAAATATACACAAATATTATTTAAATTTGGAATTGCTCATTATGCTAATAAACATAAAATTATAAAAAACAATCAGGAATTTTGATGCAGTATAAAAGAATTGAAATAAAACTAAGAAAATATTTAAAAATTTAAAAATGCCATAAAATACCAACAACAAATATTATGAACTATCTAATGAAATAGGAACCAATGACTTCAAATAATAAGTGACTGAAATCAAGGGAGAAATAAAGACAAACAGCAAAGAAAGGGGAAAAGAAGAGAAAAGAAAAGAAATGAAGAAATATAATTTAAGATTCAAATAAGCAATTAATCTGTGATATCCTAGATTGGAGCAAGCTACAAGTCATCTGGTCATCGACATTATTTTATTGATTATTATTGTAGCAGCAGAAAACGGATAATGAAAAATATGTTTTTGTGTTTAATCAATAAATTCATATAATTTGTTATTCACTGTTGGAGATTAAAACAAGCTTGGGGTCAGATTAGTTGTTAATATCTCATTTCGTCGACAAACCTAACTGCTGAAGTTACGCTGAAAAATTGAAAACGTTAATAGGAAATTATAACTTTCGATAAAAAGATGAAAGGGGAGGTTCTTATCTTAACTCTTGATGTTGCGAAATTTTAATCACTGGTAATTTTTAAAAAGAAGGCCATTCCAAGTGAGATGTTTCCAAAAGGGAAATGATCGATAGTGAAAAGAAATGGATAGGCAAAATTATGTAAACACGAATAGAAATAATTTTGAGCATTAGAATGAGTGGTTTTATGGAGCATGTTAGGTTTGATGAGAAAACTAGCAATCAATAATTTTATTAAAAAAGCAAGTGCGAAAAGTGAATGATACATATAAATGTTGGGCTAAAGGGAAACAATATTATTTAGAAATGGAATTTGGAATGGTTTGGTATGGTTTTAAGATGTTTTTTGTTTTGATTTAAAGATAAATTATCAAAATATTTTTAGTATAATTCTAGTGAATTTAAATAAGAGGAAAAATAAAAGAATTTTATTGAAGAAAACATTGAATTATGCTAAAATTGAAGTATAACACTTTTGGTCTTAAAAACTTCAATCTTTCGAGGGTAGGGGTTGTCGATATTTGTGGGAATAATTCTGTGTGGGTATATTACAAGTACGTAAATGAAGTAATATTTAAATGGCCTACTACTACTACCTTAAACTATCATCAAGTATTATTATTATTATTATTATTATTATTATTATTATTATTATTATTATTATTATTATTATTATTATTATTATTATTAAGTGATTTCTTATTTAAAACAATAAAGTGATAATTTAAGTCTTTTGATGCGAATAATGTATTTAAAGAAAAAATTTTCGACTATTGGATAGTCCTTGAGGTTGACAAGTCGAAAATTTTATCATCAAATACATTATTCGCAGCAAAAGGCTTAAATTATCACTTTATTGTTTTATTATTATTATTAATTTTAATATTGTTAATTAATTGTTAAAAAATTGTGTACTCTTTATGAATACGATTTTGATTATGATTACACTACTTTGAATGTCGTTTGAGTTTATGATGGATAAATATGTTCAATATATAAACATGAGTGGGTTATATAACACATGCTAGCATTGTCGGGATATTTTAATTAACTCATGAAAATATAATCTTTCTTTATGAATAATTTAGTACAATTTTTCGTACTGACTTCACTTCTAATAGAATTAATAAATTATATTATTTTGAATGCTTATACTACTCTATATTCTATAAATTCTTTTTTAAAAATTTAAATAAGATCTTACTCGTTAGACATTTTGAAATAATTTTTATTTTTTTGGACTCTTGTTTAGTACTGATATTAATATAATGACAGTCTTGTCCCAGAAACTCTTGAAAGTGCTTTATCAAAAATTTCTATATTTATTAAATAAAGTATTGATCATAGCCTGAAATGAAAATAAAGAAAATACATTTAGTTTATTGAAATATCTGAGGTAACGCTTATTTGTACTATATTTTATTATTTATTTTCATTACTAATTTGTTTGTGTACATGGATATATCTTCACCTGTTTCATTCTCATTGTCTATTTTATAAAACTAATTATTGTTTTTAATTAATTTCATTATTTGTCGGTATTTATAAATTAGTCTTAATTTCATTCGTTTTCTCGCCAGTTTTAATCTTAAATCGCTTCTCTATATTTCATAAAACAATCAATTGTGATTAATTATTAGACGCAAAGCAAGCTTTTCCCAGAATTATATAATTAAATTTCTCTGCACATTTTTATTAAAAAATGTCGCCAGAACTTCTATTATATTTCTAATTATTTAACAAATAGAAAATATGATAAATACTTAAAAACTTTATTGAGCATTCTCAATTTTATTGTCCTCTATGTGATAGTTATTAATACAAATAACAATTAGCAATTATATTAAGTTTCGATGGGTTAATATTATTTAAAAATGTACAATCGATTTACACGTGAAACAGTATATGCATTTTCGCGATAAAGTGAGATTGGTTTTAAAAACAAAAACGAATATTTTTCGAAATTACTAAGAACAGAGAATTAGCACATTGATATTATTTTCGCGCCAAATTTAATCAAAACTAATAAAAATAATTTGGTTTTGTTTGACCAAAACAAAATCGCGCCGTTATATAATTTGATTTTTATTGGGAACTGATTCGTATTCATCATGTTAGTAGCTTACATAACGTAATGTTATGATATATTTTACTTGATGATTTTTATTTAAATGATATATAGTAAATCAAATGAAATTTTTTATCGCTGTTTTTATTTGGTTTAGAAAACTCCATCAACACATTCAACTTTGTCTGAACCAATTTGCCATCTGGAAAATAAAGACCACAATAATTACTACAATATTGGTCATAAGAAGCAATCTTTTACAAAACGAAGTCTTTCAGTGGTTCTCGACAGTAGTTATCCGTACGAAGAATCTAAAGAATGTCATAATTATATAAATATTCAGAACAATAAAGGTATTTTTATTTTTAATATAATTATTTATATTTCTGGTAAATATCCAATTTTTACAATTGCACTTCTGTTGTTTTTATTTGGCACAAATTTACCAGTTTAAATACTGATTGGAAAACATATTTGTCAAACAATAAGAAAGATCCAATAAGAAAGATCCAATAGGAAAGATCCAATAGGAAAGATCCAATAGGAAAGATCCAATAGGAAAGATCCAATAGGAAAGATCCAATAGGAAAGATCCAATAGGAAAGATCCAATAGGAAAGATCCAATAGGAAAGATCCAATAGGAAAGATCCAATAGGAAAGATCCAATAGGAAAGATCCAATAGGAAAGATCCAATAGGAAAGATCCAATAGGAAAGATCCAATAGGAAAGATCCAATAGGAAAGATCCAATAGGAAAGATCCAATAGGAGAGATCCAATAGGAAAGATCCAATAGGAAAGATCCAATAGGAAAGATCCAATAGGAAAGATCCAATAGGAAAAATCCAATAGGAAAAATCCAATAGGAAAGATCCAATAGGAAAAATCCAATAGGAAAAATCCAATAGGAAAGATCCAATAGGAAAAATCCAATAGGAAAGATCCAATGGGAAAGTGACAATAGAAATAATTAAATAGAAAATATCCAATTGGAAAGATTCAATAATTATATTTCTAAAAAACTGAATTTTTAAATGAATATATTCATTCGAACAGATATTTTAATTCTTCCCACTATTTGTATTAAAACATATATTAAAATAAATTTTCATTTCTAAAATTTTGAATCAAAAATTCGTCACAAAATTGTGGAAAGTTAAAATTATATTAGATATTATAAAAAACCAATGTTGTTTTATTTTTATATCACTCTATTCCTAAACTTTGACTGGGCCACTAATTATTGGGAGAAAAGCTTAGCTGCTTTTTAGCTTGACATTGTGCAAAATTTGGTGCCGGTTTTAGATATTGTTTTACAGATTAGTTTCGTGAAGTTGATGAATAACAGTGCTTGAGTTAGAATAGTTTCTATTTGAAGGCTATAATTGAGCAGATAATTTCATATGAAGTTCATACAGATCTCGATACTATGTTTTTTATATCTAATATAACTTTACAGATTTAAAACAAATACTTTTATGAAATTAGATAAACTTGACGTAATTAAATAAAGAAAAATCGATCAAGTTGCTAATTGAAATTAAGTTATTTTAAAATTTTAATTGTTATGTGTCGAATAATTACGCAATTCGACAGAAATAGATATGTAAGTTGGGTGTCATATATAGATTATATAAATCTGTCACTTTTATTGCAAAATTAGATCTTTAATTGAATTACAGTTTAAATTCAACTAAAAATATGGAATTTTGATAACGACATATTATCCTATAAATTGTCTCACTTTCTGTTATTTTGTTTCTTACAGGTCAATGTTTTCTATTTAACATAAATGTGTTGTTTAAATATAATTTAATAAAATCACCGAAAATTGTCTGATTTTTGATGATAATAATAATCATCAATAAGTTATTTTGGGTTTGTTGTTTAATATTAAAATAAAATCAGAGGAAATCATTTTTTAATATTTGGATCATTATCAATTTTTACCAATTATTTATTTTGGTTATTAATAGTTGAAAATAGAAAACTTTGTAAATTAATAAGTATTTTGAACTCCATTTAGAAGTCCGCGATAGATAGATAGATTTCTTTATTTTTCTTTATTATTTCATTTTACTATTAGATTTCATACTTGAACCAATCAGTTTAGAAATCTTTCGAAAAATAATGTAAAATATATATGATATTTTTCAAGAACTATCTTAATTCCAAAAGACTGATGATTGATCAAGAAAATTTTTAATAATGCTCGTAATATTCGATTATATGTTAGTTAAAATATATACGATTTTAGTTACTCATTAATCACATGAAATACCTTAATTGCACGGGAATTTAGTTTATAGTTACTTTGTTCGACACTCACATAATCATACCTTAACCTTGAATATTTGGCCCATGATAAAATATAAAATAATTTTATTGAAAATTCATTTGGAATGTATATATTTAATTATTTTCTTGATTTGAAAGATGAATCAGTTTAAATAGCCCTATCAAATTGTTTCTAATTACCATTTTAGATGAGTTTTCAAATTCAGGTCTCATGTATAAACCAGATGTAGATTCTAATAATTATATTTGTAGCGGCCCTAGCTCCATATTTGATGACAATTCATATCCTGAAGAAGTATAATTTAGATGTATTTATTAAAATATTGTTATCTCTCCTGTAAATCCAGATACTAGATCCAAGTATGAATTATGGAGATTTGCATTTTATTAAATCCCACTGTTCGAAAGCGAAATATCGACAAGATCCATATAATCACAACAATTCACTAAATTTTCGCCGTGCCAGCCTTTCAATTTTATCTAACAAAAGCCTGCAAAATTTTTCTAGTTCACGCCCAACATCACTTAAAAAACACGGATACTCTAATATTAATCAACTGTATTCTGAAATGCCCAATAATAGTGTCAATGCAAGTATTTCAGACTACGTTAATGGCAACGTAGTCAAAAGTTCTTCCCCTCAGTCAACACAATCGTGTTCACCTGGATCGATAATGTCCTATCAGAAAACAGCTCCACGGTCACTCAATTACGTCACAGTCATGGAAAATAATTGTTCAAGACCATTGTCAATCTTTACTCCACCTGAGTATTCTTATCTTGAACAAGACACTAATGACCAAATCAGAAGAATTAAATCTCATAATTTCAAACGCAATTGGACGACTCCTCAGTCTTCTCCGGTTGTTGATTACTGTCAAATAGACCTCAATTGTACTTATGCTCTCAAAGCGATTGATCATTTGCTACATCATGACAAAATTAAATATCGTGACAAAGACTCAATTTCAAAGAACGGTTCACCGAAGATGTTGAATCATGCATAAGTTTTGATCAAGCCGAAAACTATTCTATTTCCTCATTTAGTAGAGAAAGAAAAAATAAATTCTCTTCGAATAAAAAAGTTTTTCGTCGATTATTTTCCCGTAAAACAGAATCGACTAGTTAAAATTTGATTTTTTCAAAAACAGAAATAATTTTCTTTTATTGAACGTTTAGTTATCGGAAACGAAAAGAAATATTCTCAGATTTTTATATATATATATATATATATATTTAAATTAACTTCTCAAAGAATGTTTAAATGATTTTTCCCTTGTAATTCTGTACATATATGTTTATTTATTATCTTCAAACTATTTGATTTTATTTAGAGGTACTACTTTCTGTAGAGTTTAATGTTATTTTTTATTCTCTATTACTATTATATGGACTTTATTTTTATTATTACCCTTCACAATTATTATTGTTGGTATTTTGATGGTTTTTATTTTCATTGTCAATCTGAGGTTTATTATTATTATTTACTATTTTATTTATTATTATTATTTACTATTTATTTAATTATTATTATTTACTATTTTTATTTATTATAATTGTTTATTTTATTATTTCTACATATACCAGTCTTATCTATTTTTATTTGTTTTTTGATGTTTATGAAATATTTGCATTATTTGTAAAATCGGTTAAGAAAAACCGATAAGACGGGATATGGTAATAATATTTATGATTATTTCTGCATTTTAGTCTGGGTATTATATATATATATATATATATATATATATATATATATATATATATATATATATATATTCAGTCGGATCTTGATAATGTTGATCGTTACTTTTGTGCTGTAATTAATTACCGTGCAATTCTTCAGAATTTATATTGACATTTATACTTTATATTTGATTTGACCATTATAACTTGTTATTTGTGAGTTGAATGTCGAATTTTAACAAATAAATTATGTATATTAGCTTTTTATTTCGTTTTTAATAAATCTATTGTGTCGTAATGGCGTGACGGTACTCTATGCAATTTGTAAATAATGTTATTTTTAATTGGAAATTTTGGTTTCAAGATTAATTTTATAAGATTAGTAGAACTTGGTTTTTGTGTAATTAATATATTTAGATATTCAATTAATTTATTCATTTAATGTTGGAATTACTTAGATTTGAACCGTAATTGTTTATTTTTTTATTTTTCGGATGAGGAGATTAACTATTAAAGTTTTTAATGACATTATTTTTCTCACAATAACTGCAATATTTATTATGACATGGATTAGGTCAATTTTTCTAGATTGATTGAATTTGTGTTCTAATTGTTTTTGAATACTATTTGATCCAATACAGAAAATCTAACAATATTAACATTGTGTACTGTAAATGGTAAACAATGCCAAATTTTGTGTGGGTTTTCTTTAAGTGATATGTTTTTCAGCATAAATTTGCTTCATTTTATGTTTAGTTTTTTGTTATTGATCTTATTTATAGTAATGCGTTTAACGTCAGTAGGTAGAGGTGAGCTGATGAGGTTATGCAAATAAGGCTGTGATCTGGTGTATGAATCCCAGAGATTTTTGAGATGAAAGTGATGCAAATAAAGTTAAATCTTACCAAATGGAAATGCCTTGCATTACATAAAGTAGTAGCACTTGATATACTTCCACAATATTTCATATGTAACATGAGTTGTTCAATATTTTACTAATTCCGAAGTAAATTAGACACTGTTTAGCGTTTCTATATTTTTTTGAGAACTTCAATTTTGGGTATATTCAGTAGAAATATTGTTATGCTATACTATATTCGTAAATTTCTGAGAACAAACAATTTCTTTCAAAATATGTTGTCTACATTTGCCATTAAATTTACTAAAAGTGTACTAATTGAATTTGACCAGAAGGTTTGACCATTGTACTCAAAACGCAGAACTTTACTTGTATTAAAAAATAAAAAATTGAGAAATATATATTTCCAAATTGAAAAATTTGAGAAAAAAATATTAGATAATAGAACTTTTATTAAAAGTATATCCATTCCTTTTCCCAGGAATAAGCAACGTGCCGAAATGCGTCGGAACATAGCACGAAGTCGAGTCAAGTTCACACACGTCCAAACAACAACTAAACAATTAAACAGAATTCACTTAACACCAAAATAATAAATCCAAAAGTAAAATTAATATGAAACAAAAGCAAGAAGTATCACAAAATCAACTCAAACACGACATAGATACATAGCGGAAGTAAACAAATTTGAATTAATTGAAATAAGAAAGATTTCCACAAAATTACATCAAAAAATTAATAAGAGATAAAAATATCAATAAGAATATACAAAAAAACTAGAATATCCCGTAAAAATGGTGAAATCCACAATGGCCGCCAAGTAATTCATTAAACTTAACTAAAAAATAAACATTTAATAATTAAATTAGCAAAAAACAAGAAATAACACAAGAAATTCAGAATCATATATTAAAATATCTAAATTAACATAGAATATTCTGGAAAATGAACATATCCATCATGGCGGTAAATTAAATTAAAAATCATTAAAATATAAATTTAGAAAATAAAATTCATCATAATTTATAAAAAACATTCATCAAAATTGATAAAAATTAGGATTTAAAATTATATAGAATTGAATTAATTCAAATTTTTTTACTGAATCAATACATGCACACAGGCTCCCTCACCAAAATTATGGTATATATACTGATGCATTTATGTCATAAAACATATGATTTTATGCAACACTTTTGTCAGTAAATTAACAAGAATGGGTAACTTTTATTTATATGTGTCATTTAATAGTTCGTTAAATATTATGGTGTTATGAAAATTTAGTGTTATGAAACAAATCACCCAGAATTTATAATTTTCAAAGTGTGTTCCGCGAAAAAATCAAATGTGCAATTCAATTAAAAATTGTTTGAAAATAAATGTAAAATTTACACGTACCTTTCAACTTTTATTGAATAAAAATATCTTTCGGGTTAAAATTACTTCTTAGAAACATAAAATATTTTTGCAGTTATCAAAATTCTGCTTAAGCTGATTGTAGATTAATTGTAGATTCCACAAAGTCTGGCGTCATTACGGATGTCGAGTGCATGCGTGTTACTCTAGTCTTTCGCTAGGGGAATCCCATTCGGCGAATTATTTGAGAAATGCACTCGACATCCGTAACTACAATTTAATTGTAGAATATGCTTTAGACAAAGATTTTTCTACATATAATTTAATTAAAGCTATCAATATATTCGCGTGTTAATGTGACTCATATGCAGTTCAAATTTGTATTTTTTGAATTAAGTAAATTTAGCTTAGTTTTGCATCATATGATTTATTGATTTATATTGCAATTTTTTAAATTTAGAGTAATGGATAATTTCATCATAAAGAAACCTTGTTTCGATTACGATAATGATATTGCTACTGCTAGCAATAGAGGATGTGGGCCCACGGCCGCAATTTGGTACCCCAATAACTTGTCAATAATTAACAGAAGTTAACAAAAATTTTCATCAATTATTATTAATTATTTCCCTTTATTTTATTATTTTTATTTAATTAATTAATTATTATAATTTTATTTCATTATTTATTTCTTTATTTTGGTATTTAATTGAATTTATTTTAGTTTAAATTTAAATTGTTATATCTTATCTGTAATTCATATTACTTTTTTACTAATTTGCGCAAACTGAGACAAAAATGTTCAAATTATAAAAATATATTAGTCAAACTTATACATTTATATTATACATTTATTTCTAAAAATAAAATCAATAAAAACAAATTTTTTAACAAAGATTTATTTAAATAACATCTGGTATATATCTTCAGCTGTTTCTTTGAATTGCGAGTATGATGGATCCGGATAGAATTATTGAACAGCAAATGAGTCACCTCTCATATAATGCTCATATGCATAACTTTTATTTTTCCCCACCCAAACCTTTTTATTATCTGCGTTGGAGTGTGCAGTTTCTTCATTTTTTATGGTGAATATCTGGTGGTTTCTGCTAGTTATTTTAGTTTGTGGTATAGAAAAAATTTGGTTAGTATTATAATAATCCAGGTACAACTGATGTTTTATGTCACTACCTTTCAGTGTTACTCCTCTAGCTTTTTAATTCTCATCATCACCTAAAAAACTATAAGAAAATCCGACTCCATGTATTTAGGCCCTTTATTATGGTCTTTGAACTTTCCGATGACAGAATCAAAGTTCCTACTGTATAACAGATGAATTGAGTCATAACTAGAAATGTCAAGCAAATTATCTCTGATCATGGTTGGTAAAAAGAACATCAAGCTTACAGTTTTTTACTTCAAGGAAAAATAAATCCGTATCACCTGCAATGATATTAATTTTACAGTTGAATTCGTTACGATATTTTTGTAACTCTTCAAACTGCAGCTGATACATTCTAAGTTTAGATAAATCCACTTCCGTTTGGCCAATGTAAGTCGGTCTATCTAAACAAATATTTTCCTCATTTAGCAAGACTGATATTAAGTCATTATCAATTTCATACGTCCTTTAAAAATTGGTTAAGATGTATATGCAATTAGCCTAGAAGCCGATTTACATAGCCGCAAATTCAGACGTTTTTTCAGATTCTCTACGGTTTTGCCGTAAAGACTATTATTTATAACTTATAACAATTTTTATCCAAGGCTTTACTCTATTCCGCCTTAAGTAAGGCATTGGTATCGATGTAATCTTTAAACATATTATCGTTTGTGAATTTATTTGCCCTATGTACAGGAATTAATTTTACACCAAGAGAAAGAAAAAAGCTTGAGAAGTCTGCAATGAAGAACATAGTTCTTCTTGGGGCTGTGTGTAAGCATCAACTTCTTAACTTTAGAGCCAGATGGACACATCTTTTCAGCGGCAACTGGAAAATCATCCAATCGAATCAGGAATTTTCAAATCAACCTCCAAGGTAAATCCAAATGGAAGTACTTCCAAATCTGCAGATTCACAAAAATAAATTATTTTATGTAACCCTTCTCTATTGGTTATCCATTTAAAATCCTTATATGGAAGTTTATGGCTTAAGGCCCAACCATAAAAATTATTTATATCAATGCAAAGAAGTTCTGTATTGTCGGAGGATACTACATGGTGTTTGTTAACAAATTTTAATCCGCCACGGATCCCCCTTTCGAAAAAATTATACATCTCCATATCTTGCAACAGCTCGATATGAGATTTCAAAGTCATTAAAGCGGAACTCCAGCTCATTCCTGTAATTCCCAAGAAATTAAGAAATTCAAGTCGATTATGTGCAAAAGATTTTGAACGAAATTATTGAAAATAGTTAGCTAGTAAGAAAACATCCAATTTAAGATATAACATCATGTAATCAAACAATGATTCACAATGAAATTCATTCCAGATAAGTTGTGCCTTCATATTCATCTACCGTGACTCCTACCTAAATTGGTGTTAAGTCATACATATCTTTTAAAACTTCTAAAGAAGTTGCAAAATTATAAGGAAATATTCTATTTGAATTAACAATAGTCCCCCTAAATTCAGCTGATGTTAAAGGCAGAGATGTCAGGGTTTTTACTGCATCATTTAAACTGGAACTAACAAATTGACAAGAATCGATAAATATAATGCTTATACTATCAACTCTTGGCATTAAAGTCAAAATCTTTTCGCTCCTGGTAGAAATACAACTAATATCCCAAATTTTCATTTCATTTAAACCATATTTGAGAATATGATGTGAATAATATCCACGTAAATTATGAAAAATTACAGGCATGATAAACCTAATTTTACTTAAAATATTACATTTGGAACAAGCAGCTCCCACCTATTTACCCGTGTAATGATCATGGTCTTTAACCGGGTTTTTTAATAGTCTATTGCACAAGTAACAAAATGGTTGAAAAACGAAAGAATCTTTTTGATGAGAAGAAAGAAATTCCATTTTCTTTTTGGAATTATTTAAAAAGTATGGTTAAACTATTTTTTCACCAATATCATTTATTTCAGTCAAAAATTGTTCAATACAGTTTAACCATTAAAACTCTTATATATCTTTTCACCAGTAAAATTATTAATTAATAATAGTCCGGCTGAAATTGGCAAGTGGAGCTGAAAATATTTATCGTTCTTAGGTAAAACAGCCTCAAAATCATTTTTGTCTCAGTTTGCGTAAATTAGTAAAAAAAGTAATAAGAATTACAGGTAAGAATTAAAAATTTAAATTTAAACTAAAATAAATAAAATAAATTCAATTAAATAACAAAATAAAGAAATAAAATAATAATAATTAATTAATTAATTAAAAATAATAAAATAAAAGGAAATAATTAATGAAAATTTTTATTAACTTCTGACTAATTATTGACTAGTTATAGGGGGGGGTACCAAATTGCGGCCATGGGCCCACGTCTTTCTACTGCTAGAACTATTAGAATTGAAGAGAATGAAGAAAATAGAAAAATTGTGAAATCAAATCGAATTGTCAATCGTTTGTATGACGAAGAAAACTTAAAATTTGGATTTACCTGGACCAAAAATACAGATTTTCCAACTCCTCTCTGCATTGTATGCGGAAAGAAATTAGCCAAGAGCACGATGGGCCCCACGCTAAATTAAGGCGTCATTTTTGACAACTGAATATGAAAATCTTTTAACAAAAAACAAAGAATATTTTAAGAGGCTTTTACAAATGAAATTCAAACAAAGAAAACAATTTGAAAGAACAATGAAAGTAAGTGATAAAGTTAAACTTAAACTCGTATAAAATTGCTTGAGTTAGTAGCATTAAAGTTAGAGCCACACACGATAGCAGAATCTCTCATTTTACATGTTTGCTATGAAATAGTGACAGTTATGTTTGGGGAAGAAGCATTGAAGGAAATTTTAAAGGTTCCGGTATCTGATGATACGATTCGTAGAATAATTAATGACATGTCTTGCAAAACATTGAAAGAGCAGTCGCAAGTTAAATTGTTAATATACCTTTTACATTACAAGTAGACGAATCCACTGATATAAGTGGCAAGGCGCAGAAAGGCTTTGTACGATTTATTTATGAACAAAAGATAATAAATCAATTTTTATTTTGCAACGAACCTTTAGGTAGAGAACAACTGGTAAGGACTTGTTTGATGCAGTAACATTGTATTTTAATGCTTTAAAATTATCATGGAATCATTATGTCGGTATTTGAACTAATGGAGCAGCGTCCATGACAGGATCAATCAAAGGATTTGTGGCTTTAGCTAAAACCATAAATTCAAATATAATATTTCATTATTGTTTCTTGGACTGAGAAGTACTTGTCAATTATACAAAGCCCAAGAAATTAAACGAAGTATTTGACCCAGTAATTACTTTTATTAAAACAAGACCGATGAAAAGCCGAATTTTCAAAGAACTTTGTTCATCAATGGAAGCAGATTATGTGTGTTTAGTTCTTCATACCGAAGTGAGGTTGTTGTCACGAGGAAAGGCTTTAAATCGCGTGTTTAAATTAAAAAATGAATTAGTTGTTTTTTTTTGAAACCGAAAATCAAAAACATTTTGTAAATTATCTAAAAAATGATGATTGGTGCAAAAATATGGCGTATTTGTCTGATATTTTTGAATAATTTAATACTGTCAATATAAGTATGCAAGGAAAAGAAGAAAATATTCCTACATCGATTGACAAATTATGTGCAATGAAAATGAGAGTTTTAATATGGAAAAGACAGGTAAGAGAGAGAAACACAGAAATGTTCCCTCTGTGCAAAATATCAACGAAGCAACCGTTTTTTAAATAATGGAACATGAATTTTCTAGTTTTACTTTAAAAGAAGAATAATTTACGTCGCTTTCTTCAGAACTTTCTTCAAAGCAGAATTTTCAACTTCGGTCAATATAAATACCAACAAACGCGAGAGACTAGGGAATTTAGAATAAGAAATGCTTGTGGTGTTATCATTTATTTGTCTCAATATGGCTAAGGTCTGTAAAGATCGTCAAGCTCAAGTATCGCATCAAGTTTGAGATTTTTTTAAAAGTATTGTAATTTTAATTTTGTTTTCAATAAATATATTTGCATCAATCAATATCGATACATATTTTATTTATATACATATTATTTTCTAAAAGTAGCATTTCGGAGCAGAGGGTTGCCAATCACACTCTACAACACGATTCCGTTTCTTTATTACTTTATAATAATGGAGTGTTTTTGCGAACATTATTCTTTTTTCATTGCCCTTTTGGTTTTGAGAAGGTTAACAACCCGCGCTCTGTTTTAAAGTTTATACTGTATTGTAAATGTGCCGCCTAAAACTAAATCAGAGTTCAATGTTCCCCGACTTCAAAAAGTTTGAAAACCAAGGCGCTAAGGAACACTAAGAGCTTGGTTCTCAAACAAGCATGTAAATCTGATTTATCCAAAATCTCTACAACACACAGGAAAAATTCAACTTGAACCAAAAGAAATTAACTAGGTCAGATCACCGTATTTTAATCAATAAAATTAGATGCCAGCCCCTACAAAAAGTTGCTTTAAGTCAGATGGTAGCTCTATAGAAATAAGTTAGGAGGGGACTTCTATCAAATTCTTTAAAAAGCGGTTATAAACTTCCCAATTTAAAATATAAATCGCATAGACAACTCTTATTAACCCACTTGTGGAATGGGACGGAAAGCATAAAGCCTAATCAATAAAACTAAAGCTACTAACAATAACATTTCCAATTTATCTAACA
Organism: Schmidtea polychroa; assembly: GCA_959609185.1. Lineage (NCBI taxonomy): Eukaryota > Metazoa > Platyhelminthes > Tricladida > Dugesiidae > Schmidtea > Schmidtea polychroa. Next base: position 333,171 of record CAUHTR010007759.1, read on the forward strand.
ATTATATATATAAAAGAATTAACCAAACATTTATTTTCATAAGGATAATAAAATTGACATGGAGTTCTGAATTTGGTGCTGTAGCCTACCGGTTTATAAGGTTGCCCCGATTCTTATAAATTCGCATATGAGATTCAGGCGACGAATCATGAAATGGGCTTGGTAAACGTTGATCGCTGTTGCAGACATAGTGCTAGATAATAATTATTATAATAATCTAAATTTTTAACGGAACTGAATTACCTAGCCCATCTCGAACTTGCTTCAAATGCTTAATAAATCAACCTTAACATTTATTTGATTAAATATTCCTTTGATTTCAGTGATCAATTTACTAAATGTCATGCGGGCAGAATGGGAAGCCACACTGAAACAACTGGATGTTTACCGGGGTAGGATAGACGTGCTCAAAGAACAAGCAAGAAAGTTAGAAGGGACATTGTTCAGCCTAGAAGTCATAAAACGTCGACTCCAGGAAAATGGAAACCCTACAGACCTAGGCCACGCAGGACCAGAGATTCGAGTTCTGAGACTCCCTATTAAAAGACAAAGGGCGCATTACCATCAAGCGTTCCTCGACCAGCATCTAACCGAAACATTGCTTAACGACATTGGACCTTATACAGAGCATGCCTTTGCTCCCGGATTAAGGTATACTGGTCGCAACTCTATTCGATGAGACCGTCTCCTCGGACTTTTTGGGTTGATTCCCTTGTTTGGACCGAAGTAAACCAAGTCCCCTCCAGACAATCGATATTTGCCTGTAATATGTGGATATTATCCAGCAGAGTCTGGATAAATCCATTTTTATCCGATCAGGAGAATCAGGGTTTCAATTGAGAGGTTGATTAGGTCATTGATGAGGATAACAACGATGGAAATAATATTAATATAATAATAATAATAATAATAATAATAATAATAATAATAATAATAATAATAATAATAATAATAATAATATTATTAATAATAATAATAATAATAATAATCTCTCTATGTATAAAAAAGCTAAGGGTCCCTTCCATCCGAATTTTACTTTTTTTTATTATCATTATTATTTTTTTTGTCAAATAAATAAAATAATTTTTTATTACTTTGTCTATTTTGGCACAAGTCGTGTTAAATATTTAACGGCTTTTCATCTAATCCATACCTGAACATCATTAACCCCACGGTCTAACGGGGTTAGTGAAGCGAAGCGAACAAGGCAGAGCCCCTAGTAATAATAATAATAATAATAATAATAATAATAATAATAATAATAATAATAATAATAATAATAATAATAATAATAATAATAATAATAATAATAATAATAATAATAATAATAATAATAATAATAATAATAATAATAATAATAATATAACGTTATGATTTATTGGTAGAAGCATTAAATAAATATTAAACAATTAAATGATAATTTAAACTTTTTGCTACGAATTATATATTTATTACAAATGAAAAAATTTCAACTATAAAAGTGTCCTTATCAAGTTCAATGGAAGAAAAATACTTTCTTACGACAACCAAATTTCTGACTTCGTGAGTGAAATAACGATGCTGTGAATAATTGAAGTGAGATAATGATAATACATGCCGAATGTGAAAACATTGATAAGGCTAAAATGAGTTATTTCACCGAGTAATCAACACTGGAGATCCTCGTGGTTCTAGAACAATCAGGTGATGAACTTATGGGGTCACCATGTCACTCTATATATTGTAGATTCATTCGAATTGATTAGGATTGGTTGGTAACAAATATTTCTATCGAATCTTATTTAGTGAACTAGGTTTGTTTTCTTAGTCGTGACCAGATATCAATTCAGCTATTAAGATGATTCTCAGAAAGTTCTGAGATAATCCATATAACTACTATTTCCTGTTTGAAGATACAAATCCTATCAAGATTCCAGATGTTGCTATTGTTCTTTTATTTAAAATTCTTTTTAGATTATGCACGATATCTAAAATAAATCACAATTGGCATGAAAACTTTCCTGATTATCACATTTATGATGGGACGGGATTTTGTGAATTGCTTGAAACGTCAATTTTCTTTTCAATAGTGTATTGTATCAGAAAATAGAATGAATTTATGTGTTAGTTTGGTTGCTTATATGTTTATTGAGATTTGTGATTGTTGCAGGCTGAACCGCGTGATGAATATAATGCTAAACTCTCAGATCAAGCTAATCGTAGAATCTAAAAATGAATTGATCGTCATAACCTCTCAAAATGTGAATTTTCATGATCTAACTATATCAATGTTATTACAGTTTATTAATACATTCTAAATGTGAAAATGTAAAATTATAAAACATTTTTAATTACAAAGAAAATTAGTTAAAATATTAAAAAATCTTGTTAAAAATCTCAATTGAGGTAATTATTATTAGAAGAAATATTCAAAAGTCATTTATATAGCTTATTATTTTAACATTTAATTTTCATCTATAGTTAGTATTTATTCATTTTACCTTAAGAAATTAAATTGCAAATATTAAAAATATAAAAGATATCTAAAGGTTTATGTTTATTTGTTTTTATTTGTAATATTAATTATACACTTTTAAATTTTTTATTATTTAAATATTTTTGATTTGCAACTATTTACACTTTCTAATTTCTAAATATATGCTTACTGTAATTAATTAGCATTTCGCAATTTTAGTTAATTTAATTTAGGATAAACTAAGGAAAATTTCAAGTTTAAATGTAAATGAGAACATTGACCATCTTTCAAATATAAAAGCCAAAATTCAATCTATTGAAAGTAAAATATCAGTTCAACAAGATGAAATAAACAAAACACTTACGATAATTGAACAATTTAGGAATTGTTATAAAGAACAAAGTGAAGCGTTAAAGAAAGTATATTTTTATATTTAAAGTCAAAAATTCTAATAAGATTGTATTAGTTTGAAGATGATAAAATAAAATTTCTTGAAGAATATAATTTTCTTATTGAAAGGGATTTTAATTTGGGAAAAGTTTCTGAAACTGTTATCAAAAATGTCGTGAAAAATCATACCGGGTAGTTTAATCTTATTATCATAAAATTATATTTGATTCCTAAACAAAATTTTTAGCATTTCACAATCCTCAATTGGAAATTTAAATAGGTTATAGTTAAATTTTTCTAGATTAATTATTTTTTAATATATGGATTTTTTGTTTCGAAATTATATCGAAAAACAATATTTAATAAATAGGAACAAGAAAATTAACTCAGATTAGACGATATCGTTTGATGTTAACTCTTTATTGTTTCATTAAAAAACTAATTATTCAATTTCTTTAATTAAATAACTGGTCTAATCAACTGAACATTTGCGGGCATTTGAACTATAATAGACTATCATTGAACTATAAAATGAAAGGAAGTTCAAACTAATAAAACGTTTCTTTATAGTTGTATTTATACTGCTAAGTTGTGGGCTATACTTCGCAGGTAGTCTTATGTCGGGGTGCGAAAGTCGGTAGATAAAAAAATTAGAAAAGCCAACAATAGAACTTCGAAATATCTAAAAGATTCTTCAAATTAAAAAAAATCCATCACTTTTCTAACCTTAAATGATAATACATCTGCAATCAAGGAAATGATGATCCTTGTGTAGTAAAGGAATCCAAAATTTAAGCTCAGAAGTTACTGACCCTCCCATCCCACCCCCTCCCACCCCCTCCACCCCCTCCCACCCCATATCCACAAATTCTATAGATTAATCTCAGTTAGATATAGATACATAAATATTTTCATTTTCTACATTACTTTAACCTTTGTGTATCTGCATGTATCGACATTGGAATCGATTAATATAACCCGTGGTAACATGAAGGACCAATGATAAAACATTCATTTTGAAGTCACGGTTTGTTTCAATTTGTCTAATGTTCCTAATTTAGACATCTCAGAACAAACCGATATATTTCTAGATCTCATAGCTCGAATTATTTAAATTGCTACTTTTCCCTTTTGTGTTTGGAACATAAACTTGCATTAGACCCAAATCATCGATTAGAATTGATATTTAAGTCTTCTATTTCTACTATGAATTTCTACTATCTGTTATTAAGGTTACACGCTTTAGGTATAGTTATATAAATAATTGAAATGGTATATATTGGGATAGGCTTTCCTTCTAATTTGGTCTTAGAGTTGTCTAATAATCCATTTATTGAAATTCCGTACTTTATTTTTATATATATATATATATATATATTTTCATTTTTATGTTCAATACAATTTGCAACTGTTTAATGAAGACATTTATTCAATGAAGGTGAAAAATATCCAAAATTTATGATGCAAAATCTTTTGACGTTTTTCCCACAACATAAATTCAGGATTTTGTCTTTTCCCATATATTTCCCACCGACTGCGTTACCGGTTGAATTCTAGTCATTTCTCAGCTATTATGGTTGGCCTATGTTAAATGTAGTGTTTCATTCTAAGTATTAAAATACGATTACTTAGCCCAATGATCGAGAAAAAGTAACAATGGGAAGATTTTAGGCAAATCACATTATTTTAGAAAATAAACTTTCATCAACAAGGACACACATCTCTAATGTTGTTACAGATTACACGCACAAAAATTGCGTACTCGCAACTCCATGTCTACACCAAAAGTATAATCATTTTACGCTCTAGTTCACATAATAATAAAGGAATTTCTTATCGACATTCTCGTATACAACATGATTTAGGTCTTTTTTATGTTTCAAAAACTCCTTGGTCTTGTAGGGAATGTATTTGTCTTTATTTAACCGTTGCCGATAAATGACAGAAACTCGAATAAGTGTATACATAATTGTTAATGAATAAGGAATTTACCACAAAATTGCGGTGAAATCCACGATGAATTTATTTGACTAATATATTGATTATATTTTACGTAAAAATAAATGAAGTATTAAAAAAACCGTTAAATTAAGAATTTTATTTAATTGTTTCGAAATACATTATTTTTCATACAAAGATCCCAATTTTGATTTACACGGTTTTCTGCGTAAAACCTACCATGTAAATCGGGGGATGCGTGTAATTTTAATATTAATCCTTCAAATGATATTTTTATTTCATTATTATCTGAAAATTTATTTTATATTGAATGATTATAAAATTCAATTTTAAAAATTTTTCTAAAATATAAATTTACTTCTATATTTTAATCGACAAAATGATATTTTTATTTCAATATTATCTGAAAATCTATTTAATATTTCATTCTACGCTCTAGTTCACATAATAATAAAGAAATTTCTTATCGATATTCTCGTATATAACATGACTGTTAATATCCAATTCATCAAGACAATTTTTTTTGTATCATAAAAAAATGAGGATTTGTCTTAATTTAACCGTTGCCGATAAATCACAGAAACTCAAGCTACTGAGCTCGAATAAGTGTATACATAATTGTTAATGAATAAGGAATTTATCACAAAATAGCGGACAGATACAAGGTGAAACCCATGATGAATTAATAATTTCAAATCTTCTGCATATAAAGATTCTTACGTTATTACTGATAAATTTTATATTATATAATTTTGTAAGTCATGCTTTGTATTTCTAGGTAGACTGATGATATTGTGACTTTATTTAATATTAATTACATTTTAAATCCTTAATCTAATTTTCTGGAGTTCTTGTAATATAAAAAATTTCCTTTTGTGTAACCTTTAAGAATAATAGTAAATTAATTTTGTTCTTATTATCGTTACGCTGATTATAATGGTGTCGGATTAAAAATTGAATTCATATATAATCCAGTATTATTACAGAAGCTCTTCTGAAATTTCACCTAAACAAAATGAACAGAATACCATCAGACAACAAGTAGCAAAGAATTTGGCGAAGAAATTGAAAAGGAAAGGTAAATATTTATCGGTTAAATGTGTTTAAACCGGGGTTAATTCTCGAGAATTCCAAGAAAAATTAATTTTAATGAAATACATAAATTTATATTATTTCAAATAATTAACGCATACAAAATTTTAGGACAGCTTTAAATCTAAATTGAGAAAATAGTCTGGTAGCACGTCATTGATTTTTTTACAAAGGGTAACAATTGGTAATATAACTGTAAATTTAAGATGACTTTTGAATGCCATAATAATTATTTTCAGGAAATTTTATAACTAAAATCAGGTCTAAATTTTCAGACATCAAAAGAGTTTACTAAACTGTCATTTGAAAAATAAATGTTTTTTTTTATATAGCCAATTTATTTTCCATTTTATGCTCAAATTAAATTAACTGTCCAATTGACTATATAAAACATTGAATAAAAAACACAAAATAAAAGCAAATTCTACAATAACTTTTAATTTTATTTAATATTGCATTTTTATTTCAATGCTATTTGAAAATCGATTTCAAATTCAATTCTACAAATATATCTAAAATGAATTATTATTAGTAAAGTCACTTATTTTTTGTTCACCTTTGATCTGTTTTTACCTTATAATATTTCAATTATTTTAATAATGACTATAAATCAATTTTTTCCATATGTGGCACAAATTTTGAAATACACCCATCTCCCGATATAAACAAAACTTTTACATGATTTCTCTTTTACACGGTTTGAAAAAAATAGTTTTTATACTTAAATTTCTCATGTAATTTATTTAAATATCTAAAATAGCTGCGTTTTTCTGTTTATTTTGTAAATTAAATTTTTATAATTTTTTAACAGTAGGTAAATTATAATTTTTGCAATATTTTTTTAATTAAATGAAAATATTTTATAGGCTCTAAGATTCCAAATGAAACTCACGGAAAATAGTGATTGAATCTTTGAAATGAATTTTTTTATTTTATACATGAATTATTAGGTTTATCTTTTTATTTTATGTTTTGTGATTAACTAAATTAATTTTTGAAAGTTTTTTTTTGACTAATTTATTGATTATATTTCGTAAAAATAAATGAAGTATTAAAAAACCGTTAAATTAAGAATTTTATTTAATTATTTCGAAATACATTATTTTTCATACAAAGATCCCAATTTCGATTTACACGGTTTTCTGCGTAAAATCTACCATGTAAATCGGGGGATGCGTGTAATTTTAATATTAATTCTTAAAATGATATTTTTATTTCAATATTATCTGAAAATTTATTTTATATTGAATGATTATAAAATTCAATTTTAAAAATTATTCTAAAATATAAATTTACTTATATATTTTAATCGACAAAATGATATTTTGATTCCAATATTATCTGAAAATTGACTTTCTTTATCAAATGATGTATAATTTATCCATTTTAATCCTCCAAACGATATTTTTATTTCAATATTATCTGAAAATCTATTTCATATTGAATGATTATAAAATTCAATTATTTTAAAAATTATTCTAAAATATAAATTTACTTATATATTTTAATCGACAAAATGATATTTTGATTCCAATATTATCTGAAAATTGACTTTCTTTATCAAATGATGTATAATTTATCCGTTTTATTTCTTTTAAAGTTTATACAAAGGGTTAAATATTAAATCCTTTAGTTTATTAACCACAATTATTAAAGCCATGTAATTATAACTATCGTATTTATGCTATTTTAGCATGAATTACGCCATTTTTATAAAGTTCTAATAAAGTGATTTTATCACCAAAAATTCCCACGTTCATATCAACAAAAGCATTTTAAATGAAAAATATGTTTTAATTTAATTTTTATTAAATCCCCTTTAAAATTAATTTGTAAAATTATTATTCGGTTACATTTGATTCTTTCCATGTTTTGATGTTATTTTTTATATATTGTATTTATAAAAAAATTGACTATTAAATAGTTAAGAACAAAAAACATTGATATATTTACTGAAAAATGTCAAAAATTTAATTTTACACATTAAAGTAGGACAATACCGTTGACCAATCTATTTTTATTAGATAACCAGTCCGTAAAACGAACTCAATTTCTACCATACCTTTTTTTAATTTTAACCTTTTGGCTGCCATATCTGTTTTCTGAAAAAAACTTATTTTTTCCCTAGTATTAACGAGTTTATTGATTAAATAATGTATTGAAAGTGAATTGATAGTGTTAAGATTGAGGTGCGTAACATTATACAATAAGATGGTATTCAATAGGAACCGTAAAAATATGCGCCTGTTGCGGAGTTTGGCCTGTCCTCATGATTCGGTTTGTGCGTTGTGTTTGTGGTTGAACTTACTATTACGATTCAATGTTGAAACACAGGCATTTTATATAAAAATACAAAAATGTGTATTTTGCATATGAGTGTGGTCTCAGAGGGGATGAGAGTAGGCAAGATTTATATCATAAGTTTTTTTCTTTAAAAAGAGATGAAGATACTAAAATTTCTCCAGGGAGCGAATAGATAGAACCAATAGAACAGATTTTTTTATTTTCCTCAAAGAATTTTAAAATATCTAAGAATTTATTTTCTTTTTCTGAGATTTTTAATTGTTCTTGGTCAACTTTCATTTCTAATATAATTAATTTATGAAAATATAGTCAAAATTATAGTTTACCTGAACTATTTTCAAAATGTATTTCCAGGAACTCCACCCAGTTTATCGAAAACAGGATTGAGGAAAAAGTAAATAAACTCGATAAAGTTATGTGGTAAAATTATTAATTCTTTAAAGGAAGAAAACAAAAAAAGATCCCATTATTAATTCTAACAATCAAAGTCTTCCAAAAGAGCAGAAAAATTGTAAAACCTTAGATAAATCAGACCCAATTATCAGCGTTTTATTAAAAGTTGACACATGGTAAAATATCTTTACTATTATTATTTATACTATAATTTTAAAGGCCGTTGAATAAGATAACATTTGTCAATGAGAATTGTGCTATCCATAGAATAAATGCCCAAAATTCTGAGGAGATATTCGTATCCGGATCTCATGGATTATTGGCCAGTTGTCATACGGTAATTTATATATTTTTGTAATTTATTCTATGCCTGCTGTTGGCATTTTCAGATTTCGAGAAATAATTGATAATTTGATTATCATTATTTTTTATCAATTTCCATTATTTTAATTTCAATCTATAAATCAATATTATTATTTAGTTAATATGAATTTCTCGCACAGTCATTTCCTATCTATACATTAGGGAAAGTTTGTCACGAAAATTTGTTTTAAATAAATACAAATATTGATTTATAGATTGAAATTAGATAATTAAATTAATTGATCAATAGTGAAAAGGATAAAAGATTTTTAACGATAATACTAATATCTACTTGTTTCAGTGATGTGCAATATATATATATATATATATATATATATATATGAAAGCCTATTAAAAGTCACCATTCAGGAAGTTATTTACATATTGTAGTTTTTAATGAACGCCTGCAGTGCAAATGTGAACAGCAATGGGACGCACACACACAGAATATGACTACACACAACAGTGAGTCATGTTAATGAAGGATTGTCATTTTCTCAGAATATGGCTACTCGGAGAGAGCTTACAGACTTTCAGAAAGGCATTATTTACGGATGTTATCTTTTTGGAAAAAGTCAGTGAAACTGTTGCATTGACTGGCCATCCCAAAAGAAATATTAACTACTTCCCGAGGAAGTAGCGCCAGTAGCAGACACATGTCAGCAAGCAACGTTAAGGCCGCCCAAACTTCTGAGCATCCGTACACAACAGCAGTGGAAACGATTTGTGGTGGCTCATCATCGGTTTCCCCTGTCCAAGTTAGCGTCCACATTTAAAACTGGCCCTGTGCATTCCAGCATGTCCACCAATTGTTGCGTGTTCCCATTGCCCGTAACGCCTCCGAACTGGAAACGCATCTGTATTAAGAATGGTCACAGATCTCCCCTGATTTCCTCGAAAAAGTTGTCGATATAATGCCTAAACGAGTGCGCCCTGTTATTCAGATGAAAGGTAATATAACGAACTACTAACTATCTCAGCACTATAGACATTCAGTGTTCGTGTGTGGTTGTGATATTTGTTCGCATTGCTGTTCATTATAAACTGCAATATGCTAATAACTGCCTGACTGGAGACTTTTGGTAGGCTGGAATATATATACTGATTACTTTTTCCATTGAATTTATTAAAAAGAGAGCTTGAAGACTATAAATCAGTAATATATCGATGTTTGTTGATACTCAAGAATTTTCGACACTGCCTTTATTGAAAAAAACATCGATATATTACTGATTTATAGTCTTCAAGCTCTCTTAATTTGCATTATTTGATACCTTTATAGTAAGCAATTCAGACGTTTTATGTTTCCCCTGAACAGTGGTACTAGAAAGGAATATTAATTCATATAATTCAACAAATTATTTTTACTGACAATGTATGGACATAGAAATATAAAATATGTATTGTAAACCAACCCCGATAAACAACTTTTGCTTCAAACATTGTGCCTTATCTTATCGGGGTGTATCCTAATTAGTTTTGGCATGAGGTTGTCACAAGGCATGAATATTTTGTTATTCAAATCCAGCTCGAGGAACACTTTATGTTCTTGATAATTTTCTGAATTATGCTGTTTACTGATACTTTGCTTAGTAACCGAAAACCAGGATCAGTAAATAAGGCACCGCATGGGTCAAAATCTTTGGGTAGAAAATAGTCTTTAATCTCGGCCTGGTTAAAAAAGGAAGCTTTGCCAAATTTGGTTGAGATATCTTCAGAAATTTGGATTTGTATAGCAAACATACATACAGACATTCACGATTATATGTTACCAATATACATGTTTACATTTTGAAGTCTAGTTGGATACAGCGAGCTTTCTAGTACACATATCCACTGTTTAGACCATTTGAAGGACGATTTAAGATTATTTTAGGGTCAACAAGATCGTTTTAAAGGTAAAACCTTTTTAAGGACACGCTCAATTTAGAGTCATTTAAAGGTTATAAGGATTAGTTAAGGGCTTAAATTTTAAGAGTAAATTATATTTCAAAGGAAATATAATGCATTAGGATGTATTATGTTGGTTTAGAGTAGAAAAGAACTGTTAAGTGTCAGAAAGGGTTTTGCGGGTTTAACGTAAGAGTTGACTTAAGCTATGTTACAATGCTGATTGAAGGTTAAAGTGAATAATAATAATTTAATTGAATGCTTCTTATATTAATTTCTTTTAGCTATCTTATTTGATTTTGACAATATGAATCAATATATTTATTAATATTATTCCTATAATTGATTATATTCGAAAATAGATAGATGGATTAAATTTTAATAAAATTAATATTTGTAAATATATCGGTTATATTGATTGCATATTTCAGTTATATTTTTAACCTTGGATTATGGAGAAAATTTATTAATGTGATTTACAATCTATGGTAAACTTTGTAAAAATGAAAATAATGAAAATCGGCAATTTTTGTCAATGACTGAGATGTAAAATAAATTAAAAAACTTTATTTATGGTTTGGTTTAATACTGAATATAATCTAAAATTGAAATAAATATCTATTAATTACACTTATAATTCTACTTTCTCTTATATGAATACTAATATTAATTTTAACATCTCTATTTATTTTTTCAAATTTAATACTAATATTAATTTTAACATCTCTATTTATTTTTTCAAATTTCTTTGCCATTGAATTATTTTCAATTTATCAGATTCTTCATCTGTTTCGTTTTCCAGGATACGACAAATTATTATACTGGACATTTCAGAAAATTGGTCAAAGATTTCTATGTTTGTAATAATGAAAAATTGTTATCTGTTGGCCCTGATTATATTATAATCAATTTGTTAAATGTGAGTTTATTTTGTTATACAATTAATAATAATAATATAAATAGTTAAGAATAATTAAAGTATTTATAAATTATAATAAAAATAATAATATTAAATAATTATAAAAAAATAGTTTTTTTTCGTAAAAAAATCTTTACATTTTTTCAACAAAATATTTTTTAAGTTTATTTGTTTAAATTTGCTTTTTGTGTCGATAATACAAATGTTATAGTTGAAAAAGCCCTCTCAACACTTAGTTGTGTATCAGAAACTGCGATGATTACCTGGACCACCTGGTATAATAGCGATGTTTGCAGTTTATGTTGCCACTGGAATATATTTTCCAAATTAATTTGAGACCACTTCTTTCTTTTTTAAACTTCTCCAAGAATGTCTTCATCTTCTAAAGAACTAGAAATTGCTGTTCTTCTAAAATTTTCTTTTTCTCTATCCATTAGTAAATTTCTCAGAAATTTTATTGTTTTTAAAATGTGCCTCTTAGCATTGTAAATATCTTCGGTACTCAGCATTAATCTAAAAAGTGTTTGTTGCTTTAACCCTTTCAATACTGTATTGACATATTGTCCCAGAGAATTTCTAATAATTACTAAAATAATTTAAATGCTTACAAATGCATTGGGATCTGGGATTTTAGTACTGTACTGTCAAAAACAAGGAAACCTTTGTCAGATCATTTATTTAAATATTTGTTTTTCCCATCAAACTAAATTAGCAATAAATATTTTGTGCTATAAATATTACATGAATTATTAAAATAAAAAAATCGTATTGAAAGCGTTAAAAACAGTTATAACTACAAATTCTTTGATATTTCCCCCCAATTAATTCATTTTTAATATTTATTTAAATTTACTTATTATTTTTAACACTTGCCGGAACATACTTATATATCCCATAATAACTTTACATATTCGTTATTATTAATCATTGCAACATGTATATTTCCTCTTCAGTTATAATAACACAAGAAAATATAAGAACCTAATAATTAAACATTAAAGGAATTTTGAATATCGATTTTAGGATCTAAAGTTTATCATAAATGACTTTCTAAAATTTATTTAGAACTGTTCTTATAAATGAAAACAAAACACATTTTGTTAGAAACTTTAACTAACCTAATGCTTTCTTTAAATTCAGTTCTGTTTTTCGTATTTCCTACCAGTTCTATTTAACCTTTTCCAGCCCAAATTTTTTCAAAACAAAAAAAAATATATGCAGTAAGTAGGTACCAAAACTACTTATTTTATCATAAAAATACAAATTTACAAATTTAGTGAGATAAAAATTATGCCAACTGTTAAAAACATATCTTACTATAGTTCTCACTAGTTACTGCCAACCGTTTTGGTAGTAGAGAGAAAAAAACTGAGTTTTTAACTAATGATTCCATTTGGAATCACTGGGCTGGAAAGGGTTAATAAAACTTAATTTATTGAATTTAGTCCAATGATAAATTAAAAATAATATTCATAATTTATTTGACATTTCTGTAGGATTATAAAACATGTCTAACTTTATCGACATTTTCAACAGAAATCATGTGTACTTGCATTTACAAAAATAAAGTTTATGGAACTTTAAGAAATGGAACGATTTTCATTGTAGAAACCAAGTCCGAGGAGGTCCATATATATCCAAATGTTCTAAATGATCCGGTCATTTCTATTATAATTGTAAAGTTGGATCACGTCAAATTGTTGGTCACAGCAAATACAGTAATAGTATTTCTTGTGTGGAATGGATTTGAATGCTATTGTTTGTAGAAAAACGAGATCGTTAGTTACAGTCTTAGTGACACAAACTGGCTTAATATAGTAAAAGTTGTGAAACTTAATGATACTGTAAAGGGTTTAATTAATTACTCCAGTAATATCATCTGTTACACAACTCATTTTATATTTCTCCTAGATAAACCAGTAAGTATTATTTTTTAATATTTTTTGAAAATAAATATTAATTGTCGGTGATATTTATTAATAATAATAATTTTCCGTATTATTATACTAGCATTAGTCTGTCAAAAGGATCCAATAAAATAACATATTTTGATAAAAGAAACATTTTCTAAATAATTTCGAAAACCCTTACAATTATGATACAGACCTGGATTTACCATTAGGCTGGATTTACACAGGGCCCGGAATTCTGTATTATTATAATAAAAACTTATTACATCTTTTAATTATTTGTAAATTATTATATTTAATATAATACCTTTCCAAAGTTGCTGTTGAAGATTTTGCAGAGAAAAAAATATAAAATAAAATGTTTCTAAATTAATATTATTTACGAAATTAAACTGTTATTTTAAATATATAACAACAGGAAATAAATTAACATTTTTGTTTTAAAAAAATTATAAAAGGGACCCATAAGATTTTTAACCTTGGGCCTCATAGAAAATCCACCTCATGTTCGTATGACTTAAATTTGTTAATTAGAAGTATTGTTATTTTTATTTTTTCTCTAATATTTGCATTCTTATTGATTTAAAACTGTTCGTTTGAATATTCATTTAAAATCAATAGATATATACAATATAAATAACAATTGTCATCACAATTTAATAATTGAATAATATGACTTTTAAAGAAAAGTAATATAAGATTTTAATAATGAACATATCATTTCGTTTTAAACTAGCTGATATATCGCAAATTGATAATTTCGGTAATATATCTTATGAAAATACAATTTACAAAGATCAGAAACAAAAAAGTTATAGTTAAATTATATAGATACTCACAAAATAACAACTAAAATTCAATGAGAAAATAATCAATAATTTATAATAAAAGAAATACGTAAACTCTTCCCTATGACGAATTGATTTAATAAATTTAACAATTACAATTAAAATACATTTTTTTCGAAATTATTTTGATATTAAAAATCCACATAGATACTTTAATAGAGAAAAATTTTAAATGCGATATTTCCAATACTTGATAACAAATCCAAAATAAAATTTATCATTTTTCTACTCAATACACTAAAAATTTTAACGATTCCGACAGTTTATTTTAGACATTATAACATCTAAATTTCGAAAAAATTGATAATAAAGAAAAATCAGTTATATCCCTTAACGAAATGAACAATATCCGTATATAGATACTGCCCATATGAATTATTCTTAAGAAATCTACAAATGAGAATGATGACTCGGTGTTATATTGTTTTTTGTGAATACGGCAAACTGGTAAAATGTTGTGTTTCAACTTTGAATCGAGTGGCTCGTGTTAATGGGGTTGTAGTAATCAAAATCACCCATATAATTACAAATATCGTTTGTTACAATATTCTCATTTGTTTACATGTAAACTACTTATTTTAATAAGTAACTATTATAACAACGGTGGGCAAATGCGGCTCTTAGAGCCGCATGCGGCTCTTCGTTGAGTAAACTGCGGATCATTGATAATTGAATTTGAAAATTTTACTGCTTTTTAAATTTATTTTGTAGTACTTCCTATATTTTTGTATTTCCCGACAATATTATTAAGTTTGTTCCATTGAGATTTAAAATATAAGAAATATTTACCTCTGGTTTTAAGGGAAATGTTATATTTACAAGAGTTTTTGCACATCTTTAAACACAAAACAATTTTCAAATCATTTTAACATCAAAAATTTAAAATAAAATATTGATTATCAAATTATAAAAGAAAGAATTACAAAGTCACTTAAAAATAGACTTTATCATGTTAGTTTTGATAAACTATAAACCAGGTGTAGACAAGTGCGGCTCTTTGATGAGCTGTATGGCTCTCGAGGACCTCATTCGTGCCCACCCTTGTATTATAACAATGATAAATTAATAAAAATGGCTTTGATATATTTCAAAAATGTTTATTTATTACAAATATATAAACAAATTTATTCCAATATTTATTTAACTATTATATTTATTAATAAATTCTATAATATCGAATAGTGATTTTTAGTGTGGTGAATGTGTATACAAACAAGAATTCTCTACATTTCGTCACAACTTTTTTTGGTATAAAATATCTAATACTAAGAATTAAGTTTTCTCATATCACAGTATGGGATATATAACCAAGTAAATAATAATAAAATTCTTTTGTTGCAAAGTATATATGGAATAAAATGAAATAATTTTTGATTATAAAAAATCCTTATCAAGTCAATTTTATTCAATATATACTTTGCTGCAAAGGCCTATATTATTATTTACTTGTTTAACATTTTATAGATTTACCCTTTATAATCTTTATTAAAAACAAATATCAAAAAAAGCCTTTCAGCTTTTATTTATATGAAATCCCCACATATTTCATCGGTTTTGTTGGCATTTCATCCTGGTCTTCTAATGACTAAATTTACATGTCACTTTGAATTTATTTATTTTTTAAATTTAAAAATGAGAAAATTAAGTGAGTTAAGAATAATTTTCATTTTTAAAATAAAACCAGTGATATTGTATTAACTAACAGAGTTTACCTAAAAAATAAGTGCAAATAAACAAACCAATGTTAACTCTAAAAATATAAGTAAACTTTCTTATTCACCACCAATTATCGTGCACCCCTTTTTGTCTGAGTTATTAATTTCGTTATGCATCGCGTTGCATTTGATTAACATTATAAGATACATAGAAATTCAACTTTATGCTAAAAATTGATTAGTAGTTATATCTGCCAATTTATTATAAGATTACAGAAAGGGTAGAAAAATTAATAAAACAAACAAATACGGTGAATGCAATTTCTATAGTAAATCCAAACATGCAAACGAGTGATAAAATAGTAAATTACTTTTTCATATGTCATTCAGAAAGTTATTAAAATTAGGAAAAGAACCTCTTTGTTAGATTTCTAAATTATTGAGTTCCGTTAGCAAACAATTAAATTACCTTACTATGCTGCAAAATATGTTATGACAAAGTTAATTACTCAGACAATGAGCTTTAGCTTAGGAGGGGTGAATAACTTGCGGTAAATTAGAAATTTCACTACTCATATATCACATTAAAAGTTGGTTGTTTTAAATTTAAAGTTTCGATATCATTTTAAACCAAATGTTGTCTTTGCATACTTGTAAATTTAATTAGCGATATTTTACTGGCGAAAACCTAAGGAAGCTCAAAAAAGAAATTGGTCTGAAATTTGAAATATTTATTTAAAAATAATTATTTTCAATTTTTAAAATGGAAATCTCGCTTTGGTTGACATTGAGGTATTGCCTGCCTAGAACCTCTTTCTAATGCAATCATCTTTCTACAGCCTGGATATGATTTATTTCTCTTTGGAATATTATGAGGATGGTGTAAAATGTTGACAGTTTTTCTTTCTATTTTAATCACTTAGATTTATAACAACTCATCTTTCACACAAACCTGTCAAATTCAAAAATTTGACCTATTGATGCTCCGGGACTATTCTTGGACTCAACTGACGAGTTTTCGCTTTCTTAATTGTTTGCAGTTTTCTTTCAATCATAGAAAATAGCAATAAAATCATCTAAATTTCCAAGATCTCTCTCTCTCTCTCTCTGCAGCTTTAGTGGACCTTTATTCTGACTCTTGTCTTTTTTATGTAGATGGCATGGTCATGTTATAACGATCTAAAATAATCTTGCAAAATAGTTTACATTATTATAAGATGAAATATAATCGGAGTCTTTTTCATCTTCATTCTAAGAATTCTGACCGATTAGTGTTGACACCAAATTGATCCATACCCTCATCGTCTATAATCGTCTATAATCAATGTTTATTATATTTTCCAAATAATAGTAATTCTTAAAGTTTTCTTTTATCAGTTAGATAAAATTATAA
The DNA here is from genome assembly GCA_959609185.1 of Schmidtea polychroa. Taxonomy (NCBI): domain Eukaryota; kingdom Metazoa; phylum Platyhelminthes; order Tricladida; family Dugesiidae; genus Schmidtea; species Schmidtea polychroa. The sequence goes on from CAUHTR010007759.1 coordinate 350,742, forward strand.
TGCTAAGAGAAATTACCAATGAGATAATGTTCCTTGAAGCGAATATGAACACAATCATCGTTTTGGATAATTATAATATCCTCCACAAATACTTAATCAAGGTAGGCGACATTTTGAATTGACTTAACTCATTTACAAGCCTGTTCAGAAAAGCAAAGTCAAGCCGGGATCGACAGTGGAAAACCTACCTCTGGAAGGAACTGCAACGGCAATGTCATATAATTATCAAAGGAAAATGGTAATTCCATGACAAATACGATTAAATTATTTTTTTATATTTCCAGATATATTTTGCAAGTCATAATATTTTATTTTCTCAGAAATTTTAATAATAAATGTTCTTAATGTATTCATGTTTTTATTTTAATTTTTTAATTCTCATTGATGTTGGAGCCAAAGGTGATATTTGTTTTTGCATAAAATCAGCAATACCGGGATACATTATCGAACCACTTGATAAGACTCTTTTGGCTGAACACAGTAAGCTATCTCCTTGAACAAACTCAATTTTTAAGCACAGCAAGCAATAAAAAACAGCAGCAAAACAAACTATGGCATCAAACCGAACAAACATCTCACAGAGACGAAAGCACGCACATAATGGAAAATACGAACTACTACTATAGCCCAAACACCAGCACGGAAAATACACTCCATAAATTAAATTATTAACCCCATAACAAACATCCCGAACTACTTTAGCGAAGAAAATGGGACTCCCCAAAAATGGTTAGAATTCGCTAAGCTAACCCTAACCATATCGGGAATAAAGTCGACGAAAACGCTATGTTCGAACAATCGCCGCGCTCCCAAGTAACTAACTGAACGAAATCGCTAATCAAATTGAAGAAATTTCAAAGAGCGAAGACCGTTCAAAAAACTTTGCAACGTTCTTACAAACAAAATCAACAGGAGGCAAATGCTGGAATCATGACTCAACAATACATAACTTGGCGACAATAAACTAACCGATTTCCTTCGCCAACTATAACAAAAATTGGAGTACCTCCAACCAAACATCACTAATTCTGGATCAAACGATTTATTAAAAGAATTTTTTATGCAAACAATGCCGCCAAAAATAAGACGTATTCTAGCTGCCAGTAGCAATTCGGATATAGAAACGCTAAATTTATCCAATTATATATTCAAAACTACAACAGAAACAAAATAAATTACAACAACCAATCAAACAACAAAATTACCGAATCAAACGAAACAACAAACTAACTAATAAACACATTGATTAGCAAATTCAACGAAATAATTGTCGAAAACACAAATAAAAGCAGAATTAGCCGAAATAAAAGAGAAATACAACAGGCAAAATTTCAATTCAAACGAAAATAGAGACCTATACAACAAACAATTTCAACACAAACCAACCATCAGATAATCATAACAGACAAAACTATAACCAATTTTCAGACGGAAACAACAGTCAGAACTACAGCCGCAGAAAATCTCCAAACAATCGCTACAGAAACCAGTCCAACTCCTCAAACCGATTCAACACCTACCGAATCAACAGCCCAGAAAAAGAATCAAGAAGCGAATTTATAAATAAAAACTACTGCTACTTTCACAAAAAATTCGGTGAAAAAGCATACAAATGCACAAGATAAAGAAGGAAAACTAAAACCGTCATTGTTGATAGCACCCACATTCAGTGACAAAATCAATACATTTTTGGTGCACACAAATAACACTGACTTTCTAATTGACACAGGCTCGGTCATATAACTATTGCCTCACTACATGTACAAAATCGCAAAAAACAGAAAAATCACTAACAGCCGCAAATCGCTCTGGTATAAAAATATTTGGCCAACACACACTAACCTTAACAATAAATTCACAAAAAAATACAACTGGTCATTCACAATCGCAGAGGTACAACAATCAATAATCAGAGCTGATTTCCTAGCACACTACAACTTAATAGTAGATTGCAGAAACAAAAAATTAATTGAAAACCTCACAACAGACAAGGAAACCAACAAGATTAAAACGACAGACATTGCAAAAGAAGACATTGACGTGATACAAACAAGCACACTAAATATTAAAACAATTAAAACAAACGAACACGTTCCTGAAATAACTGCACTTCTGGCAAAATACGTTAATCTCTGCGAGCCAGTAACTTTCGACGGAAAATCAAATTACTCAACTGAACACGCATAACTAATAGAGACCCAGTACACGCAAAGGTCAGACAACTAGACTCACAAAAGACACACATCACCAAAGAAATTTTCCAGGAACTACTGGAAAACAATATAGTAACACATTCAAATTCAGACTGGTCATCAGCACTAATTCTCAAACAAAAAGCAAACGGGGACTGGAGAGCTTGTGGAGACTATAGAATGCTCAACAAAATGACAGAACCAGACAACTACCATCTGCCGATCATAAGAGATATAATAAACAGACTCAGAGGAGCAAATATTTTCTCAAAAATTGACTTGCGAAAAGCTTACCACCAAATTCCAATCAGAAAAGAGGACATTAACACTAGGACGGCCGGAAATATTTTATACCTTGGAAGGCCAAACCGGTCAATTTGACCGGTGCACATATGCTCCTTATTTTGACTCACCCCTGAGCGCTTGGCGCTTGATAGTCTCTGAGGGAATGCTGAAGTTAATTCAAAAATACACAATTATGAAAGGAAAAGAAGCTTCGTCAGACTGGTGTATCAGTCTACAAGAATTAGATGCTTTTCTTGGATTGCTGTATCTCCGTGGTGTGTTAGGCTTTCGCCGACATTCTATCAATTCAATCTGGTCATCTCAATTTGGATCTCCTTACTTCAGAGAAGTCATGTCTCGGAACCGTTTCCGTGAGATACTGCGCTTTCTTCGTTTTGATGAACAATGTTCTCGACGTCAAAGAGTAGAACAAGATAAATATGCCCATTGTCGTGAAATATTTGACTTGTTTGTTTCAAACTGTCTTCAAGTTTATACTCCTAATCCCTTCCTTACTGTCGACGAGCAACTTTTGCCGCTAAAAAAATAGGTGTTGCTTCATCCAATTTATGCCAAATAAGCCTGATAAATTCGGTATCAAATACTGGATTCTCAGTGATGTCAAAACCAAATTTGTCATCAATCAAATGCCATATTTAGGGGCTCACGATAGAAACGAACGCTGTGGATTACGGCTGGGTGATTTTGTAGTCAGGAAACTAATGGAGCCATTTTTCAATAAAGGATACAATGTCTGCACTGACAATTTCTTTACAAGTCTCTCACTAGCTGAACATCTCCTTGTAAATCGAACAACATTGGTTGGTACTGTAAGATTAAATTCACGCTTTTTATCATCAGCTCACTTGGAGAAAAGCCTCTTTTTGAATCGACTCATTTATCGTGTCAAAACACTGTCACTGTTTCCTATCAAGGCAAATCGGACAAGAAAGTCATTGTCATGTCAACATTCCATTCTACTGCTAGTGTGAGATCTGACGAAAAGAGAAAGCCTGAAATGATACACTTTTATAACAAAAATAAGACAGCTGTAGATACCATGGATAGCATGTTGCGTTTATACAGCAGTAAAGCCGCAACAGCAAGATGGCCAGTCGCTACTTTCTATGATTTGCTTGATAAAGCAGCTCTCAACGCTCATGTTATTTTCAAAGATGCTACGGGATCAACTATAAAAAGAAGGGATTTTATTTTTGAATTAGCTACATCTCTTTGTGAGGAGTTCAAAAGCCGTCGAACAGCAAGTCCCATCTCTGGTGAACTCTGTTCTGAACAACCAAAATTAAAGAAGCGAAAAACTTGTTCTGCTCCTCATTGTCATAACAAATCCGGAGCTATATGCCATGTATGTAGTAAAGTTTACTGTGGAAAACATTCCCAAATGACTGTTAAATGCTTCGGTTGTGTGTAAATTATATTTGGTTTTATATTTTCTAGTATGTAAGATGATTATGTGTGACTTTCTTGTGTGTTTCAAGATACCGGTCAAATTGACCGGTTCGGCCTTCCATGGGAATGGCCTCATTATCTCAGTCGTGACAAATGCTATAATTGAAGCTTTGATATGCACAACAAGTTCACTAAAAATGAATAATTGTCACAAAATATGAGACGTTAATTCCTTTTCGTTTTCTCACAAAATAAAAATGAAATTGCTTAACGGTCAAAATGACCGCTCTGGCCGTCCTAGTGTTAAAAAGCAGCAATCATAACACCAATCAGCATGTTCGAATACAACCGAATACCATCTGGTCTACGAAATGCAGCAGCAACATTTCAATGTTTCATGGATTGAACGCTGAAGAACAACAAAAACACAATCTCATATTTGGACGACATATTAATACCCAGTCCAAATAAAGAATCTCATCTCAAAGACATAGATGAAGTGTTGAAAACATTAAACACAGCAAACCTCAAAATAAACTCCCAAAAATGCGAATTTTTTAAAAAGGAAATGAATTTCCTCGGGCACACTTTAAACGAAAAAGGCACATAGCCTATCGGGAAAAATTCAGCTCAATCCAACAATTCCAACTGCCAAATTCAAATAGAGAACTCAGACGATTCCTAGGAATGGTAAACTTCTACCACTCCTATATACCAAATTGCAGCCAACATTTAGCCCCCTAAACGACCTTATCAAAACAAGACGAAAAATCAAAATAAACTGGACTGAGGGAGCAATCAAAAACTTCGAGAAAGCAAAAACAAGCTTATCTCAAGCCACACTACTTGAATACCTTGACCCAGAATGAGATTACAACCTAGCAACAGATTGTTCTGGATTTGCATCGGGAGCAACTCTTTACCAAGACAATGAATTTGGTAAACAACCTATCGGTTACTTCTCCAAGAAATTAAAACCCACCAGACAAGATACTCTTTATTCGACGGGGAACTGCTCGCAATTCACGAAGCGATAAAACATTTTCAACACCTACTAAAAGCAAGGAACTTCAAGATCTACACTGACCACAAAATTCTTACAAACGCAATAGAAATGAAAATGCCATCACCAAGGCAAATAAGGCAATTATATTACATATCCCAATTAAACTGCACAATCAATTATATCGCGGGAGCAGCAAACATAGCAGCAGGCACTTTGTCAATAACCGAAACACACATAAATGCACTTGAATTCTGCGAAATGTTCGAAGTCGAAACAATCAAAAAAAAGCAACTAGAAACACTGAAAGAGCTACCAACAAAACATAGCCTAAAACTCAAACAATTCAACGATTGCTGGTACGTCATCAGTAATGAAAATACACTAAGAATACTCCTACCGTAAGAATTCAGGAATAAGTGTATCTCTAAGATACACGACATCAATCTTCCAGGAAACAAGGCCAAATACAAAATCATCCACAACAAATACATATGGCCAAACAATCGAAAAGAAACAAAAGATTTCGTCAAGACATGCAAAGTTACCAGATCAACAAAACTACATAAAAACTAACAGTTGAAAAAGTAAATTTTCCAAGCACCCAAACTTTCGAAACAATACACATAGACATAGTAGGACCGCGACTACCAAATAAGTAATTCAAAAATTTGACGACACCAATAAAGCCATTGAAAATCAAACTGAAATATTTGGTGACAACTTTGATGACGATTTTGATTTGGATGATTTGTTCGATAAAGAAATTTTTATCGATGAGAATATTGATGATATTCTTGCCTCTGAGTAGTAGGATTGGGGCTCCCCAGACCAGGGGCCCTCCAGGCCACATATACCCCCTCCCCCCCCCCCTGGAAAAAAAATTTTTTTTGAAATAAAAGGTCAAGGTCAAGGTCATTTATTTTTTTAATTTAATTTTTTGTTTTAATTAAATGGTCCAGCGGTGAAATACTTTTTTTCATCCCAAAAATTAATGTTCCCACCATCAGATTTTATTGAACGATAGCTCATCTTAAAGCCCATTGCAAGACCTTTAAGATGTGCTATAAGTATCTTATATATCTTTAATAGTTTTAATGTTATTAACAATTGATGACCACCATCTTTTCAAAGTTAAATTATTATTATTATTCAAATATTATTAATTGGTCCAGCGGTGACATACTTTTTTTCATCCCAAAAATTAATGTTCCCACCATCAGATTTTATTGAACGATAGCTTATTTTGAAGCTTAGTGCAAGACCTTTCGAATGAGCTATTGAAGGTATCATCATCATTAACATCGGCAAAGTTATTAACGTTTTCCCGAGACCATTTTTCAAGGCCATTTATTTTTCAAAATATTATTTTCAAGGTCATTTATTTTTTCAAGGTCATTTATTTTTCAAGGTCATTTATATTTTCAAGGTCATTTATATTTCCAAGGTCATTTATATTTTCAAGGTCATTTCTTTTTCAAGGTCAAGGTCAAATTTTTAATTAAAGGTCACGGTCAAAGTCAAATTTTAAACAAAGACATATGACTCATCAAGGTCATTTAAACAAAGGTCATGACTCATCAAGGTCATTTCAAGGTCGCGTGACTCATCCAAGGTCATTCCCAAGGTCATATGACTCATCGTGATGACTCATCAAGGTAATTTATTTTCAAGGTCAAGGTCATATGACTCATCATGATGACTCATCAAGGTCATTTATTTTTTCAAGGTCAAGGTCATTTATTTTTTTCAAGGTCATTTATTATTATTATAATTATTATTATTCATTAAATTCATAAAAAACGTTCACTTTAATAAAAAATATTTAATACAATTTTAAAAGAAATATTTGCCGGGAGAATATAAATGATAATAATTAGTGGGAAATCGAGAGTCGGCGGCTATAAGTGATGAGGATATATAAATAAAATTATTTCTATTATATGAGCTACTAACGAATTAAAATATTTTAATAATGTGATAAACTTTTATTTAATAAAGTATTTAATCCCCAAATGATTATTTTATTACATAAGAAACCGTGAAGGGTATTTGACAGAGTAATTATGATAAATTCATATTTTAAATTATTCTTTAAGTCCTTTAATATTAACAATTTATTATTAAATTTACTATTTTACACTAAATATTTCAAAAACAAATATTCTAAAAGATAATTTAAGATACATTACTTTTTTTAATGAAAATGAGCACTGAAAGTTAAAAGGGATACTCGAAAACTCACTCAAATATAACCGAAAGTTATAAAACAACAAAACTAAATTCGTTTAAATATTTTATAGCAATTGGTAGTTCTTATAATTTCCTAACTTTAATGAAGATTCTTACCACCTGAGAATAATATTGTTAATTTATCTCGGTGTTATTAAAATTATCTTTCGACTTTACGCTTCTTACCATTTTAGAATAAGATTTTTTATCAAAATTTGTGTTAATTTGACTGATTCAATTTGATGGAGTTATTGTTAATTCGTTTTATTATATATACTCTGAGTTTATCCGACAAGATATTTTCTCCCTCTATGGGTACTGTTCACAATTGGTACTGCTCGTAAGGGTACTGGTCGTAAAGGTACTGGTGTGTTTTATTTAGGCAAATTTTTGGTTATTATTTAGCATTAAATTCATTGGTAATTTTTAGAGTTAGCGGGATTTTACTAACATTATTACTAACCTTTTTGTGAATAATTGAAAGAATATTTTGAAATTTAACGTTTTAGTGTTAATTCTAAGACAAATTTAATTAATTTCTTGATAATTTGCTATATTTTATTGACTTGTTTTTAAATTTACTTTTAAATAAAAATTATTTTTAATGACAGTTAGGTTAATAATTAGAGTTTTTACAATAATCAAGTGATTATTATTTAATTTTTGTAAAAATTATTGTAAAATATACTGAAATTTGTGATTTTGAAAGATATATCACGTTATAATTGCTATATAATTAGCTGAATCGATGAAGAATTATGATCAATCGATATATTTCATTTCTAGTTAGGTATTTGATGGTAAATGTGGTGAAATATTTGTAGAAAATATTGATTTTAGTAAATTTTGATTTTTTAATGGGCTCTTACTACATGAATTTAGATACTAAATTATTTCAATGGAAGGATGTCTGTAACAATTAAATAAAATTCATATTTTGAAGAATTTTCTATGGATTTTAAGAGAATTGATATATTAAAGGTCTGATATATTAAAGTCGGTTGGTTAAAATGGTAATAGATGATTTTTAAGGTGTTTAAAATGATAGAAATATTTGATGAGGGATCGGTTAAGGTGGAAATGTTTGAAATCTCTATTTAAATCGACAATGTTCTTATTGGTAAATTTTAAAGGGAAATAATCAGTATTTAGCTATGAATTAATAATAGTTCCTGTGAAATTATATCGTTTTAGAGGTTTATTAGGTTGTGATGAATGTTATTGCACAGTAATTTAGATTTATGTTTTAGAACCAGTTTTTTATTAATTATCCACTGTTTTATTAAGTCGTTTAGGGTTAATTATCAATTGGTTTTCACAATGAAATATTTGAAATCTTTAGAATTAATTGGGATTGATATCAAAGGTTATTGCTTTAAATTATTTTACTTAAGAAGTTATTTTATTCATTGTGGGGACATCAGTGATAAAACTTGAGAAATATTGACTTAAAAGTTGGAAATCGACAACAGCTAAAGAAAATTGATCTTTATTGAAGGAATTTTATGATTTTAATTAGAAATTAAATCGGTTGAATATCAGTTAATCTATTGAAGGAATATTGTTATTGGATGGATAAATGATATTTTGCCAAATTATCTTTGCTAAATATTATTTTAAATCACTAAAAATGAGAGAATTAAGCACTATTCATAAATTGATGGCCCAAAATATCCATGTTTTGGTTACTCAAACATCTTAAATTTCTCGCAAAGATATATTACGTCTAATGATCATCTAATTAAATTAGAAAAGAATTGTAACCCTATATGAATATATATTTTTAACTAATAAGCACCTTATTTGGTTAAATGATAACCATATTTCTATTATGACTCCTTTAATTATTTTTGCCTCAAACAAATTTACTCCAAATGATAAAGAATTTAAAATTATCAATGAATAATGACCATGTTTTTCTCATATTATTATCTATTGTAACGAACATTAGATGAATAAATTAATTTTTGCTTTAAATGACTACAAAGTTAACCAATAAATTAGTCGCTCGACATAAGTGTAAAGTTACATTTAAAATATTCACGAATTTCTGATCATCTCACTAAATTACCTAAGAATTTCTAAATGATTAATATACCCTTGCGACATGTTGAATGTGACCAGTACCCTTGCTAGCAATACCCATAGGGGGACAGAATATTTTGTCGGATAAACTCGGAGTATATGGTCTTTATTGATATATCAAAATACTGTTATTTATAAATTAACTAAAACATACTCAAAAATACTATATTATTTTACTGAATGATAACTTAAATGTTTTTAATATATCTATTTCCAAATAAATCGACAGCTCAGACCAACAACATGTATGGATTGTTAATTTATTTCCAGTGTCACATCTTTCAAGAATAAGTAGTGGGGATATATCCCTAACGACCACAGGCCTCCCACTGTTTTCATCTTTTATGGCCATTTTGCCCCTAAAAACGCACAAAAAAACGCTAAAAACCCTTAAAAACGCACATTTTTTATTTTCCTCTATTTCGCAAGATTTAAAAAATATGGAATTAATGCAACAAAACCGAAAGAAAACACCGATAAAGCTATGAAAAACGTAAATCAGCCTGCGGTCGTTAGGGATATATCCCCACTACTTGCAGGTCTACAGGTCTCGGGTCTCGGTGATTGTTGTCTCGCAATCCTGCGGTCTCGGTGAATACAGGTCTTGGTGAATACAGGTCTTGGTAATATAAAAATAAAAAAATAAAAATAAAAAAATAAAAAAATAAAAAAATAAAAAATAAAAATCTAAAAATAGAAAACATAGGATCCAATAAAAAAATTTATTCTAAAAATGAACTGTAATATTTGCAATAAAGTTTTTAAAAATAAAACAGGATTAATGTCCCACTGTAAGTCGAAGGCTCACTTACTAAAAGAAAATAATCTTAATGACACAAATTCTAAACTCTGTCCTAAATGTAAAGGAAGATATCTGCATTCAGGATATAATAAACATTTTGAAAATTGTATCGGAAAACTTAGAGAAGTATTTACATGCCCTCATTGCAACTTTTCAACAAAAATGAATTTCTACTATTTAAAACATTTAAAAGAACACATAAAAGAAACTAATGAAAGACATTCTGAAGGGCATTCTGACGACGACGAGGAAGAATGTCATTCAGAAGGAGAACCTGATCATCTTGAAAGAGAAAAATACAACTGGGACAATTTTAATCACATAGATGAATTTAAATTAAAAATTAATGGACCTGCAACCCCTGGAGAATACATAAAGAGAAATAAAAAAAATATAAAAGATTCTTTCTGTGAAGCTTTAAAAAATTATAAAGCATCAAGGTATAATGTTATAAAATATAAAATCACAATAAAAGCAAAATACTGGAGAGGACCGGTAGGCCAAGGACCAGAAAACACAATTCCTTTAGATGTTGAAATCCCAATGCCTTTTAAATATTTATTTTCAACTAGAGGATTTAATAAAAGCATCAAAGAAATAATTCAAGCAGTAGAAGCAAAACAAGAAGAGGTTGAAAATGAATTAGGAGATTCAAACTTAGTATTTCATAGCTTCCAATCTTTAGTAATTGATTACTGGAGGGGATTACCACCTAATCCTAAATCCTATATTCCTACACCCTTTAAATCTAGAAATGTTATAAACGTACAGAATAAGGATAACAAATGTTTCATGTGGTCAATACTTGCACATTTACATCCTCAAGCTGAAAACCCTCAAAGAGTTTCAAAATACAAAGAATATGAAAATGAATTAATATTCCCCAAGGGATTCACGCATCAGTAGTGGGGATATATCCCTAACGATTACAGGCCTCCCACTGTTTTCATGTTTTATACCTATTTTTCCCCCATAAACGTAAAAAAAAACACTTAAAACCCCTAAAAACCTATATCTTTTAATTTCTTTATTCTGAAGACATTTTGGTTTCAAAATAAAGACTTAAAAAAAACAACAAAAATATTAAAAAAACAACAAAAATATTAATAAAACGGGGAAAAAAATACTGATAAAACTATGAAAAACGTTTGTCGGCTTGCGGTCGTTAGGGATATAAACACACTACTTGAGGATGTCAACTAGCAAGTTGCTATTTGACTAATTTATAATTTTATAAATCTTAATCTTGAAGAATAAAAAATTTTATGAAAATAGTAAAACTGCTCTGAGAGGACAGTGGTATTTTTTTTTTTTTTTTTTTTTTCACTGTCCTCTCAACAGTTTTTTTTGATCCGGATCATTTTTTTTTTTTTATTTCAACCTCTTTCGTTTATCAAATCTCTTCCAATATACAAGCTGGCCAGACTTATATATCAGAATCAATTCGATAATAGCAGCACACCTTATTATTCGCTTCTCGCTCACGAAGTCGATTTCATCGGCGTTTTAAGTGTGCTGCTCGAAAGTACAAATGAATTCGAAAGCGAATCCGAAAGAGGTCCGAAAACAACCAAGAAATAAATGTGCACATTATAGAATCGATCCGGGGGTGTTCGAAAGACTGGTGGCGATAATTACCGGTTCGCCACCATCACCCGTTTCAATATTTTTTTTTTCATATTTATGTTTAAAAAATAATTAATTAATAAAATAAATAAAATATACAAGATTTATTTCCTAAGATACCCACACTATATATTTTTTTAATATTTATTTTCAAAAATTATTTTCAATATTATTTTCAAATTTTTAATATTATTTTATGTTGAAAAAAAAACTAACCTCAGACGTGATTTGAACCACTATCCATTTGAACCACAATGCCAGTCTATTCCCACTGCGCTATCGGAGTTCGGATTTTTTGTCATTTTTTAAATTTTTATTATAAAAATCTAAAAATTATACTATCACATTATGAAAATAAAATAGAAAAATAAATAAAAAATGAAAACAGAGTATCCAATAAAAAACTTTTCTAAAAAATGAATTGTAATATTTGCAATAAAGTTTTTAAAAATAAAACTGGATTAATTTCTCACTATAAATCGAAAGCTCACTTACTAAAAGAAAATAATCTTAATGATACAAACTCAAAAGTTTGTACTAAATGTAAAGGAAGATTTCTTCATTCTGGATATAATAAACATTTTGAAACTTGTATCGGGAGACTTAGAGAAACATTTACATGTCCTAATTGTAACTTTTCAGCAAAACTAAATTTCTATTATTTAGAACATATAAAAGAATGTAAAAATAAAAAACAAAATTCTGACGTTGAAGAATGCCATTCAGAAGGAGAACCCGATCATGTTGAAAACGAAAAATATAACTGGGATAAATTTAATCACATAGATGAATTTCAATCAGAAATCAGTGGACCTGCTACTCCTGGAGAATATATAAAGAGAAATAAAAAAAATATTAAAAATTCTTTCACTAGAGCTTTAGAAGATTATAAACCAACAAGGTATAATGTTATAAAATATAAAATTACAATCAAAGCAAAATATTGGAGAGGTGTGGAAGAAAACACAACTCCTTTAGATGTTGAAATCGCAATACCCTTTAAATATTTATTTTCAACTAGAGGATTTGATAAAACCATCAAAGAAATAATTCAAGCAGTAGAAGCAAAACAAGAGGATTTAGAAAATGAATTAGGAGAATCAAACTTAGTATTTCGCTCTTTCCAATCTTTAGTGATTGATTATTGGAGGGGATTACCTCCAAATCCTAAATCTTATATTCAAACACCCTTTAAATCTAGGGCTGTTATAAATGTACAGAATGGTGATAACAAATGTTTCATGTGGTCAATACTTGCATATTTACATCCTCAAGCTGAAAACCCCCAAAGAGTTCAACAATACAAACAATATGAAAATGAATTAATATTTCCCAAGGGATTCACGCACCCAATGAAACTAGAAGACATTCCAGAATTTGAAAAACTAAATAATCTTAAACTTAATATTTATGAACATGTTAAAGGATGGGGATATGGAAGGAAAGATATTATTCCAATTTATATTTCTGATTATGAAGTTAGAGATAGTGGAGATAGGGAGATATATCTTTTAATCTTGGAACATGAAAATAATCAACATTATATTTTAATAAAAAACTTTCAAGCTTTTACATCTCCAGAGAATCCAACTAGTGGAGGAGGAACATGTAAAAGATGTCTTCATTATTCAACAACTAAAAACTCTATGATTAAACATACAAGAATTTGTGAAAAAGATGATCCAGCTTTAATTAGAATGCCTAATAACCCCAAGATGTATTTTAAAAACTTTTCAAATTTATTACAAACATTAGGAGTTGTCTATGGAGACTTTGAATGTATAAATCGCGAACAAGATATAATTATACAATATTTAAAAATAATAGAAAAATATAAACTCATGGATGAATGGAAAGCCTCTAAACAGAAGATGAAACCAACAAGGATGAAAGCCTTTCTAAGAAAAAAGAATAAACCCAATAGTATCAAGCAAGCTAAACAATTACCATCTGCTTATAAACTATTATTTAAAAGTAATTATCCTGAACTCATAAAATCTAGAGAATATTCATTTAGAGGAACTTCTTCAGAAGAGGTTCTAGATCATTTTACTAAAAGTATAAATAGCTTAGAACACGAAATATTTAAAGTATTAAAAACAAGCTATCCTCAAAATATTTCAGAACAACAACAGGAAGAATATGAAAACGCTTCAAATTGTTGGATGTGTAAACAACCCTTTGAGGAACTCTCTCTCTCTGAAAGTCATTCTGATATTAGATCTCTAACTATTGACCAAATAGAAGCAGAAGAAACAAGATTATTTCATGAAGGACAAGATAATGCAAAAGTTATAGATCACGATCATTTAAAAAAGGAAAATAATTATCGAGGAGCAGCTCATAGAAATTGCAATCTTAATTGTCATACTCCCAAATTTGTACCTGTTATATTTCATAATCTTTTTGGTTATGACATACATCTATTTATTAAACATTTAGCAGCAAATGCTAAAAACTCTTTCAAAGTTATCGGCTTAACAAAGGAAAAATATAAATCAGTAGAATATGGAAAATTAAAATTTATAGATTCATTAAACTTTCTCCAAATGTCTTTAGATGCAGTGGCAAAAACAATGAAACCAGAATATTTTAAAATCACTCGAGAATTCTTGGAAAAAAATAATATTCCTCTAGAAGAATATCCCACATGTTTAGCAAAAGGAATATATCCTTATGATCATATGAATTCATTTGAAAAATATAATGAAACAAGTCTTCCTAACCAAGAAACATTCTTTTCACAACTTCAACAATATCATATTACAGATAAAGAATATTCTCGAGCAAATAAAATGTGGGAATTATTTAACTGTAAAACTTTAGGAGAATATACTGACATGTACTTATCCCTAGATGTTTATATCCTAGCAGATTGCTTTGAAGAATTTACAAAATCTTTTGTTCTTAAACCTTACAATTATATAACAGCACCTTCTTTAGCTTGGGATACTTTATTATATACAATTTGGACTTCAGATCTTCCAGAGCGTGATAAAATTTTAGATCTTTTAACTAACCTCGATATGTTTAATCAAATTAAAACTAATATTAGAGGAGGAGTCTCTTCAGTAATGGGGAATAGAGAAATAAAAGCTAGAAATGCAATAACTACTAGCAGAATGCTTTCTAAACATCCTGATGATCTATATAAGAAACTTAACAATGAGGAACTAAAAGAAGTATTAGAAGGAATGAAAAATCCTCTATTTATACTTTATATAGATGCAACAGCTTTATATTCAGGAATTATGACTCAATATTTACCAATGAGTGACTTTCAAGAAATATACTCCTCTGAAGGACTTCCAGAAATAGAATGCCTTCCAGAAGAATATTTAAAGACTCTTATGAATGAAATACTTTCAACTCCTAAAGATTCTCCAATATGTTACTTTATAGAATGTGACCTCAAATATCCAGATGATATAAAATCAGGAACAAGATATTTCCCTTTAGCTCCTGTAAAAAGAAAGATCGATGTCAATGAACTTTCTGAATGGCAAACCTCACAAGATAAACCCCCAACAATGAAACTTCTTTGTGATCAAACAGATCGAACTTATTATCTTTGTCACTATAGACTCCTCCAGTTTTATCTTTCACGAGGTATGAAATTAAAAAAAGTTCATAGCGTCATAAGATTTAAACAAAGAGCATTCATGAAGGCTTTTATCGAGGAGAACATCAGATGTCGAAACATTGCAAAAAAGAGAAGGTAACCTTTTTAAAGATAATAATTATAAACTTTTAAACAATCCAGTCTTTGGGAAAACAATGGAAAATGTTGATAAATATACTCATATTGAACTTTTAACTAATACCCCGAAAGATATAGCCCGTTATAATCGTATACTAGGAAAGCCTACATTTAAAAACGCACAAGTATTTTCTGAAAATCTTACTGCAATAGAACTAAAGAATTTTGAGAAAACATACAATAAACCAATATTTATCGGCTTTGCAATTTTAGAACTTTCAAAATTACAAATGTATGAAACATATTATAACATCTTACAACCTATATATGGTTCTAATATATCAATGCATGCAATGGATACAGATTCAATGTTTTTAACAATAAGAACTCATGATTTACAAAGTGATATCTCTGAAAATCCTATACTTTCAAATTTAATAAATTCATCTGGAGAACTATTTTCATTTAAAGATGAAAAACCTTTTACTCCTATAGAAAATGGAATATTTATTCGTTCTAAACAATATTCATACGAAACATTTACAAATCCTAAATTTGAAGAGCATACAATTATATTTAAAAATTCAACGGGTGAGTTTCCAATCACATTTAAATATCCTGTATTCCCCGAGGGAGTGGACAAGCAGGAAGAAAAACCTGTAAAGGATAACAGATGTAAAGGAATTCAGAGATGTGTAGCAAAGAATCTTTCTCATCAAGATTATATAGATACATTAAACCCAGGTCATAAAGATAAAATTGATGAAGTACATCAACTTAAAAGTGAAAAGCATAATATTTACTTGATAGAATCCCAAAAAGTATCATTATCAAATTATGATGACAAAAGATTCATACTAAGTGATTTAAAGACAACTCTTCCTATAGGAAATAATTTAATACCGATAATAAAAAATCTTGATAGATTGAATCAGTTATATGGTACAAAGATTACTGATCTTGATATTTATAATGTTGAAATCATTTATCCTGAGAGAATTGAGAAACCTTTATATTCTCAAGTTTTTAATCCTATATGTTTAGAACTTAAATATTTTAATACTGATCCTGAATATATAAAAGGTCTAAGTGATAAAGAATTTAAAGATCATAAGGAGGTTCTAAAAACTAATTTCGAAAAGTTAACATCAGATTCTATCAAATGATTTTTTTCTTTTAAAAATGTCAACAATTAATTTAAGAGTGACAACATCAACCTTTTGAAGGGCAATAAATTTTTTTATGTATGATTCTTTAGCCACTTCTCTCGTTTAATTTTTTTAGAATATTCATTACTTATAACATTAGCACTTTTTAATCTATTAATATTATTTTTAATATCTTGTATTATTTGATTTGATTTCATTATTTCATCATCAGTTAAGATTCCATCTTCCAAAGCTTTTAATTGAAATAAAAATAATTTAGAGATTCCTAATTCTATTGATAAACAAACTTCACGATATAAACTTTTCTTTTAGAAGTATAAGATAATGAAACTATTTCAGTCAAGAAACCATCAGCTACAGAAATACTTCCAAGTATTACAGGTGCTATTGTTAAAACTGGTAAAGTTATGGGTAAAATAACTGTTAATATTGCAGATGCAAATCCTAAAGAATAACCTATAATTTTTAAAACTGTATTTCCTTTATTCCATCTATTTTTAACCTTTTTATAATGCTTTAATAAATCTTGTAAATGTAAGGTTTCTGATTTAAATTCTTTTACTCTCATAATTTCAAGTTCTGTGGGAGCCGAGGCCTTGGAACCTTTGTGACCTTCGGAATAATATCCTGATGATCTCAATTCTGGAGGGAGCTCTGGATAAATTTTTTCTTCTCTTACTTCTTCCATCTTTTGGACTTTGTCCATTTTATTAATTAAAAAAATAAGACATTATTCTTCTGAGCACCATCTGGCACCAATACTCGGATATCAAAAGAAACTCTTGTTGAGAGAATATCTTTATACAATTCCATCAATGCTTTACGAACTTCATCAACATCAACCTTTTTTTCATAAAATATTAAATCTATATATTGTACAAGTGTGGTTTTAAAAATAATATTCTTACTTTTAACTTTATGTAGTCCATGTGAATGAGTATTAACATACCAATCTCCGTGTGGTAAATCATAACTAGTCATTATAACATCACCCTTTTCAAGCTTACTATTATAATCACATTTCACAAACCATTTCATTCTTTCATTATCATCATCAAACAAAAAGAAATAAGGATCAATAATCTTTACAACCATAAAAACACCCCATTTTTTACTGTTTGTTGTTATTAAACTTGGTTCTATAAAATGTTTATATGTATGGGGTAATAATGTTTTATTCTGTTCTAATTCAGCAGCTCTTTTTCTAATACTATGTGTGGTGTTAATGTGTGTTCCATGAGACTCTAAATTTGAAATTCTTTTATTAAATGATGTAATCATCTCATTTATTATATTATATATTGTATTAAATTTAGTATTCATAATTTGTTTATCTTTAGAATTTAATATGCTAGTATTTAACTTTACAACTTGTTCAGTTAACAGACTTTGTAACTTGTCAAATTTATCATTAAATCGTTGTTCGATATTATTAAGCTTTGATTCCATTGAATCAATTTTTGTTGTTAATGAACTTTCAATTCTTGTTGTTGTTAAATCAGTATATTTTTGAACACCATCTACATATTTCTTATTAACTGCATCAGCTTCATCAGTTGGAAAAGATAATTCTTTTATCTTGTGTCCATTTAAAATTAAATCACCCTTCATTGAATCACCTCTTTCATTAATATATTTATTTTCTGTTAAAGTTAATATTTCTTCTGTATCAAACCCTGTTTTTATTGTTCCACCACCTCTATTACATGGAATATAAGAACTCATTTATTAATAATTTAAAATGACATGTGGAACTTCGTATTCAAACCTGTTTCAAATGTAAATACATTGAAATCTCTTCTCCATTAAAATCAATCAATTCTCCTTCTTGATTAAGAATTTTAAAATTAATATCCATTATATATTTTCTACATAAAGGTAAATAATTTGGAGGATTCATTCTTTCAACTATTTTATATCCCATAGGAACTGTGTTTGAGGGAAAGGAATATAAATCATTTGTTTGTTTACCATTATTATAAGAGCCTGTTATACAATCACAATGAATATTTATTGTGTTTGTATTTATTATTTTTATAATATTTTCTGATGTTATATTCTCAACTACAGGTGTGATATAATGGTTTCGTGTAAATCCTAAAATTGTTCTAAAGAAACTATTATTTTGAAAATGAATTCCTATATTCTCTAAAGTCATTACACATTTTGAAGTTGGTATATCCATTTTAATTTTAATTCCTTCATTTGTTTTTTTAGAAAGTATATTATTTAAATCTTTTATCTCATAAGCTCCGGGTTCGATTGTTATTATAATCTTATCTGTAGATTTTGGGCTTATATAATAAAATATGTTATTATCTTTAGTTATATTAAAAATAGTATTATAAGCACAAAACCATAATAGTCCTAATTCATAATTTAAATTTTGATCTAATTTAATTGAATCTTGAAAGTTTATAGTAAAGTCTGATTCTTTTGAATTTATAGATAAAGTTCTTGAATATTTATCTGACATTATGTTTACCATTTTTTTTAAATTATCTTCCGGAAGGTTGCGAAGCTCCATTTTCATAGTATAGATTTTAAATCATTATAAATTTCTTGGATTAAGGAAGTGAAACCTTCTCCTTTGGATTTATTCAATCTATACAAAACATATAAGTTTAAAATACCACATATTTTAGTATTATTAGGTTGAACTTGTAAAGAATTAAAAGTGTAGTCCGAGAGATAGTCTTCAACTTCTTTAGTGGGTTTAATCCCAAAAGAATCAAAGTATATAGATTTATTATATATACAAACCCAATGAGATCCTTTTTCATTTGAATTTTGATAATTTATAATGATATTCTTTGGAGTGTCTTCTTTCAGACTCGACAATTCATCATTCATTAATATTTTTATTTTAAATTTAAATAATCTGCATAATCTTTTAAATCAAAATTTGTTTTTGTATTTATTCCAAATGTTTTTAAAAAATCTAATATTGAAGGAGTCATTTTATATTTTATAACTTCGTATTTATAACTTCGTATACTTATTAAATTTATCTTTTGAAATTATTCCTTGTTTTAATAATTCTTTAGAAATCTTTAAAATATCAGAATCTAAATTATTATGTCCTGCTTTTTTAGCTGCTAATAGTTTTCTTAATTCAATAAAAAGATTGATTGGGTTTATCTCCTTACCCTTTCCCTGGCCCTCTCCTTCTGTGACAATATAACCCCTTTCATTTTTATTTAAATATTTCTTTAAATCTTGAATATGTTTTGCTTTAGCACTACCATGTACTAATTCTATTAAATTTAAATATTTTTTAATTTCTAGAAGATCAACATTCTCTGAGGGATATCCACAAACTAATCCATAAAAATCATCTGTAAATTCAAAATCTAGGTGTTTAGTATTATAAACATTTTGTGAATGAATACGTGATTTATTTTCTGAATTTAAATATAACAGAAAGTCATGTTTATTAATTGTTATTATTTGATATCCTTCAACATTAATATTAAATGTAGGTTTAATTGTTTTACTTAAACTCACATTAATTTTAGGATCAAGTATAAGAAGTTTTATATTTAAATCTTCCAACCATGGTAATTCTTTTAAATCTTGTTTATCTTCCAACTCTTTAAATTTTAAAACTTCTAACTCTTTTATGGCTTTAATTGTTGGTCCTTGTTGTTGTTGGATTACCTCATTTAATATTATAGATTCAACGTGTTGAGTTGTATCTTTTTTATTATATTTATCTTGTTCTGATTGTAATTTTTTTAAAAGTGCTAATCTTTCTTCATATACCATTTTAATGGTATTAAAAATGGTATCATTTTGGTAAAGGATCCGTTGGAAAGGGTTTCAAGTATAAACCTTTGCCCTGGCCCTTCCCATTTTTAGTTTTACAAAGGCATCCATTTTTTAAAGATTTACATATTTTTTTTAAATCATCTTTATCTTTTGAAGATAAAGATTCAGATGTAGAAATTTGATTTTTTAAAAAATCATTTAAACCACGACCTTTATAAGGATCAAGATAAAGACCTTTCCCTCCCTTCATTTTCTCGATTTCAGTTTGTAGTTTTTCTTTTTCTAGGTCTGTCTTTTGAGATTCTTTAGCTTTTTGAACTGTAGTTGCAATTCCTCCAGCTATTCCAGCAGCACCTGATAGTCCGGCAATGATTGCAGGTATTAAAGCCGCCAGAGGAAGAATCCCTCCTTCCTTTAGTTTTTCTTTAACTTGTTCTTTTACATGTTTTCCAATAAAATATTTTTTACCAGAGATTACTACTGATTTATTTTTATTTGAATTTATTAATTCATGCAAAGATTCCTCTGTAGGGTTTTGTGTTGTCATTTTATAATAAATAAAAATGGATACTTGGAAACCAATTTTAAATAGACATAAATCTAAATTTAATAATAAAGTATTTCCTGATAATTTTAGATGCTTAATTATTGGATCTTCTGGATGTGGAAAGAATGTTCTTCTTATGAGAATGTTATTAGAAGATGGTTTTTTGGATTATAATAATTTAATCTTTTATTCTACAACCATTAACCAACCGGAATTACAACTTTTGAAATGTGGATTTGAAAATAAATTAACTAAAAAAGCTATAATTGATATTTTTAAAAATCAACATACATATCCCGAAGAGGTTTTTCATCCTTGTGATATGGTTGATTGGTACAAGGAAAAGATTTTAGAATCAGATATTAGTAATAAAAATGATTATATAGGGGATGGAATCCAGATCTTATTCTCTAATAAACCTGAAGATGTTTTACATTGTGATTTACTTCCTAAAGATAAAAAGAATCTAGTTATATTTGATGATGTTGTTAACATGAAAAATCAAGAGATTCAAAAGAGTTACTTTACACGAGGTAGACATAATAATTGTAATGTTATTTATATATCTCAAACATATTATGCTTTAGATAAAAACTCTATAAGAAATAATTCTAATTGTTTTATATTTTTTAAATTAGACAAGCGTGATAAGAATATGATTTATAATGATTTATTTTCAAATGTTGAACCTGATAAGAATATGTTTGATATGTTTGTTGATAATCATTGGAAAGAAAAATATAATTATATTTATTTGGATAGAGAAGAAGCTGAAATATGGAAAAGTTTGTTTTAGGGCTTGTCGACTTAAAAATCTGTTTTCTGTAGTTCATTATTATAAAATCTACCTAATATTTTTTCATTATTTAAATCAATGATGCTATATGTTATTGGAGTTGTATAATGTATTTTATTTATAATAAAAATTTCATTTGTCCATTTTGCTGTGAATCCTTTTTCAAATTTATTTTTATATTTAAATATTCTTACTCGGTCACCAATTTTAAACTTTGGTTTTATAGGGGTTGTATCAACAATAACATCATTTTCAATATTTACCACTTTAACTGTTTCAGGATTCAAGGAAGCATTTAAAGGTGTTGATTTTATAGAACTATGTACATCATTATTATATTCATTTACAATCTTTTGTAACAATTCATTGTTCCATTTTTGTTTTCCAATAGCAGTAAAATATTTCCACATTTTATTTTTTAATGTTCTATTTAATCTTTCAACCACAACTGCTTTTCCTTCGTTTTCTGTTGAATATAATTTAATATCATTTTCATTTAAAAACTTTGTAAAAACTTTGTTATAAAATTCTGTTCCTTTATCACACCATAAATATTTTGGAATTCTTTGATATTCTTCAAATATATTTTCAAATGCTTCTGTAATAGAATATCCTGTTTTATTTTCTAAACACCTTGCAAAAGCAAATCTTGTATATAAATCTATTACTGTTAAAATTATTTTATATTTTTCAGGGTCTGATGATTTGGGCATAAAGACTAAATCAGCAGACCATGTTTGATCTTTTTCATGTACTTGAACTTTTAAATATTTTTTATTTTTTCTAAATTCATGGTGTAATTCGTTGGCATATTTTATTTCTGATTCTGTTGGGGTTTGTAAGGGTTTATTCTCAAAGAGTTGATTCTCAAGGGATCTTTCAACGTCTGCTTGTTCAATAATCCTTTTATTAGCAACATCTTTTGCTTTCCTAGGAAGTCTTGCACCCATGGCGATCGGACTGTGTCCTAAGCCTATGAAAATCTTACCTTTCATGGCTAATTTAACTAGAGCTCTTTGAATCTTTTCTTGGGTTGATGGGTTTTGTATATTATTTAAATCATGTATTAAATTCACATCAGCAACATGTCTATCTCTAAGATTTGTTGAATTGTAAGCAATATCATGTTTAAAAGCTGCTTGGTCGATTCTATTTATTGGTTCTTCTCCTTGTTTAGGATTATTATTTTCATCTAATCTAATATCTAATCTTGTTCCTGGTCCAGTATAATTGTGTTTAAATAAATGTCTTTCACCTGGATATTTTTCTGTAGTAAAAGGTTTTAATATTGTAGATGTTGTTTTTGAAGATTGTAGGTCACCTCCTGTAATATCAACTCTCGTATGTTTTTTAGTTTTTAAATGACTTGCTTTATGGTGTTTTGTAACTTGACAATTACAAGTTTCGCATCTCCAATAGGGTTTATTTAAAGACATTTTAAAATGTTAAAATATCAGGGATTATATCAAGAATCTCCCCTAACATTTTCAATAATTGAAATCTTTCCATCATATAATTTCATTTCTATTTTCTTTTCTTCTAATATTAATGTATATACTTTAGCTTTAAAATTAGAATCCTTTGTTACATGAAGTGTAACATCAACATTATTTATGGCTAGGCGATCATCTTGGTCTGAAACATTTATACAAAATATAGAATATAAATTTTTGAAATCTTCTAAACTTAATTGCGGTTCAACTTTGAAATCATAACATGTTTCAATATAATTTAGATATGGGAATATGTTTTCATTATTTTCAATATTAAATTCCATTCTATTTATTGGATAATAAGAACTATTTAATTGAATTTGGATTGTTTTTAAATTATCATCTCCAATCTTTTGAATAAATAGATTGTTATTTTTTTGAAATGATGGATCTGTTTCTTTGAATCCAATCAAGATATATCTTGGTCGGTATGCTAAATTTGCCACCTTTATAGAATATGTTGAACCCTCTGTCATACTAAATTCACTACAGATTCTATTTAAATAATTTACATTTATAGACTTGTTGGAATTTAATCTTTCAAGGAGTTTGATTTCAGAATGTGGGTTTAATGTCCATTCAGGTATATGCAATTCAAGTGTTTTTAATTTTAATTTAGCTGTTGTGTCTGCAGCTCCATAGAACAATCTTTTATCACCTTCTACTCTATTACAGATGAGTTCTATAAAAACATTATGAAGTATGCGATTATAGTTTTGAAGGAATCCGAACAAGTGTTTTAATTCAAAATAACCTTCAAATTTTTTAGATTTATAAAGTTCAGCTCTTTTATGGTAACCATGGTTTACATCTAAACCATCTTTATCTAAATCCCCTTTATTAGTATCAGGAATCCAACCTGTTAATTCACCATATTCGTTTTTATAATCACAACCAGTCAAAATAAAATTTAACATTGTAGAATATACTCCTGGATGTAAAACAGTTTCAATTTCTGATGATCCTAGTTTTAATCTCATGTTGGAGAATAAATTTGGAAAGAAATTATTTTCTAGGGTTATATCTTTGTTTGCTTCAATTTCTAATTCAATTTTATAATATAATTTGGCATTACAAATATCTATTGGGTTTGATGTTTGAAGAGATTGAAAAACTATATCACCCCTACGATTTAAGTTTGCAATAGATCCTGAAGTTGGCGAGATTTTAAGTACATCATTTTTCTTGATTTCATGAGTAAATTCTTTATTATAATCAAGATTTAATTTATTTTTTTCTTGAATTTTAAGATTTATATTATTCATTTTTATATATTAAAATTAATATATCCAATAAAAAAAATATTTATAAAATGACTGACTTAATTGAAAGAATGAGAAATGAATTGAATGAAGTTAAACATAAGAGAATGAAAAGAAGAGAAGAAGAACCATTAGAATATATCAAAGAGTTGATGGTAGAGAATGAAAAGTATCGACATTTTTACATGAAAGCTGTAGAAGTTGCTGAGATAAGGTTATAGAAAATGAAACAATTACGGGAAAGAGTTAAAGAACTTGAATCGATTATTTATAGTTGTAAAAATGACAAAAATTTGAAACCTGATAGCGCAGTGGGCTAGACTGGCACAGTGGTTCAAATGGATAGCGGTTCAAATCCTAACTACGGTTAGTTTTTTTTTAACATAAAATAATATTAAAAATTTGAAAATAATATTGAAAATGGTGTGGGTATCTTAGATTTATATTTTATTTTATTTATTTTTATTTTATTTTATTTATTTTATTTTATTTTTTTATTAATTAAAAATTTAAAAAATGACAAAAATCCGAACTCCGATAGCGCGGTGCGAATAGACTGGCATTGTGGTTCAAATGCTAGCGGTTCAAATCACGTCTGAGGTTAGTTTTTTTTTCAACATAAAATAATATTAAAAATTTGAAAATAATATTGAAAAATGGTGTGGGTATCTTAGGAAATAAATCTTGTTTATTTTATTTATTTATTTATTAATTAATTAATTTTTAAACATAAATATGAAAAAAAAAATATTGAAACGGGTGATGGTGGCGAACCGGTAATTATCGCCACCAGTCTTTCGAACACCCCCGGATCGATTCTATAATGTGCACATTTATTTCTTGGTTGTTTTCGGATCTCTTTCGGATTCGCTTTCGAATTCATTTGTACTTTCGAGCAGCACACTTAAAACGCCGATGAAATCGACTTCGTGAGCGAGAAGCGAATAATAAGGTGTGCTGCTATTATCGAATTGATTCTGATATATAAGTCTGGCCAGCTTGTATATTGGAAGAGATTTGATAAACGAAAGAGGTTGAAATAAAAAAAAAAAATCCGGATCAAAAAAAACTGTTGAGAGGACAGTGAGAGAAAAAAAAAAAAAAAAAAATACCACTGTCCTCTCAGAGCAGTTTTACTATTTTCATAAAATTTTTTATTCTTCAAGATTAAGATTTATAAAATTATAAATTAGTCAAATAGCAACTTGCTAGTTGACATCCTCAAGTAGTGTGTTTATATCCCTAACGACCGCAAGCCGACAAACGTTTTTCATAGTTTTATCAGTATTTTTTTCCCCGTTTTATTAATATTTTTGTTGTTTTTTTAATATTTTTGTTGTTTTTTTTAAGTCTTTATTTTGAAACCAAAATGTCTTCAGAATAAAGAAATTAAAAGATATAGGTTTTTAGGGGTTTTAAGTGTTTTTTTTTACGTTTATGGGGGAAAAATAGGTATAAAACATGAAAACAGTGGGAGGCCTGTGGTCGTTAGGGATATATCCCCACTACTAGAATACCGTGAGTGTTTAAAGAAAGCTGAGCTAAAAGAAAGTTTCCAGATAACAACTCTCCTGAATGTTTTGAACAAAAATGAGCGAAATTGAGAACAAACGATTAGATGGCGATTAACTTCTGGCCACAACCCTAACAACATGAAAATTAAGATTTTAATTATTGAATTCGTTGTTTTCTGCCTGGAAATACTAACAGAATATTTTTTAATTCAAAGAATCTTCATTATAAATTTTTGAATTTAAAAAAATTAAGTGAAGGATATATAAGTGTACATAAAATTATAATATTATATAAAATTATACTATATAATAATGTTTAAATATGCTTAAATAATTAAAGTGTTTAAATGTGTTTAAATAACTAAATTTAAATTATTTAAATGTAATTCTGATATAACGTTATTTCTTTCGTTTTAGTATCCATAAAGTAAGTAAATAAAGAATTTACTAAAATATTTTAATTATTTTACTTAGTAATGAAGAAAATGAATTATATGATTATGAAGAAGATGAACCAGACAAAATGGTGAAACACTAAAGGAGTTATAGTTCCGGATTTCTTAAATGAATTAGCTGATTGTGGGTGTCCTTCACCATGAATTATCAGACTTAAATTATGTAAACTTTCTTTCAACGAATGTCAAGAAAAATGGGAAAACCGATGTTTTATCAATTAAGTAAAGTACTCGTCATACCTGAAGAATATTATTATTAATGTAAGATATGAATTAATTTTTTAAAATATATATATTATATTTAGGTATCTGTGCTTTATGGTGGGAAATGACATTGAAAAAGTATACCACAAATAACAGTTGCCTAATTTATCAAGCCTGTGATGATAAAATGTTAGATAATATAAGTTAATTGCTTTTAAATCAATATAAATTTTAGCAATGATATTTGACGCAGCAACAGAAACTAAGAAATACGTCCAATTTGCAAGATGTATTCCATGAAATCACTATCAAATGGCCTGATGTAGATGATAATTTTGAGATAGATTACCAGCAGAAGAGCGAGAAACCTTTTGTAAATTAAATATAATAGGGTTGGGTGGGTCCTCTTTATCCCTTAATTAATATATATTTACAAGCTGATCGTCGTGGTGGGCGGTTGTAATCCAACTAGTGGGAGGCCTCTGTAAATATATATTTGTGTTAGTGAAAACATTAATTAATTTGGTTATAGTGCCAATGACGCATGTATTTTGAAATTATACGTTTCGAATGTGCTGGTAGTTGACTACCCATGCTTGGCGTAATGTTCCGTACGGAGAACTATAATGCCCAGGTTCTTCTGACCCCACTTGGGCGAGGCACAGACGACCCTTGTGGACGCGAACAAATATCCACCGTGTCTTTCAGGCACAGATATTTGGTCACTGCTCATTAGGCCTGGCAATACTAAATGCATAAACTTTGCCTTGTCCTCTCTTGTCTTGATTTTTATCGTTTAAATATTATTAAAAATAGTAGGTGTTATAAGTTTTATTTACTAACCTTAATAAACCATAATATGCTTTAAGATCGAAAACCCTTGCGACATATTGAGTGTGAGTAGTACCCTTGTGACCATTACCCATAGGGGGACAGAATATTTTGTCGGATAGACTATGAGTATATATAATAATAATTATAATAATAATAATAATATGAACAGTACCCCTGTGACTTGTTGAGTGTGAGAAGTACCCTTGTGTGCAGTACCCATAGGGGGACAAAATATTTTGTCGGATAGATTATGAGTATATAATAATAATAATAATAATAATAATTATAATAATAATAAATGACCTTGAAAAAATAAATGACCTTGATGAGTCATCATGATGAGTCATATGACCTTGACCTTGAAGATAAATGACCTTGATGAGTCATCACGATGAGTCATATGACCTTGGGAATGACCTTGGATGAGTCACGCGACCTTGAAATGACCTTGGTGAGTCATGGTCTTTGTTTCTCGACCTTTGTTTCTTGACCTTGAAAAAGAAATGACCTTGAAAATATAAATGACCTTGAAAATATAAATGACCTTGAAAAATAAATGACCTTGAAAATATAAATGACCTTGAAAATATAAATGACCTTGAAAATATAAATGACCTTGAAAATATAAATGACCTTGAAAAAATAAATGACCTTGAAAAAATAAATGACCTTGAAAATAATATTTTGAAAAATAAATGGCCTTGAAAAATGGTCTCGGGAAAACGTTAATAACTTTGCCGATGTTAATGATGATGATACCTTCAATAGCTCATTCGAAAGGTCTTGCACTAAGCTTCAAAATAAGCTATCGTCCAATAAAATCTGTTGGCGGGAACATTAATTTTTGGGATGAAAAAAAGTATGTCACCGCTGGACCAATTAATAATATTTGAATAATAATAATTTAACTTTGAAAAGATGGTGGTCATCAATTGTTAATAACATTAAAACTATTAAAGATATATAAGATACTTATAGCACATCTTAAAGGTCTTGCAATGGGCTTTAAGATGAGCTATCGTTCAATAAAATCTGATGGTGGGAACATTAATTTTTGGGATGAAAAAAAGTATGTCACCGCTGGACCATTTAATTAAAACAAAAAATTAAATTAAAAAAATAAATGACCTTGACCTTGACCTTTTATTTAAAAAAAAAATTTTTTTCCAGGGGGGGGGGGGTATATGTGGCCTGGAGGGCCCCTGGTCTGGGGAGCCCCAATCCTACTACTCCTCTGTGTGTAAAATTGTAATTTTGTTTCAGCGTTCGTTACTCATAACTGATCTGTTGCATAATAAAATACAAGAGATAAACGGTGACTTTGGCCTTATTGATATCGATGCAAGAGAAGGAGAAGAAAAAACTCAACAAAAGCTACTTAATGAAAAATTGAAGCTACAACTTGATGTCAAAACCAGGTGGAATACGATCGTTCATATGATCACAATTTTCATCCGATACTTTAACGCTATTAAAGCAGCATTAAGTGATCTTGGTGATGAAGAAATATTAAAAGAAATCAACATAGAAATGGTAAAATCTCTTGTCGCCATCCTGACACCCGTTGAATTGACAGTTTTGTAATTGGAAAAAGAGATGCATCTCTTCGCAAGGCTATGGTTTCAATTCTGTTTGTACCAGAAAAAAATATCTCAAAGCTCTTCCGCTATATGCATAGAATTATTAGAGAACATAAATAAATATATGAATAAAAAATTGGACGAAACTCTTTTTGATATCATCGAATGCCTCAAAACAGCTTCAGTCCCACGAACTTCCACTCTGCAGTATGCATCAGAATTAATGAAACGCCTTTTTCTGACAGCTGAAACAATAAATGATGAAAATGATATTGCAAATTTTGAAAGTGTCTCAGGTCAGAATGATTGACTTTTAAGTTTAGCACAAGAATTATCAAAACGTATAAATTCTTCTTCCATTCAAACAATGACTCAGCCAAAATTTAATAAGTTGAAACAAGAATTTCAAATTTTTAAATCTACAGAAATCGAACAGAGAATCTGGAGAAGCTTTGCAATGCCTTTAACACAATTCAACCGACATTAACTGAATCTGTACGAACATTTTCAGTAGCAGGAATGTTTCTTTCAAATTTGCGGTGCAAATTTTCCTATAGGTCATTGGGTGCTTTTGTGTTCCTTAAATATTATTTCAAAAATCCATTTTTGTAAAGTCATTGACCATTTGGTGAAATTAAAAATGATTGGATAAAAAATAATCTTTAATTTGTTGTTTTAAAAAAACTTAAATAATAATATTTTACAATCTGCAATTATAACGTGAAAATATAAAATTTGAAATTTGAAAATTTTCAATCAAAGTCAGGCTTGAAAACTTGACAAAAATGACCAACCTCGAGCCGAGTTGAGCCCCAGGCTCAAACACAAAGCTTTACAAAACTACACATCGTTTCGAACATTAATATATAACTAGAACAGAAAACGCTTGGGAATCATTCAAATACGTCCTTTGAGAAAGGTTATTGCTGTCTAACCGTCTAGTAGACTGACTTTTACCTTCTCCTCCCCACGGAGTTGTAGTCAGAACAATACTTCGTACTTTCAATACGATATTGATATTCGTTTCATGAAATCAGCAGTCCTAAGTATCTAACGAGAAGCTAGGAAAGTAGGAAACTATTCCACACAAACTGGGATACGACTACATGTAATTTATAGTCAGCCTGAGCTTTTAAGTCACCAAGAAACCATTAAGGTCGAATCGTGTCTAGTTATCACATGTTATGAATATGCGGAATCAATCCATGGAAGGTTCTGGTAAAATGCAGGAAGTCTATTTGCATCGACATAGGCTGAAAAAACTCTCGTTTATCTGCTTGAGCTATTATTATCATACAATTTAGGATTACTAAAAAAGTGAATGATTTAGGGGCACCCCGCATTTGCAAGCGATATCGGTTCTCTAACCTTTCGTCCTCGGTATTTTGTTTTTCCTGTTCTGCTTTGTCATGAGTTTCGCCTTTGAATTGGTTGAAACCTCTTTCGTTGAGACCACACCTTTTCTTGCATTGGTTTGCATTTCTAAATTAGTTCTGCATTTCTATTTACTACGACCTGTAGTATTAAATTAGTATCCGTAGACCGTAATACCTCATTAGGGCCTTTAAAATTTCGCATAAGTTTGGGTGATAAGCCTTTCTTGTTATAGTGACTTTCTAGCATTACCTGATCTCCGACCACTATACCATGCTCTTCGGACCTACGATTGTGATAGTTCTCTGATGATTCCCGATTATACTTTAAACTGAGTTTTGGTTTTACCCATGCCTCCTGCATGCGTTCTAGCATCTCCGTGAGATAATCCCTTTGATCCAAGTACTGTGTTGCCTTGGGGAAGAACAACAAATCCACAGGCATTTTACTTTGCCAAAAATACATCAGATAAAACGGTGTTTCACCAGTTCTCTCATGAACAGCATTACGATAAAAAAGATGGAATGTGGATATCCCTAATCAGATTTTCCAGAATTTACATAGGACGCTAACATATTCGCCAATGTTTCGTTAAATCTTTCTACCAACCCGTCCGTGTGCGGATGATATGGAGAAGTGTTCAATTTCAAAATGCCGAAATAGTCATTGATTCCCTTGAGCCGATTACTCATAAAATCCGCTCCTTGATTCGTTAGTAGTGTTGAAGGTACTTCATACCTAAAAACTATTTGTTCCACAAAATTTCTGGCTATCGTATCAGCTTTATGATTTGGAATTGGATATGCCATTTCGCCGAATAGTCAAAAAATACTAGGATGTATTTTTTTCCACTGTTGAATTCTTTAAACAATCCCGACACTAGCACCGGCATCATTGGTACGTGTGATTTCCTTCCATTGTTTCTCCTGGTGATCCAGATTTTACATGTCTGAACCATTCATTCACATCTTGCTTGATTGTTAGCCAGAAGTACTTGTGTTTCAGCCGTGACAACATTTTCAGTGAGTTTTACGAGCACTGCAACCTAAGTGCTTCCCGATATTTCTTCGGAACCATGATGATATTATCCCTTGCATACGCGTACTTGACTAATCCCGTATTCCGACCATCTGCCAACACGACAATCCGTCAACACTAAAAAATTGGATAACGCTGATATTTATAAAAAAATATATTTGTAGGTCATCATATTAAAATTAATTTACATGTACTTGTACAACAAATTTGCCTAAATAATCATTCAAATAAAAGCATTAAAATCAAATACCAGTACCTTTATGATCAGTATCATTGCGACATGTTGAATGTGAGTAGTACTCTTGTAAGCAATACTTATAAGGGGTCAAAATATCTTGTCGGATAAACTCAGAGTATATATAATAAAACGAATTAACTCATTCAAATTTATCACTGAATCAGTCAAATTATCACAAATTTTTGATAAAAAATCTTGTATACCTCTCAGCCAGTTAAATTGTTTAAATATTTAATTAAAATTTTATATTAAACAATTACTAGTTGATTTTTATCTTTCAGCGGAGAATTTATTATTTAAATTTTAAAAATATAATAAATTTAAAATGTATGTATGTTAAAACAAAAATTTATCGACTTTTTGGCAGATTGTCGCTTTGGCGGATTGTTGCTTTGGTGGATTGTCGCTTTGAACTATTTGTCGGATTGTCATTTGGCGAATTGTCGTTTGGCGGATTGTCGTTTGGCGGATTGTCGTACAACCGACTAATCCTTCTTCAAGTAAAAATTAATCTCAAATCTCGTCCCAATACTTAGTAAATTCCGTCGTTGGTTTCCAATGCCTGTCGAATTGAATTGATCTCTTCGTCCGACTTTTGTGTTTCCATCAGATCTGCAATTCTGTTGGTTCTTCTTGACAACACAAAGAGTGTTTCTTCTAATATGTCTTCCTTGAAGTCTTCTTCTTCATTTCCTTGATACATTCGGAATAGTGCATCTGCGTTCCCGTTGTGGTATTTTTTTCTGTAATGTATTTCAATATCGTGGGGTTGTATAATTATTGACCATCTGACAAGCTTTGATGTATCTATTGTATGTTTGGTTAGCAATTGTAGAGGCTTATGATCGGTGTCAACGATTATCTTTCAACCTCATAAATACGTTCTGAATTGGCTTATAGCGTAGACAATTGCTATAGCCTCAAGTTCAATCACTGTATAATTTTTCTCTTATAGCTTTAGTCCTCTGCTGGCATATGAAATAGCATATACATAACCTAGGTCATCTCTCTGAACTAGCACAGCACCAATAACCCGAGTGCTGCCATCTGTCATGACCAAGAATTGTTTCTCAAAATCTGGGAATCGTAGAAAAGGAGGTTCCAAGAGCAATTTCTTGAGCGTATCAAATTATTTTTGCTGCTCTGGACCCCAAACAAATTTGACGTGGACTTGAGTCCTAAAAGCAATCAATGATTATTGATGAGAAAATTCCCCAACATGTTCATTTGGGTTTTGATTTCTCTGATATAATTGTTATCTAAAGATTCTTCCCACGTCTCTGAGTAATATTCTAGTTCTCAATGCATCTCTCATTTCTGCCCACGTTTTAGGTACCATGAGAGCTGGTAATGCCATTACTTCATTGTACTTTTCTCTTGAAGATCCTTTCAAATATATTGATAATCTTTGAATAATTATATTGTCCGGGTTGGCATTTGCTTTTGCCATCTTATAATATTCTGACATATATTCGGGAAATTCTCATGAATCCTCACTGAATGCCTTAACAGGCAGAGCAGGATATCTTGCGAATACATTTGCAATAACTTCCTCTGCAATTTGCTTCTTTAGTTTAATTTGCGCACGAGTTCCAAACGCTATTTTAAATTTTACTTCACAATATGCCAACCAAAATGTTAGGTTTGCAAGTGGGTTGTACGACTTACACACTCACTCGATCTGACTCTAAGGTGTGTTCATTTTGGTTCCCAGATTCCCGTATAGGCCACAGATTGCAAATTGTGACTGGCGTGGTTTAATCATCTACGTATTTGATGAGAGCTAAGATTGTTGCAAATGTGGCTGTGGAGAGACCAAGAATTGATAAACACCAGTAAATATGAATATGGAAAACAGGTTAAAAGTCACAAACACTCAATAAATATTAATTAAGCTACATTCTTCTTAACATTATTTAAAAAGAAAACATTCTTCCAATATTGTTCACTTTCCTCTAACATTACTCAATTCTGTTTTACTGTTTTAAGAAATTTTCTATTATAAGATTTGTAATTACCTTTTTCAACTTATTAATTTCTCAAGCATTCGGAACTTACTTCTATATTACGTTTGTTTATAATTAAAATATTTAAATTAAAAAAATATTTAATTTAGAAAGAATTTATTTGGTTCTTTATAATTTAATATGGAATACATATTAATAAAAATAATTAATTTAAATTTAATAAACTAATTAATATTAATAGTTTTTTTATTCTAATTAATTTGACCTTGAACGTTTGTTTATGGGCAATACATTTTGTCTATCACTAAAACGTAAATCAACTGATTCAATTGCAGCAAATATGGCTTCCTCTAAATTTTCAGCAGAAATTATTGAAGCAGCAGGAAAACATACTTCTACAGTTAGTATTTATATAAAATAGTTTTTTTGTTTTATTTATAATATTTAGCTTATATTTCTTCATGGTTTGGGTGACACAGGGTACGTTACTGAAATTGTGAATTTTATTGAATTAATATTCCAGGTCGGGCTGGGCGATGAATTTAAAACACTATGTACCTAAAAGTTGCAAAGTCATTTGTCCACACGCGTTAGTTATTTATAAATTGTCAGAATAATTTTAATTATGGATAAAATATAAATGATAATCATTATTGGTGCTTGAAGCATTCCAAAATTTAAATTATAAGATAATTTAATATTAGATATCTATCATTTTTAATTATTTTATCTTAATTTTTGAAAATTAAATTTTGTAGATTGTGGTACAACTATGAAGTTGTATTATATACCTAGAATTATATTTCTAGACTTGAAACTTTACTTCACATTATGTGAGGGTTGATTATAAAATATCCTTTAAGTTATGAATGATGAAACAAATTTTATTTAAAAGATTAAATATTAAAAAGATACTTTTACTGTTAATTAAAAATATTCCAATACAATACACACTTTTAGGTTATCTATTAATTGCAATAGATTTGTTATAAATTTGTATTTGCAATGTGTGAAATGCTTATTACATCAACATTCAAACTAGAAACATCTTTCTAATTATTGATTTAATTAGAAATTATGAAATCCGAATAAAGAAAAGATAATATTATTGGATCGAAATTTTTTCTAGCAGATGTTGCGCCAAATTCTTTCGTAAATAATTGGTCATTGTTTGAAGTTCAATAATTTTGTTTGAAACAACTGCAATATTTTGGATTCATTAATTGTCAAATGTCTAACACATTTATGAGTTTAAACACTCAAACCTAACAATTTATAATTTGGATTAATAATGTGACGAGTTAAATAATTACGATTTCAAAAAATTTTGTAATGGTTTAGCGATTTATACAAATATAAACTTGCATAACCGATTCCTTTTTGCTGCACTTGCAAGTGTTTAGCTGAAAATCTATTCGAGTATAGATAGTTAGTAAGCATTGGTGTAACACTATTGGTATTTTGGGTATTTTAAAAGAAAAATAGTTATCGATTAAATATATATTTTGATTACTATTTATATATGGATTATATTAGGAACCCAAGCATGAAATAGTATTAAAATGCTAATAGGGCTTATAATAAAAGAAACATGGTACTAAAATAAAAAGGAGAATAATCAATATCAAATAATTTAATCGATATCATTGACTTTATCAAAATCTTAGAATACACTTTTAGATTTTTCATTCTCATGCATTGCATTGTCACTTGAGAGCATAAATTTACAGCTTAAAAATAAAATTAATTGATCTCGGTTAAAAATTTTTATAATTACATTTAAAATTTAAATATTTATTCTAATTTTTATAAATAACTTATTTTTGTTTTTATTTTTTAAATTTTGAATCAAAAATCTAAAACTCAGGCATTATATTATTTTATTAAAACAATTACAATGAAAAATAAATGAATTAATTGTAAATTTTACGTCTTATATGTCTAAAAATGGCTCCATATGAATAGTTTTGAAGTCTATAATGCCAATATATTACATTAAGAATAAAAACTAATGACTTTTCTATTATTTAATGCACCAGTGAAAATCATTTAAAGTGAAATTGTAAGCTAATACATCTTTCAATTTCAGAAATACTAGACCAGTTACTCTTAATGGTGGAGCATCTATGCCGTCTTGGTAAAACAATAAACTTATTAAATTATAATTATATACTAAATCAGGTTTGATATTATCGGTTTAACTCCAGATAGCCCGCAAGATGAAGCTGGTATTAGACATGCTTCTAAAGAATGTATTATACGCTTATTAATTGTATTTATTCTGTGAATTTCGTATGTTATAGTGAATAATATAGTAAATAAAGAAATTGAAAGTGGTATTTCTCCACAAAAAATAGCAATAGGTGGATTTTCCCAAGGTGGAGCAGTAGCATTATTCAATGCTCTCAGTGGACCTATATCTAAATATGCTGGTGTTATAGCTCTCAGTACTTGGCTACCTCTTCATTCCTCGTTTAAGAACGATCCGAGCGTAATGATAATAAATTATTTTTGATCTAATATGAATGTGTATAGATTTTAAAAATTGACAAAACTGTACCTGTTTTGCAGTGCCATGGTCAAATGGACCCTCTGGTGCCTATTCAAATGGGTCAGATCACTAATCAGTTTCTCAGAATTTTAGGACTTAGTGAAGTTCAATTCAAGATCTATCCTTACATGGACCATTCGTCATGTGATGAGGTATAGTTATTGATTTACTATTCCTATTTTATTATTTTATATTAATATTATTTTTATTTTTATTTTTGCTATTTTATCGGTAATTTTATTTTTAATATATTAATTTTATTATTATCGTTTATATTAAGGTTAAACAATTAAATGATAAAATAAACCTTTTTTCATATTCAATAAAATGAAAGAATTTTCAACTATAAAAAATTTTTTTTGATAATTGTTTTGAGCGTGTGATATGTGAAGCATTATTGATAAGAACTTTTAATCCTAAAATCAATGTGCAGAATGCAGTGAATACTTGTGTGTTGAATGTTTTTAATTAAGTTTTTGTATGTTGATGTATATTAATAATAGTTATGTTAAATAATTAAAATAATATTTTTAAATAATTTTAAGTTTAAATAATTGTTTGTTGAAAATTATTTTTAAAAATAATTGTTTGAAATTTTTATTTATAATTAAAAATTTATAGATTTTATAATTTTAAGATAACGACAATCAAACATTTTTTTCA
Organism: Schmidtea polychroa; assembly: GCA_959609185.1. Classification (NCBI taxonomy): domain Eukaryota; kingdom Metazoa; phylum Platyhelminthes; order Tricladida; family Dugesiidae; genus Schmidtea; species Schmidtea polychroa. Next base: position 387,533 of record CAUHTR010007759.1, read on the forward strand.
CGATTAATTTCGACGGTTTTCCTGTCATCATCAGGTGGGATATAATAACTCATTAAATAAAAGATTTTAAACAAATTTAATTATATATAAAAAAAATTTTTTTCATTTTATAAAAAATATTATTTTTTAAAACTTTAACATTTAAAATTTAATTTAATAATTATAAAAAATTTTTTTTTATTAATTATTTAATTTAACACAATAATCAATACATACATTACACAAAAGCTTATTTAAAAACACTCAAAACACAAGTATTTACTGCATTCTGCACATTAATTTTCGGATTCAATGATTTTAACAACAACGCCTCACAAATTACACGTTCCCAATAATTATCGAAGTTTTTTAATAAAATTTTAAAATCAGACATACCTATTTTAATCTTACAGCCCTTATTGTGCTCACCAATATGGGTCAAAGACTTCGGTCTACAATGTTCTCGAGCTCGAATACAGAGATGACGGGAAGCCTCTCCAATGTATGTGGCATTACACCCATTACATGTAAACTGATAAACGGGATCGGAACACAATTCAACCGGAGTTTTTGACTTAATTATAAACATATTGCGTACTTTCCATGAAGTTGACACTATCCTATAGTTTAAATTCCCTAACTGCTTTCTTATCTTCACTTTATAATCCTTAAAACCTTCTGAGTACGGAACGTGTGATTTGTGAGGCGTTGTTGATTAAATCATTGAATCCGAAAATTAATGTGCAGAATGCAGTAAATACTTGTGTGTTGAGTGTTTTTAAATAAGCTTTAGTGTATTGTATGTATTGATTATTGTGTTAAATTAAATAATTAATAAAAAATTTTTTTTAATAATTATTAAATTTGTTTAAAATCTTTTATTTAATGAGTTATTATATCCCACCTGATGATGACAGGAAAACTGTCGAAATTAATCGTGAAAAAATGTTTGATTGGCGTTATCTTATAATTAAATCATTGCCATTTATGTTTAACTATTTTATAATTTGTTTATATATTATCAATATAGTATAGTTATTCATCCGTCGTGAATGTAGGTAACCCGATGATGATAGTGATGCTATCGAAATATATAGTGAAAAATATGTACGAATGGCGATTTTTATTAATAAAATCTCTACCGTGCTTTATTTAAGTATTTATAAAAATGTTATTATTTTAAATTAATATTTTTTATTAATATTATTTTCTTTTTAATATATTAATTATTTTATTTTTTATTATTATTAAATAATTAATCTTATTATTATTGTTTATAATAATATTATTTTTGTCAATTATTTATTTTTATTTTTGCCATTTATATCGGTAATAATATTTTTTTTCTTTTTAATATATTAATTATTTTTTAATTATTTTATTATTAAATAATTATTAATCTTATGATTATTATTTATATTAATGTTATTATTATTATTGTCAGAACAAATTATCAAATATTTTTTTACAAAAATCTTTGCCATGTTTATTTATTTATTCAATTAATTATTCTCTGTTTCTGTTTGCTAAAAATATATAATAATTATTATTACAAATTAACAGCTACTGACAAAATTTAAATGAATTTCGTCGTATAATTATTTAGATGGCGTCAATTTGTTAACAATGAGCTATTAATTACTATTAATATTCATTTTCCGGCAATTGTAAACAATTTATAGTTAGATAATTTGTCCGTTCAGAATAACTTGTAATGTATAATTATGATATTCTATAATTACTGTAGGTTATGTAAATATCATCCTCATTTAATATCCCCCCCCTATTATAATGCAAACAATAAAGGCTAATATAAAATATCAATATTTAGTCCTATATTGATTGATAAACTAAATTTTTGTTGATGTTTTTTGAAAATTTACTTTTCATTCCATGACAAGATAAAATATCTATGAATACAATCCACAAGAAATACAAGGGCAAAGAACCATATAAAATTAAGAATAAATAAGAAAACAATACGCGCTTGTAACCTCTAAAAACAAAAGCATTAAGTTAACAATTTCTAAATATTGGGTTTATAACTAAGTAATTGAAGTTTTTAAGATATATTTACGTATCTAAAGTGTGTAAAATTGGATTTTCGATTATCATTCTGTAGAAAATCAAAACACATATTTTCTTCATATTTTGCGTTTGCGTTGTGTATAGTGCAAAAGAATGACAGTAAAAAAATTAATTTGCTAAATTTCGTTCTAGTGATTTTTCACTGAAATATAAATAAAGCTGAGGTTTGGTCCAGTTAAAATTGAAGACAATCAAATCGATAATCGATGCGAATTGTCATAGAACAACATGCGAGATTGTAATTAAGCCCAATGTATTACATTTTGAGATTGAAAGGCGTTTACAACAACCTATATACTCTAAAAAGTATGATTTATGGATCCCCTGTGAACCTAGAAAAATTCGCTTAACGCAACTCATTAAGATATGTGATAATAATGACTATATTTATATTTCTAAACATCAATTTTAGAACCAGAGACCCTGGTAAGGTCAAAATAATAAAAAAGCAACGTAACTAATTAAAATCAGTAGCTAAATTATCTATTAAATAAAAATTCATAAATATATTGCATAGAAAATTTAATCGATCTTCATATAATAAATTGATATAATAAATTGATATAATAAATGATATTTGAATAATATTAATACTATTCATTAACTATTTCTCAATTGTTAAAATAAGAAAAATATAAGTTTAGTTACAAATTTTCAAGTAATTGTTTTAACAACTTATGTCTATACCAAGCAATTTTGCTCTAAATCTTCACAATCTAATATAGCGTGAAAGAATAAAATCTTAAATTTTTATATAAAGTGGGAGCTACAAAGCATAAAATAGTTGAAAAATATTCATGTTTTAAATATATAAATAAAACCAGATTTTATATATTTTGAACCACTATTAAAATATAGTTACGTTAAATGCGATCAATTGTTAATTTTGTCAAACATAATAAGTGAAGTTTAATTTTTTTACTTTTCGGTTTTTGGCAATTGGATTTTCACATGAATTCTGTTTGTCTAATTTTATATAAAATATTCATTCGATTCCATCAATTCAAAAATTATACATTAAATTGGAAAATGACAATATATTATAAATGTCCATCAACCAGATAGGAAATCTGAATAGGATAATTAATGACAAAATTTTCCACAAAATGAGTTGCATATTTTATTGAATTATTAAAATTTGTTATGCTGAATTGAATTTTTTTTCAAATGTCGATTCATAGATAAATTTAATAACCTACATTTTTAATATTTTTATGGGTATAATCATCTGGAAGTAAATGTTTTTTTGTAAATATCAGAAATCGATTTTTTAGTAATTGGATGAACCAATTTACCGAATTATTTATGATATTTCAACTTAAAATTGCACATATATATTATCGGAGGAGAGGAAAATCATAATATATGTGTGTGTGTGTGTGTGTGTTGAGGATACCTAAGTAATAAAAATTAAATAATTGTTGTGGTTATAAGAGATACGAAATGAAAATTTGGAAAAAGTAAAAATCAATATTTTATCTGGGAAGTGGTAACGCGTGAAAAATGAAATTGATTAGAGGCCCGTAGAAGGGTCTGGGGATCCACAAACAAATTATTAATGAAGTTTCAAACAAATCTATTAATCAAAGGATAGTCAGATGATTATCAGATGAATGGGTTGCCGGGAATTAGGAGAATTGGCAGAGAATTATTTAAGTCGGATGAAGTAAAGATTGATGATCAGTGAAATACTATATAGTCAGAGAGCTAAAAACAGAAAGCGTCAGTTGGTGGAGGAGAGGAAAAATCATAATAACCTAGCAGAATTAAATAAAGAAGGTGAACAAGTGCGATTCAGAAAAGAGTGATAAACCAAATTGTGTTATAACTTATTAAACTGATACCCATTGGCCATTTACCCAGCTATACTAATCCTAAATGGAGCTTGCAATTTGAAAATAAGGATTTGAGTTTTATTTCTTTGATTGCTGAACATGAGAAATCGGATCAAGATTTAATCCCATCGATTAACATTTAAATATCCAAACATTATTATTGTTAAAGTGAACAAAATAATTGGAGGGATATATAAAATAATGAGATGCCATTCTAAAGTTCTGAAAAGTAGGAACGAAAGGAAGAAATTGGAAAATCAAATAATGAAATACAATAATTAATAAGTACAGCATAAAACGGAAAACGAAAATAGAAAACAAATTAGAAATGGAATTTCCTTATATCGACGACTTGCACGAGGTAAAGGAAATGGATCATTGGGGAAGCTGAGAGATGACGTCTTCTAAAAATTATATATCTTGACAGCTTTCAGAGATAATAAAAGAATTAGATAAAAGACTTAAGGAAATGTACGGGGAAAAGGAATATAAACGATTATCAATTTAATATCAGTAAGTGCTATTAGATTGCAGATTAAGGAAACACAACTTGAATCAAAAAGGAGAATTTCTAAAGCACACATTTTGTAAAGAAAACACAATTTAATTGAATTATTAAATTATGGGAGGAACAAATTAAAGCTATCGAATAAATTCAAGTTAAATCTAAGAAAGCAACTAGATCGAATCTACCTATCATTGAAGCCAGAACAGTTGGCAAGTGGTGGTTAACTCCAACTTGTATCGTAAACGTGCTATTCTTTCCGAAGGATTTGCAATAAGTACTCAAATCATTGTTGGAATATTGAATTATTTGTGTCACTGTAAATTGGTCATTAATAATTTTAATCAATAAAAGTTTTCCGCTTGGAGCTCTGTATAATCTATAATCCCAGTTATAATCCTTCAAAATTCATGGAATAAAATCACATTAATTTATAAAATTGAAGAATTTATTAATAATTCTCGATCCGTAATAAAAATATCAAACGAAATTTCATTAATCACTCTGAAAAATTTCGTGTAAAATATGTGACAGAATTGATTCCTTGGGTCACAGCAACATAAAGTTGACAATAAGCAAATGGTGGCTTTTATTAACACATAAATTGCCGTATATATCTGACAACCTCAGTTTAAACCTTTCAAAAATGTCACATATTGAGTCAATTATAAAATAAAAATAAAGATTTAATTAGTATTTTTTATATGTATTTATTGTCACTATCAAAATTAGAATTATAAATCCATTTTTAATTTTTTAAGAAAATAACGATAATTCGCATTTATCCACGTTTCGATTTTGTATATTGATGACATGCATATGTTCCGGATATAGTATACTAGGATGTTATATGAGATTAAATTTTGAAGAAAATTAGTGTGTCAGTACGTTACATTTTAAACGAAATCGACTATTGTAAAATCTGGTTATAATAAAATTAATTTCTTACCAAAGGCATTTTATTATAAGGGTAAAAAATCTAACTTTCTAAGCCTCATTAGTCATATAAGTATGATATACACCAACCTAAATTTGAAATTTGCAAAAATAGCAAACTTTTTGTTTCTATTTTATCTATCAAATTAGTTAATAATCTAACTTTGGATCAGAGGCAGTTTTTTGCTCGTTCCACCATTAACGTGTTAACTAAAACAGAAATTTCGATAATCTGATAAAAATTATGTAATAATAAAAAAATGAAAAGCTGTATTAAATATAATTGATACTCGAATTCGATGGCATTTTTGTCCCGAAAAATTTTCACTTAAATATGAATTGATTTTATTTAATTGAAATTGTTGTTTATTTGTAATTCTGATATCAATGAAATCCTCTCAATTAATCCGATGTGTCACATTATTTGCAATGTTGTATCAATTGATAAATTGACATTGTCCTGGCTGTTTAATTGCTTTCCATTAATTCTGTCATTGGATATTTGATTACATCTATGATTGTAGAAATTCAATTTATTTCTCATTTTAACTTTTAGGAAATGCAAGATCTTTCCAAATTTTTGAAGACTGTTTTAACCGACTGATCTTATTTCTTCTCAATAATCGAAAATTGATTTAGTGTTGCATAATTTTCAAATTTGAAGCTAGTTATTATCGCTTGTTGTTTCGATGGGTCGCATTGATTGTGATTCCATAATGTGGTAGTATTTGCATAAAAGTTTTGTTTATTTTGTCAATGATTTTTGCACTTTTTATTATTAGTTTTTGTAAAATTTATTTTCTATTAATAATCTTATAAAAATAATTGCTTGGTACTCAAGGGTCAGTTTGATCGCGGTTTATTATTTTAGAACGGTAACTACTGCATGCAGTAGTAATTAGCTACTGTTTATAAAATCAATTCACATATTTACAAGAAAGAATATAGCATATAACGTCTATTTGCTCACGTTGGATTTCATAAAAAAAATTTGATAACATCTGGGGCATACATTTAATTTCCATGGAAATTTTGATAGTAAAACATAAATTTGTGTAGAATATTGTTCCAAAATGTGAAGTAATTTTGGCTGTTTGAAACAATAAAATTGGAGTAGAGAATTAGGAATAAACGGTTGCATTTATTTGTCGTAGTGATTTTGTAGTTTGGAAAGAGTTACAAATCCATTATATTGCTGGGGTAGTGCTCGATTGACTCTAACTATTTTACGTACTTGTCTAGGAGATGAGTGTACATTTGTTTATATTAATTGTGCCCATGTCCATCCGGAGCAAGACCCCGCACAACTTATACTCCAACATAGCACCCGCGAATTGCTTCACGTTGGAAATGTGCTATGCCGGCGAGACTCCAGCAAGCAGGTGAGCTCCTGCCTTAGAACTACTCCTTACTGAGGCCTCGACTTCCCTCTACTGACTGCCGATGGAAGGACTTACGTCTAATTACCTCATCCGACTTCACTTTTCTCCGCCCCTGACTTGGCTACCAACTGACTATTGCTTCTTGAATTTCAAATTTTGCTCTCTCGGTGTGTAAAAACTACTCCAAACCCTTTGCAGAGATTAGTTAGACAAAAACACAACAACATGTAACCAAAATTGATTTATTTCACTCTTATAATACATTACACAATTAAACCCTACATACATGTATTAGATAGTAGGAAAACGAGTCAAAGGAAAGAATTAAGCCAAGATGGATCAAGTTTTAATTAGCGCTCAGCACGGCTGCTCTATATTGATGATGTTCATTTCTCCCATTCTGGATCCGCCAATAATAGATCCAGATCGAAAAACTCGGAAGCATTCTCCTCCCAAGTTACTCCAGCAGCTGAAATGATTCGCCCTGTGATCCCCGCTGTCAAATCGATCGTCGCTGGGGGGTCATTCGAGTTGCCTGGGTGGTCAGAAGATGGATTACTTTGTTTGGCGACTGCTCGTTCACGTTGTCGCTTCTTGCGTTCTGCTCTGGATAATTGTCGACGCTTGGTCTTTGGACCAATCAGTGTGTTTGACGGTATCATTGAGGGAGACGCGGTCGATGACAACCCTTTCTGGGCTCCAATGGGAGACACTACGGTTGGCCTGGGAGAGAGGTCGGCCTCTACGCATTCCCGGCAGGGCTTCTTAGCTGAAGATGGCGAATTGCAAGGAAGGTCATGATGGACGGGGAAGATGTTGTCCGCTTCATTGATGGGTATGCTAACTATCTTTCGAGTCGCTGCCGCCTGCACGTAGACTTTGTGTAGAGCCTCGGACTGCTCTTTGATTAAACTGCGTTGAGCTCTACTCTCGCTTATTAAGGCATCGCGACAGTGCTCGCTCCGGTACAATTTCTTTTGTACCTCCTTCATTTGTACTGGACTAAACCACGTACCTTCCAGATGGTCGATCGCCTTCTTGTATCGACCGATCTGGGCCTGTAAATCCCTGATTATAGTATTTTTATCTGAGCAGGAGAAGCAGGGTTTGAGGGATGATTTCGAGTTTGGCAACATTTCTTCGGTAGCTAAAATGAAGACAGGATAATGTTGATTAAACGAAAATTTACTACATTCACTAATCCATCAACGTGGCGGCATTCCTTATCAAGGGCCTGACCATCCCTCCATTACACCCACGGGCCAAGGACTTTACGAAGAAAGGGGACGGAAGAGTTAGAATGACTGTCAGCAAAATTCGGTTGGATCGATGTTACATCCGCAAATAACCGGTGTTCGGGCATTAGTAAATCTATTTCCCTTCCCTTTATTGCGACCATGATAATTATAGCGTCGATTTAGGTAACTTAACAATACAAGAGTGTAGTCTAAATGTGACTTCGTCATCATCGGGATAATTTAGACAGGTCGGATATGAAGGAGTAGTAACTTGATTAAAGATTTGTACATCTAATCCTAATTATAATATTTAAATTTGCTTTAATTCTACATATTCATGATTATAAACAAATTAGAAATCGAATGTACGTTGCCCATCTGATTAATTTCACTGTTAATACTTTCTACCAGTTTGATAGCTATTCTTGTTATGTGAGGCATCAAATGCGGACCGTCTGCTATATGTCTTATCAGTGACTGTTGCGATATTCAGATTTATTAGTCGATGTTGAATTTACTCAGTGTGGGTGATGGGAGTCAATTCTATCGTTACTGGTGATTAAATTGTGCATTCACCCTGACTGTGCAATCTGCGTGAGCATTCTGCCGGCTACATCATATGTTAGCGTGAATTTATGCATGTGCTTCTACTCGTAAGTGATCATCTAATCCTAATCATGATGTACATGTGGTCAGATTGTGCTTGCTCATTGTACGCATTCGTGCTCTATGTTAGTCACTGAACTTGAAATTTATATTGCTGTTGGGATTTAATCATTTGGTGTTGATATAATCTACCGGCGAATTCCCATTGCACGTGGAATATGGAATTCTATATTATGTTGCATTTCTCGCCTTCAGGTTCGGATATCTCACTCAGTGGATGTATTTTATCAATTAACTCAAGGAAACCTCACCTTGGTGACGTCCAACAAAGGTAATTTCCTGAAAATACTTGTCGTGTTTCTACTACCAATCATCCGGAATGGCATTATTTAATAAAAACTAAAAATCCTTTGTGAAATTTCATTTTTAATTAACCACGTCTTATGACTTTATTTTGTGCATTTATTAGGTTATGAGTCGGAGGTCTTTTACCGATTGGCTTTCAGACTACGGTGATCAGAAATCTGGAAAGAACTAAACTAATTTTTATAAGAAAATCAAATGTCCTTCGAGATGTTTTTTCATTAAATCAGGTGACTAGTAATTTTCGGTTATATTCCTACACCAATTTGTGACCTCAGAGTGAGTCTATCAACGTTCTAGTTATTTCGTTTAAAACGGGAATTGAACGAGTTTTTGGTAGAAAGACGATTTACTGCAAGATGATAAAGTGTCGACGAATGCGAATTTACGATTTGGACTAATTCATAATGTCAAATGAACTTTTTAACGCATAGCGTTGAGGAAAGATAAGTTTGCATAGTAGAATTTGCAGTCACCTCAGTCATTGTCTATCATAACTACATTCCTTTTTCAGAGTCTGAAACCTGTCTCACTTCACACCTGACTATTTGCCTATAATCGTTTAAGTCCTTCAGCGACGGACCCGTGAGGAAGCCCCCACATTCCGGCCCACGTCAGCTGCGTGATTGAAGAGGTCGGTACCCACCGGCTGAGCTCCCGAAGGCTCCTCACACCATGGTACAGATCTCCTCAACTCCACGTTACTCAAATATAATTTATTTCTAATCATAAAAATTGAAAATATATCATTTATCTATCATAAAAAGCTTTTAAATTTCATCATAAAAAGGCATCAACATGAGATTGAATGGAGAAAACTATAAAAATTTATTAATTTACTATAATAAATATTAGCATTAACTTTGAAAAGAACGTAAATACACAATCAAACACATTCTTACTTATTGCTTAGAAAACAGTGATCTCGAAAAGCTGAGTCGAAAAATTATCCAATCGGTTATCGTGCTAGGTGGTGAATCAAATTGTCCCTGATAGTCGTTTATTCTGAGAGTTTCGTCGATCGTCTGAATAGTTGAGTATTGACCTGTAATGGCGTTGGTTAAACAGTCGATTTAAGTTATTTGCTTACCTGTAATGGCGTTGGTTAAACAGTAACTGTATTGTGTTTGCTGCTTACTTATATAGGAATTTTTCGTTTATGCGGACCAATCAAAATTGAGTACCGCTTTAATTTTTAAATTAATTTGTTTTTCTTATTTCTTTGGTTGTTTTTCCTTATTTTTCTTTATTTTAATATATTTTTTATTTGTTTCTTAAATTCCTCATTATTTGTTGCATTTTTCGTCATTTTATTCCTTATCTTATTACCTTATTCTAATTTTCTATTTTTCATTTTTTGTTTTAATCTTAATATCCTACCTTATTATTTCTTTTATCTCCTAATTGGTTTATTTTAAAATTTGTTGTCGTATTTTATTTTATTTGCGTCCTGTCTATCCTAAATTTTTGGCGCTTATGTTTTCGACTCAGCCCAACAATATAATTTAAATTAACGAACATTTTTGCTATTTCGGTCAATGAATTGTAAGTGTTTAAATTGATGTCAGGAATAATGCGATACGAGGAACGTAATTTGTTACCGTTTCTGTATTTTAACCCTTTTACTGTCTTGAGTATCATGTATGATACTCACCGTTTCAGTGAGACGCCCATGCATCATATATGATACTCGTATATATGACTCGCGTACCATGGATAACACAGTTATACGCTTGACGATCATATATGATACTCAGTTTTTTTTATTCCAGGGTATATGAAACAGTATGCTCAACAACTTCACATTTTTTTTCTTGTTTGTACAGTACTTTTTATTATACGCACAGTGACGTCATATGCCAATCATCGAAAATGGGCTTGACAGTGAAAGGGGTAAGAACGTTTAGTAAGTTAGTAAAAATGAAAAAAATATAATGCGATATTAAAATTCATGGATATGTTCTTTTTTAAAAATTTTAATATTTCTATTCTCTTTTTTCGACATAGAAATCGAATATGATGAAAAAATTAGTGGCTGTTATTAAAAAGTTTGGTAAATAGCATTTTCTATAAACTAAATATGGTTTTGGTAGATATTTCTTTGTTGATCTGGATTGAAATGTTTTTAAAATTAAGTGTGATATGAATATAGTTTCAATAAAGTTAGTGTACTGGTCATGTATTTAAAGTATAATTTTATGAACTACTTTAAAACTGAAGGAGATAAATTAGTTTTAATACTAAGGAAAAAGAGAAGGGAAAATGCACTAGAATTCTAGAAGTAAAACTATTCCAACTGTTGGGGTTCGGCTAGACGAAAATATTGATAGCCATTAAGACTAATTTACAGTTAATAATTAATTACTATATTTAAATTCGGGTCACCACATAAAATCGACTTCTAGTACATCGATTTTTAAAACATCGAGTGTGAAAAGATCTACTTTTAGCCTTAAAACATCTACTGTCAAAAACATCAACTGCCAATAACATCTAGTAATAAAAGGCAAGAACATCAATCGCCTAAAACATCGAGTTTAAAAAACCTTTTTTAATTAAATGCTCTCATCATTTTTTTTAATTTTAATAGTTTTTTTTAATTTGTTTAATTTTGAAACCATCTCTTTTCGTTATATTTTCATCAATTTAATTAATTCAACAAATTTTAATACTCCTCTGTTGTATCTTAAAGTACCGTTCGTGTGTACTTTTCTTCCTAAAAAAAGACTTTTACACGAATCGTGCGGGCGTGGTGTGTGTGTGTGTTGAGTACGACCAGTCCCCATGTGACCTGTACTCCTCGGGGGTCAAAATACTTTGTCGGATAAACTCAGACAAAATGTAAATGTTTATATCATAGCTTCCCAACCAGTGTGCCGCGAAACATCTTCGTTATATTTTCATCAATTTAATTAATTCAACAAATTTTAATATCAGATGAAAGTTTAATTAACCTCAATTAATTTAATTTTAATTTGTAGATGTTTTAAAACTCGATGTTTTAGAAGTTTTAAAAGTAGATTTTATTGACAATCGATGTATTTGTTGTTGATGTTTTGGACTCGATGTTTTAGACAGTAGATGTTTTCGCCAATAGATAAATTAGAAGTTGATTATTTTGTTGTTGATTATCTAGAAGTCGATGTTTTGGGGGCGCGCCATTTAAATTATATACTTATTATAGTAATTTATAAAATATTTATAAATTGTAAATATAAATTATGTATAAAATAAATTAATATGAATAGTTGATAATTTAGAGAAGAAAGGACACAAATTATTACCTTTAATCCAGTGGTTCTCACCCTTTTGTATTGGCGACTCCATTGATACTTTTTGCGACGTCGCGACCCAAATTTTTTAAGGAAAATATATACTATTTACCAAAAGGATTGGAAACAATTTTTCACAAATATATAACTGCTTTAAACCACTGCTTTAATCTATATTGATTTTAAGCATTAGTAATAATTTTCTTCGGCGTTGGTTAGCTTAGTAACAGTTGTGGAAATATAGTCAAAAGTGACAGCATGCAAAAATTGAGTATAAAAGGAGAATCTCAAAACAGAAAATTCAGAGAAAGTAGCTAAGTTAAATATAGCTGTGAGATATAATAGATTTTAACCATAAGGTTATTTAATCTATTTTTGAATTAAAATAAATTACAGGGAACGCACACACGACCTCAAGCATCAGTATTTCGGACTGAATTGTTTGAGGGTATTAAACTCTTAGAGGGTAAAACTTAGGAACGACTTTTGTTCTAAACGATAGCGCAAAATTTGGGAATTACGTAGCACATAATCGCACATTTCTTTATATAGCGCTGAGAAGCATTAGATCCAGTCTTTGTTCTTTATCTGAGGACGGATCGAATAACCTATTTCTTTATTTCAGTATCATCGGCTTTTTTGGGAGATTCATTCCACAAATTGTAAAAAGCTTTGTGCATAACAAATATATTTTTGAAAATGCAAAAGTCGTTGTTTTAGTTAATCATATATTTATTTATTCACGCTAAATTATCTTTTGGAGTCAGATAAATTAGTATCTGTGTTAGGTATCTTATCCATCACACAACCATTTTTAGAACAAATACAATTCTCCACGAGGATTAAACAGATTCGCAGAATTTATTGTGGAATTTATTTAATTAAAAATTTAAATGAAGTTTCAATTTATTGTATATCAAAAACTTCAAATAGGATTTTATTGGTGACCCGTCAAAAAGGTCTCGATATTACGGCCCCGACAAAAGTACCCCGCCAAAAAGGTCTTTGGCAAAACGGCCCCGACAAAAATGCCCTTGGCAAAAGGGTATCTGATATAAGGGCCCTTGGCAAAAACGACCCCTGTCAAAAGGGCCTCCGCAAATAAAACCGCGTAAAAACTGAGTAAACAAAAACACTGTTTCCAGAAGTTTCACATCCCATCAACAACTATACACTTATCCCTACTCGCTTTGGAAAGTCCTAAATTCTATTTTACACCGCACCGCCACATATTCTCATCCTGACCAGCCATGATACATCTTTTCTTGCTAACGCATTCCGTGAATTCTTCACTGACAAGATTGATCGAATTCGTGCCAAATTTTTCTATTCCGGCCTCTTCTGGTCCATATAAAATTCCAATTACTTCCCCACCAAAACCATTTCATGGTACTATATGTATGTGTAATTTCAAACGTATAGAACCTATTTTCAACAGTCCAAATCGTTTGTAGCCAGAGATATGTAAGTATTCTTTTGACACTTATTAGTTGATGCTTAAAAGGTCACGGATGATGTCATCATAACCACGTCACAATATAATATTGTTGTCGTTTTGAAGTCAACACAACATACAATAAAAGTCACTCTATGTCATAAATCCTAGACCCCTCAGAAATTAAGACATTATTTACATGTTTATCAATCATACATGCAAGAAATTTGTATTAATAATAGATTGCGTTCAAAAATAATAATAATAATAATAATAATAATAATAATAATAATAATAATAATAATAATAATAATAATAATAATAATAATAATAATAATAATAATAATAATAATAATAATAATAATAATAATAATAATAATAATAATAATAATTATAATAATAATAATAATAATAATAAGATAACGCCAATCAAACATTCTTTTCACGCTATATTTCGACAGTTTTTCTGTCATCAGGTGAGATATAATAACTATGTATATTAAGGATTTTAAACAAATTTAATAATTACAAAAAACTTTTTTATTTAATAAAAACATTTAATTATTTTTAAAAATTATAATTAAATTAATATATTATTTTTAAAAATTTTAAACATTCAAAATTTAATTTAATATTTTAAAAAATTTTATTAATTGTATAATTTAACACAAGAATCAATACATACAATATACAAAAAAAATTATTTAAAAACATTTAAAATACAAGTATTCACTGCATTCTGCACATTAATTTTTGGATTCAATGACTTTATCAACAACGCCTCACAAATCACACGTTCCCAATAGTTATCGAATTTTTTTAATAAAATTTTAAAATCAGACATACCTTCTTCAATCTTACAGCCCTTATTGTGCTCACTAATATGAGTCAAATAAATTAAATAGTGTGAGCAAGGACGATGAGCCTAAATTTATGTTAGTATTGCCGTACTCAGAAGGTTTTAAGGATTATAAAATGAAGATAAGAAAGCAGTTAAGAAATTTAAACTATATGATAGTGTCAACTTCATGGAAAGTACGCAATATGTTTATTAATAAGTCAAAAACTCCGGTCGAATTGTGTTCCGATCTCGTTTATCAGTTGACATGAAATGGGTGTAATGTCACATACATTGGAGAGACTTCCCGTCATCTCTCTATTCGAGCTCGAGAACATTGTAGACCAGTTGATTTAGAAAAGCTTAGAAAAATAAATTGTACATTTGGAAAGGTGAATTTCATTTCTGAATAAATTTTATTAATCAGTCTTATTGTTATTTAATTAGTTATATAAGAACCAGTAAGTTGGGGTTTTCAAATAGTGAGACCTCAACATAATTGATAAATTTGTTTAAAATCCTTAATTTAATGAGTTATTATATCCCACCTGATGATGCAGGAAAACTGTCGAAATATATCGTGAAAAGTATGTTTGAGTGGCGTTATCTTATAATTAAATAATTGCCATGTTTGTTTAATTATTTATTCAATAATAATAATAATAATAATAATAATAATAATAATAATAATAATAATAATAATAATAATAATAATAATAATAATAATAATAATAATAATAATAATAATAATAATAATAATAATAATAATAATAATAATAATAATAATAATAATAAAACACTAAACACTATGTTTCAGTCGATGGTACTTGAATAAATCTGAATTAATACATAAGTAATGGTAAGTAAATTCAATTTCAGTAAGGAAACGTAATGACGTACGGAAATTGAATTTTTAATTTCTTATAAATGTGTGTATTTAATAATAATTTACAAAATCGAATTTTTTATGACCTTTTTTTACGAATAAATAATGTTGCGTTGGCCACTACAATTCTAAAGACGGCCCTGCTGAATTCTCCTCGGTTTCTATCATCACCACATTCCTTGAACGGAGCTATGTTGTGATGTTTTTAGCTTTGGGGACGCGCCCCGATGTCGTCTTCTCGCCGACCAAATGGGGATTAAGCTTTAGGCTACTTATTATTATTATAATTATGAAACGTCATTATTTTATTATTATTTTTTGTACTATATTATTTTAACCTTGCATTAGTGATAATGATCCTTCAAACTCAAACTGAAATCCAGAAAATCTCTGTTGCATGCATAAATTATTGTATGGCATTTACGTGATTGACCCAGAAAATTTTGTTTGCAAACAAAATGTAACGGCCTCTAATGTGCGTGAGTACTTTTTTACAGAAGGAGAAACAGAGTAAGGCTTACTTACAAGCATTTAATAATAGTACGAAGTGCCTAATTGTACGTAGTTATAAAGTTGAGTATTATCACCATTCACTAAGATCCAATTCAATTTTCTATCTACGCGATCCTATTGGTGGGGGCTCTTTTGACAGGGGTTGTTTTTGCCAAGGTTCCTTACATCAGAGGCCCTTTTGTCGGGGGCCTTTATGTCGGGTCCGTTTTGCCAGGGGCCATTTTGTCAGGGGCCTTTATGCCGGGGCAGTATTGTCTGGGCTGTTTTGTCCCGGGTCCTTATGACTTGGTACCAATTTTATTAAAGTACAATCAGAGGCAAATTAAATTTCTTTTCATCTGTAATATTAATAATACAATAAAATTATGGCAACATAAAATAAGTTCAATGTCGAATTTCAACAAATGACGAGATTGATAATTTCCTTTTACTTTATTAAGCTCCCTCTATTGCTTCAAAAAGTCAGTGGTAATCACCAAATAGATTCTTCTAACGCTCCAGAAAAAGTAGATCGATCTCAATAACGAATTTGTACGAAAAAGAGTTCTCGTTTGGTTTTGTTATTATTCATATCGGATAAATAAGATATTTTGATGTTCAATTCAATTTCCTTTAGGTTCTTTCATTCTTTACATAGTTTCCTGTTAAATCCCTGAAGACCTCTTTGATTATAATACAAATAAATGCAAAAAGAATGCATATTTTTTTTAATTTAACCTCAAATAACAATAAGATAACTTCTTAACTTCAAACTTTTCAAAATAACAAATTTTAACACAAGTAATCCGACTCAATTTATTTTAAAAGTATTATTTAAACCAGTGGTGGCCAATCCAAATCAATCGAAGGGCCAAATTTTCGGAAAAATACTATCACGGGCCACAATAAATTCATTTAAATAAATATAACTCGTTTTTACGATTCAAGTAATCTTAGAATCAATTTTTTAAATTAAAAACATGCTTAATTCGAATATGAATTTTAAAAAAGACAAGTATTGATTTGATGTTTAAAATTGTGTCCGGGCCACATTTGGCCATCGCTGATTTAAACAATAAGTAATAATTTTTTTAATTTTTGGTATTTTAACAAAAAATTTAATGAAACCATTTGTTATTTATTTTTGTTAACTTATTTTTGTTTTACTTTGCAATTCGCTTCTCTGAACCTTTTCGATGAACATTTTCTGCTCATTATTTTATGTTTTTTTTTGTTTTACATCAAGTTTTGATCTTGTTTTTATATCAATTAGATAACTGAATATTCACAGTTTTTTCTCTTTTTGTTATTGTTTTGTTATAATTTCTGATTTTTAATCATATTTGTTTTATTATTTATTTTTAGGGCTGCATCTAGTATTAGGCCAACTGAGGCCATTGCCTAAGAGCGCCAAGCAAAGTGGGGTAATTCAATTTAGTAAATAAGAAAAGAGATACTGGTTTTCTGTATTTAAAAAATTTAAAAAAAAATCTCATTTAAAACTCTCTGTATTATTTTTTGAGAAAGTAGTAAGTCAAGCAGCATTGAATATTGAATACACTACATCATAAATAATTTTGCTGAAGAGAAAGTGAGACGTAAATTGTAAATTTAAAATTAATATAAAATTTGAAATTATAAAATAAAATTATTAAAAAATGTTAATTTTTTTTGAGATGGAGCGCAATAATATTTTTGACCTCAGGGTGACAGTGAGCCAAATCCGGCACTGTTGATTGTACTTTATGCCATTATTTCAGGTCCCTTTTTATACAAGAATTTATTAGATTTATTATTATTCATGTACAAAGATATAAAAACTGGAGTTCAACAGACGTTGTTGAAGGATTGAATAATGGAAAGAAAACAATAGAAATAAAAGTGGTAATTTCAAGAATTATAATTAGAGAGGCCATAATATGTTGGAGGGATTCATAAATGATTTGACAGAACTAATTTTCTATGAATAAAAGTTTAGTACTAATGTTTAGATTTAATGTTTTTATTGCAAAATATTTAAGGGGGGGCTTAATGTGCAATAAATTTATTTTCTGTTATTATTTTGGTTTTATTTATTTTTAATTAATTTAAATTATTTATTTTCATTAATAATATATTATTTTTTATTAATTATTATTATTATTTTTATTATATACGTTGAGGATACCTAAACAATAAAATTAAATAACTATTAAACTGAACAAAATGTGAGAGGTATTGTATAAAGTAAAGAAAAACTTTTATTTTAGATCAATATGACTACGAAAATGAAAACTATAGATAAAAATTTTAATTCAAATTTACCTTTTCTGTAACTCTGTAACTCTCATTATGACACTTTCAATAAGGAAGGCATTCTATCCGCTTGATTGGTATTGTTTATGTAAATGCAAGCAGGGTCTTGAAAAAGAAATTCAAAATTTTACCAAAAATCGTATGGCTCTATTTCTGCCTCGTAGCTCTTGCCAGTTAAAAAAAACAGAAATCAACTCTCTCAATATACTCGCAATTTGTACTTGCAATCAGTGAAGCATCTCAAAACACTTTTACAAGTAAGATGGATGTCAAATATGATAGCATATTGTTTTAAAATTTTAGAAACCACCAAAAAAAATCCAAAAAAGCTTGGCTCATCAATCATTAGGTGGGCTCAAGCCAACACAAGTTGATCCATTCATTACATTGAGTTTATCAAGTGGAGGACTTTGTTGAATAAATAATGATGTCTACTTCGGTAGTTTTATTTCAATTAAAATTGTCCAACGATGAAAATCACAATTATATCAATTGTTTTAATTTCACTTCTGTTAGTAACTTGCAATGCTTTTCGCACGGAAAGGTCTTCGGGAAAAGAGAAGAAAGGTCTCCCATCATCTTTAAGTATAAATAATAATTTTTGTTGTTTTAATTGTTTAACTGATTTTATTATTTTAATGTTAAAAATTGTAATTATTTAAATTAAAGGTTTATCTGTGGATTCGGTAAAAGTTGAGAGGGAAAAAATTATCTGCAATGACATCGTCAAAGTATACAGAAAATTAAGATACCGTTGCACATATATGTTTGTTCGAAAAAGAAATTGGTGCAGCTTCTCAAGGAAAATATGTGTTCCTTTTTAAATTGTATTTAAAATAAATAAACTCGTTTCATTTTTAACTTTTAAATTGTTATTAAGACAAAACTTTTCATAGGGATGATTAAATGAAAGGGATTTTATATCTTATGTCATTATTAATTAATTTAATTTAATTATTTATTTTAATCTTGTTATTTAATTACTCTATGTATTGCAATTTATTTTGGTTTTATTTATTTTTATTAATAATATATTATTTTTTATTAATTATTATTATTATTATTATTAATGTCTGTTTTTACTTATTATTATTTTTATTATATACGTTGAGGATACCTAAACAATAAAATTAAATAACTATTAAACTGAACAAAATGTGAGCGGATAAAAGGTATAAAATAAGGGATATATTGGTCCAGAATTCTGAGAAACAAAAGTGAAAAAAAGAAATTTAAAAATAAAACACAAAAAACAAATTGAAGAAGATTTGAAGACTTCTAACGTTCTATTCTATTTATGATACTGATACTATCCATGATACTATTCTATCTCCATCCAGCGAGGAAGATAGCTACCTATCGGACATCCATCACGATGTCCTGCTTGACACAAATCAGTACCCAACAACAACGGATCAGTGAGTCGGATATATCATTATGATGAATGACAAAGACATTAATAGTAAGAGTAATTACATAATTCTCTGTATAAATGCGGGGTTTAGTAGGGCCATTCTGGAACGAATGTCAAAATATCACCTAATCATTCATATTTAAAAAATTAATAAAAAATATGACTTCAAGGCGTCTTTACTTTTAATGATACAAAAATATTATTGACCAACACCCCTGAAAATTTAGAAATTGCAAACAATTATTATGTCAACATTTATTTATTGATGTAAAGGTACGTCCCCTCATAATTGAGAAATTGAAATTCGTTCGGATAGAATGACATTGTCAAAAAATTCCAGTCACCATAGGCAATATCATTACACCTAGTACTCAAGAAAATGGTGCCTACCGACCTTGTAACGATTTTAGGAAATTCAAAAATATGCTTAAAAGAAATTTCTTAAAAAATGGGGATGTGAGGTGTTTTCCGCTGAGAATAGAATATTTCAATTATTTATTAAGATAATTTTGAAATGATAAATAATGAACTATTTAAATAAGTTTTCAAATAATTTTTAAATTAAAAAGAGATTTTGTTAAAGATAAATTTTAAATAAATAAGATTTTTAAAAGAAGTTTTGTTAGTAAATAATTTTTAAATAAATACATTTTAAATATCGAAAATTTTAATAAATTGTTTTGAAAATATTTTATTCAATGCTGCAAATTTGTTTGAAAATTATACAATATTTCAATTAAATAAATATTTGGAATTATGATGTTATCTTTTGAACTTTATTTAAAATATAATTTAGAAGATGTTCTAATATGGCGACCAAGTCTATGGATTTCTTCATAAAGAAGCTATTTCCAAACGATTTCCATAGAGGAGATGATGTTGAGACATTCATTAAAGAATGTGATAAATATTTAAAAGTTGTACAAATGTCCACTTCAAGACAAGAAGATCTCAACAAACATATAAGAGACACATATACAGGAGTTGAGCCAAATATTCATTACGGAAATATTACTGAAGGCATTCGTCAAGAAAACAACGTTGGCAGAGAATTTACAATCAGCTATGTCTAGGCAGATGACCGAGGAGCCCAAAAAATATTTTACTATCCTAGACGAGTTAGTTGATAAAATATTGGGACATGAGTTAAATAAGAAAGGTTTAACAGAATATCTACTGGTATATTGTGCAGCCGAGAAAACTATGAAGCGAGAATTGTGTTTAAGTGACGCCAAAGACAAATGATATATTAGAAATATTTTACAGGACTTTGAGAATTCGCTCAATTTCAAAAGGTTGGAAAAATTTATTATCTTTCGTTCTATTGGATTGGAGAAGCTACAGAATCAACTCCGTTACATCTGTTATTCAGAACACAAACTTCGTTACCATAGGAGAACATTGATTTTAGAAACAACACAACTTTGGAGGAACTCAAATCATCACATGGATATTTCCTAACCATCAATTCAGATCCTCAATTCACCACAAGAACCAGATACAAGCAAAATATTCCAAGGACTTTGTAAAAACCAACTCATGTTTGAATCAGAACCATATCCGACTCTGGTTTAAAACCGAGATACCTAGTCCCACACAAACTTTCTAAGATTATTGACAATCATGCACATGTTATTATCGACGGACAAAACCAAACAATAGGTCAGCACGCCTAAAGCCTGCATTTCATTACAAGATGACACAATCAATCATGCTAAATTTAGTTCAAAAGGAAAAAAAATCATTTCAAAAATGATCAAGTTTCTAAGAAAAACTTAAAGACTACATCAATCTAAATAATTTGCTAATTTATAATACAATGAATATTCCAGAGACAAGTACAATAATTCCAAATAATATTCAAAATTTGGAAAATGCTTGCAATCCAAAATCAGGCCAGACAACAAGCAACAACAAAAAAACATTCTAATCAAACCTATTAAGCGAAACAAAAGATTCAAATACGCAACAATGAAATAAACACCCTAAGATAGACATTCAGCGAATAGAAGATCCGAAAAGAAATCTTTCGTATATAGGGTACCCGACAGAACCGTCAGACAATTTATATGTGATTGGCTTCGATTGTTGATGGAATACCTTTTCCGATACCAATATTGTTGTCATTTTTAATTTAGAACATAATTAAATTCTAAAAAAAATTTATACATAAAATAGCATGTAAACAACATATTTCAATAAATTAGCCTAATTAAATGAATTTGTTTAAAATATATATTATTTCATTATTACTACAGTATTAAATGGGGATTACATTGATCTATAGTCAAAATCTAAATGAAGACAAATGAAATTCTTTTTAAAAATAGCTCAATATTCAAAAAAATAAATAATAACTAATAAGCAATAATTTTTACTGAATTTGAAAATATTTTTCTGATAATGTATCAAGAAATTTAATAATCATGATCTTACCCTGATGATCGATTTTCTGATGGNCCTTAAAGCTGTTGGGCCGGAAATGTATAAAATTAATAAAGTTTCCGAATAAGTTTTCTTCTGTTTTATTTACCTGTTTAAACAATAAATTAAGGTGAAGTGTACTAAGGTGAAGGAGGCACCAACACAGCACAAAAAATGCATAAAGTTTATTTAAAATAACTTAAAAACATCAAATAAACAAAATTTAAAAACATAACAAGAGAAAGTAAAATTTAAACAAAAAGTAATAAAATCAGAAAATGCAAGAAGTAAATATTTTTCTACAAACGGGGCAGTAAATGCGGGCAACGAGGCTACCATCAAAATGCAAGTACTTCTCTGGAAACTAATTATTAGATCTTCCTTATACTGATTACGGGCGTTAACTTTGGCAGTTTTATATTTGACGCGAACAATACCAATTTCCCATGAGTTCAGGAATTGAACTTGAATAAGCCAGCTGTTTTGCCACACGATTTAAATTCGCTAAGCTACTTAATGTTCAACGAACAAGTTGTCGGAGTGTAACAAGAGGAATATAATTTATGCAATTAAGTTAACGAATAGGTATTTTTTGTGTAGACCCATCACCAGGTCCCGATTTCTTTCCCTGTCACGTTTCTATAATCACTGGAACTAAAGCCGAGCGTTTATTTCGACTTTAGTTTAAGCATTCTTTCAGCTATGATTATAATCTGTTATCCCAGTATTTATCATTTAGATATTTATTTTCTCAGATCATGTCTACTCCAACCTGTCACAAGTGCATCCTTCGGCTGTGTTTTTCTTGCGCCGATAAGAATAATATCATCCGACGACACTTCGAGCAGATCCAACTATTACGGCTAAAAGTATACCACTTGGAGGGCACGTGATTTAACCCGACCCAAATGAAGGAATTGTAGAAGAAAATCCTGCAACTAGAACATTGTCGCGATAATCTCTTAAAGGAGATCCGAGCGTAGAGGATCCTGATCAAGGAGCAGTCACAAGCGCTCCACCAGGTATACACGAGTACGGAACTAAAAGCACAAATTTAAGAATTAATAGACCCAACCAACGTCTACTCAGCCCATTATCTCGTGGCTGATTCTTCTATCCATCGTCGACCTGCTTGCACATGATGTATAGCGACTTCTAGTGCGGCTCCTATACCAATGGCCATGGTCAATGAATCCGCGAAGAGTGCTCTAACAATCGCCCAACCAATCAACCAAGAGACCTCATCGTCAGTCCCAGCGAGTCCGAAATGTCACCCACTCTTGCAGGCAGAACGCACCTGCTGGAAGAAGCTCCGACGGGTCGAAGACGAAGCCAAGCTTACGGCGTCTATCGCCCCAGCACCTGTAGCGCGTATAATTCCCATAATGGATCTACCAGGGGAAGTGACGGCCGAGGAGTCTTCCTTTTGAACCGATACAATGTAAATCTCCTTGACGGGTCTGACTATCCATCGCATCAGCGTGTTTTGCTCAGCCACGACCTTCTTTCATTCACATTTTGTATTCTTATCCACTTTTGAATGTTGTATACTTGTTCTGGTTGGTCATAGCAGTTGTTTCTGGTCCGATAGATGTTTTCTTTTCTTTACTCTGTTGATGTAACTTGTATTCGGTGTGTGATATAATTCGTGTAAATAAAACTTTGCCGGTGTTTAATTCTTGTGGTTTGTTTCGAGTAAACGATTTTTCATCAAATCGTAGTGATACATGATACAGGAACATGACTAATACGCATCGTATTGATTCAGCATTCATTAATTTTCTGCGAAGACGTAAGCCCTTCCAAAGGCAGTCAAGGACCTGAATTGGAAGCACATCAGGGAGTAGTGCTAACACATGTGCTCACCTGTCTCATGTCCTCTGCCGACTTTGTACAGAACCAACGTGGAAGACCTCAAGGGTGCCTAGTCGAAATAGTAACAATCTTGCAGCTTGTTTGGGAAATTGAACTCTAGTGCTTGTTTGAATCTTAGTCTTTTTAAATCATAAAGTATTAATGACGGTAAACCATGTATGCTAATCTTGTGTGGAGTCTGGTTGTTTTAATTGGTATATTTTTTCTCTCATTCCCCCAACAAAGCCAATAAATCTTTTAATTAAATTATCTCTTCTAATTAAAGGTTTTATCACCTGGTACTTTTAATGACCTATTTCATTAATAATTTACAGAAAAAAATGATTAAAATCTGCTTTAAGCGACATCTCAAATAATTGTGAAATCAAAATTTCAAAATAAAATTAAATAACTAATTAAATTTAATAAAATTTAGGATTTCTGTTCCCCCTTTTGGCAGTTCATCGTTGTAATTATCTGCTCATCGTCGAACATTCGGTTCGATATTGATTTCACACTCATATTTAAATTTAAAAATCTTTTACTCAAGTAAATCAAAAAAATGTAAAAATAAATCGCCCGTCCTAAATAATCATAATCGCTTTAGAACGTCATTATTCATCTCGAAAGTATAACGCGGAAGCCTGTCATAATTTGTTTGATCATTTGTTCCGAATAACGAATTTCACTTTCCTCATATCTGAAATTCTCCTTTCCACTCTACCTGAGATGACAATAAATTTTATTGTGGTACTCAGTATGTCATTCTGAGCACCCGATCAGCAGTTTAGCAATTTTAGGTAGGTGCTATTGACTCAGGACCTACTTTTTATAACAAAATTCATAGATCTCTTAATAGATCTAAAAATATAAAAAAATTTTTATCTTTGCTCTCTCCTTTCTTTTCTTTTCCTCTTTGTTGCAAACCACCTGCTCTATTCATCACTTGTTCTTTGCATCTTTATATTTCTGAGATTTCTTTTTCAAACATTTTCTGACAATATTTAAATTTTTCCATCAACTATTTTTTTTAAAAGCTTGTACCGACAATTCATCTATTCGTCTTGGTTTTCGTAGTAATTTTCTATTTCTTATTTATTGCTTATAAACATTGTTGGAACCATATTTGTAATTATGCATTTTTTTCATTGATTTTTTTTGTTTTAATTAGTGTTTTTCTGTATTTTCGTTTTCTTGTTTCTTAATTCTTATTTGGTTTACATTTTTTGTTTCTTAATCTAATTTTTTATTATATTTTCTTTTCTCTTTTATTTTATAAGTATTTATTTAT
Organism: Schmidtea polychroa; assembly: GCA_959609185.1. NCBI lineage: Eukaryota > Metazoa > Platyhelminthes > Tricladida > Dugesiidae > Schmidtea > Schmidtea polychroa. The sequence continues at coordinate 412,666 of CAUHTR010007759.1, forward strand.
TTCGTGTATCTTTTCACCCTCTTTCTTTTCCAATGTGGATTTTTTCCCTTGGTCGTTTATTCGATTTAACTAAAGAAATTATTTTTTCCCTACTTTTTCCCCAACAACAATTATAAATTAAAATTTATTAAGTAGATTTAATACAGTAAATGTATTAGTCAAAAAATAGGAAACCTAAAAACAACATCTTTGACAAGAAGGAATAAAGAGAAAACCGACTGGAAATATTACCAATAAATAAGGAAACAAAGTAAAACTGGGTACGCGTCATTCATTATAACCTATAGAACGGATATTAAACTTTATTCTAGTTTTCCATCACCAGTTATAGAATCAGTAAAAAGGAAACTCAAAAAGATGACAAATATAAATATGAACCAATGCGATAAATAATAATACATTTTAAGATTGAAAATATTCAAGCAATCTTAAAAAATATTAAAAAAAATATGAACCAATCCGATAAATAATAATACATTTTAAGATTGAAAATATTCAAGCAATCTTAAAAAATATTAAAAAAACTAAATAAAAAACGAGCTGGTTACCTCACCGATCAAGCAGTAGGAATAATCATAAACATCCTAGATTTCATTGACATTATTATTGAATGCCTCATGCAAAAATTAAAAAATTCTGAATCTCTAAATTTGTAAATCTAAACATAACTCAACGAACTAACAATATTCAAATTTTTTTAAATGATTGGATTTATTTAAAAATACACTAATATCAAAAGATTTAATTTTGTTTTAAATTATCAATTCTCAAAAGTTCATAATTGAAATATAATTACATGGATAATTACTAAAATTATTATCAAATTAATTAACATTTATTTTGTTTATGTGGTATTCTACTAATATTATGAATAAAACTTATATTGACGAAGCAAACAAACATCTGCAAGCCTTAACTGATCAAAATGCAGTTTTAGAAGCCAAGTTGAAAGATGCTAATGAAAAATTATTGGCTAAAGAAACTGAAGTTAACGAAATTATTCAAGTAGGTCAATTTTACAAAACTAAATTAATAATTTATAATTAAGGATATGGCCAGAAGAAATCAAGAACATACCAAAGAACTTTCCGAAAAACTCAATAAATCTGAAGCGAGGTGTCGTAAATTGGAAATGCAATTAGAAACAAAAGAAATGGAAATTTCAATTTCAGATCACAAATCCAAATTAATGGAAGAAATAATCAAATATAAACCTTTGCTTGCAAAACTAACGATTTGTCTTGAACAGGCAGAACAATATTCACAAACTGGTTACAATCAACGACAGTATTATACAAACAATCCAGGAAAAGGTCAATATATGAATAATAGTGATATATCTACACTCGTTGAAAAAGCAGCTATGTCTTTACCTATATATGATACCCAACAAAATGGAAATAATTTTCATTGAAATATAAAAACAATTCAAAATAAATCTCTGTGATCTTCAATTGTGTGCGGAAGATGTAAGCACGCATAGACACACAATTACAAATTTTTAGCATACACACAATCATTATTTGAATTCAATTGTTGGTATTAAATTTATTACTGTATTGATTAATTTATAAAATTAGTCATTTGATGAATCAGTTTCAGTGTTTTCTATGACAGGCATGATATCACCGGGTTCGCATTTTCGAAGAAATCGTTTCAAAGACCTATTCAATTAATCATTAGAGAACCCCAAATGGAATTATAACCTGTTTTCCATTTCCATAAAATATCGATTAGCACTGCCATCCGCTTTGGCAAAGGTCTTGGACTTTTCCCGATGTTTTATAGGAAATTATTCTCGGATACGACGATAATTCCTTGTTTTCATTAGAATAATAATTTGAGAGATCGCCTTTGCTTAAAACCACAAATGAAATGTTTTCTTGTTTTAATTCTCCAATTTGCTTAATTTAATAACAGTAATAATTCAAATCAATAAAAAAATTTTGATAAAAATAAGATTTTTATTAGTTAACTACAGGCCAGCTATGTGATAATTGTGTAAGCCATTGAAAACAGGCACCCTATTTTCAAAGAAATTTAGGACATCGAATTTGTTTATTTACTCGTTCTTCCATGGTGATCTGAAGATATTGGTGTAGACAGACGGGGATATAAACAAACTACTATTGTTTACATAAGTTATCTTCAGACATTCAATTTCTGTCTCATTTTCAACATCCATTATTTGCTGTTGACAAGTACCTGAACAATTACCATAGTAACTGAAGGCTGTTGCTAGACATGTGCTAAGTACTTGAAGCCCTCTTCCAACATGCCCCCTTTGCAAAGATGTCCTTCTTAAAGGACATCCTTCACAGATATGGATACGTAAAATTAAATAAATATTAAATTATAAGAAAGCGTTAGACATCTATTTTACTATATATTTCGATGTTTTTGTTATTATCAGGTAAGGTGTGTCGACTAAAAAAGTTCACAAATTGGATACACTTTTGCTTTGAGATGAGGCGGATCTGAGGTACACATGGATTGTTCATGACTTTTTGAACAACATGAATGTTTTTGATTCGAA